>JAZKLR010000458.1:0-600000 GCA_037103525.1 Ganaspis brasiliensis | reverse complement strand
ATTTCACTTTAATAGAGTGAGATCTCACTCTATTTGAGTGGATTTCTGATTTTGATTAGAGTGGCTTAATTATCACTCATCGTTTGGGTAAAAACTCACTCTAAGAAATTTAGGGAGTATGCTTAAAAAAAAGAAGAATTAAATTTTAAATCGAATTTACACAGGACCTAAATTTTAAAAGTAAAGTTTCTCACCTCCTTCTGATGTTTTATCTGTAGTTGGTGTTCCACTAGAAGCTGAAAACAGTTGTTATTAATATTTAGTAACACAAATCATAACACAAAATATAGTTGAACCAATTTATCTTTCCTCAGTACATTTTCTGATTTTGATATCTATTTAAATTTTAATGTATTCAAATTTTAATTTATTGAAGTTTTAATGTACAATTATCAAAATCTGTATACAACTATAAAAAATAAACGTATATCAAATTTTTCAAATTTTTATTTGAATGTACCTATCATAAACTCCTTTTATCAAAATTGAGTTTTACTCAAATTTTTATATCAAATTCTCAAAGGTCTTTATTTTAATGAGTGATGGTATATATTTTCCAAAAATATCAATAAATAATTCCATCAGAGTCAGAAAACCACTCTAAAGATGTAAAATCAGACTTCTTTAGAATTAAATTTTACTGGAGTGATATTTCACTTTAATAGAGTGAGATCTCACTCTATTTGAGTGGATTTCTGATTTTGATTAGAGTGGCTTAATTATCACTCATCGTTTGGGTAAAAACTCACTCTAAGAAATTTAGGGAGTATGCTTAAAAAAAAGAAGAATTAAATTTTAAATCGAATTTACACAGGACCTAAATTTTAAAAGTAAAGTTTCTCACCTCCTTCTGATGTTTTATCTGTAGTTGGTGTTCCACTAGAAGCTGAAAACAGTTGTTATTAATATTTAGTAACACAAAATATAGTTGAACCAATTTATCTTTCCTCAGTACATTTTCTGATTTTGATATCTATTTAAATTTTAATGTATTCAAATTTTAATTTATTGAAGTTTTAATGTACAATTATCAAAATCTGTATATAACTATAAAAAATAAACGTATATCAAATTTTTCAAATTTTCATTTGAATGTACCTATCATAAACTCCTTTTATCAAAATTGAGTTTTACTCAAATTTTTATATCAAATTCTCAAAGGTCTTTATTTTAATGAGTGATGGTATATATTTTCCAAAAATATCAATAAATAATTCCATCAGAGTCAGAAAACCACTCTAAAGATGTAAAATCAGACTTCTTTAGAATTAAATTTTACTGGAGTGATATTTCACTTTAATAGAGTGAGATCTCACTCTATTTGAGTGGATTTCTGATTTTGATTAGAGTGGCTTAATTATCACTCATCGTTTGGGTAAAAACTCACTCTAAGAAATTTAGGGAGTATGCTTAAAAAAAAGAAGAATTAAATTTTAAATCGAATTTACACAGGACCTAAATTTTAAAAGTAAAGTTTCTCACCTCCTTCTGATGTTTTATCTGTAGTTGGTGTTCCACTAGAAGCTGAAAACAGTTGTTATTAATATTTAGTAACACAAATCATAACACAAAATATAGTTGAACCAATTTATCTTTCCTCAGTACATTTTCTGATTTTGATATCTATTTAAATTTTAATGTATTCAAATTTTAATTTATTGAAGTTTTAATGTACAATTATCAAAATCTGTATACAACTATAAAAAATAAACGTATATCAAATTTTTCAAATTTTTATTTGAATGTACCTATCATAAACTCCTTTTATCAAAATTGAGTTTTACTCAAATTTTTATATCAAATTCTCAAAGGTCTTTATTTTAATGAGTGATGGTATATATTTTCCAAAAATATCAATAAATAATTCCATCAGAGTCAGAAAACCACTCTAAAGATGTAAAATCAGACTTCTTTAGAATTAAATTTTACTGGAGTGATATTTCACTTTAATAGAGTGAGATCTCACTCTATTTGAGTGGATTTCTGATTTTGATTAGAGTGGCTTAATTATCACTCATCGTTTGGGTAAAAACTCACTCTAAGAAATTTAGGGAGTATGCTTAAAAAAAAGAAGAATTAAATTTTAAATCGAATTTACACAGGACCTAAATTTTAAAAGTAAAGTTTCTCACCTCCTTCTGATGTTTTATCTGTAGTTGGTGTTCCACTAGAAGCTGAAAACAGTTGTTATTAATATTTAGTAACACAAATCATAACACAAAATATAGTTGAACCAATTTATCTTTCCTCAGTACATTTTCTGATTTTGATATCTATTTAAATTTTAATGTATTCAAATTTTAATTTATTGAAGTTTTAATGTACAATTATCAAAATCTGTATATAACTATAAAAAATAAACGTATATCAAATTTTTCAAATTTTCATTTGAATGTACCTATCATAAACTCCTTTTATCAAAATTGAGTTTTACTCAAATTTTTATATCAAATTCTCAAAGGTCTTTATTTTAATGAGTGATGGTATATATTTTCCAAAAATATCAATAAATAATTCCATCAGAGTCAGAAAACCACTCTAAAGATGTAAAATCAGACTTCTTTAGAATTAAATTTTACTGGAGTGATATTTCACTTTAATAGAGTGAGATCTCACTCTATTTGAGTGGATTTCTGATTTTGATTAGAGTGGCTTAATTATCACTCATCGTTTGGGTAAAAACTCACTCTAAGAAATTTAGGGAGTATGCTTAAAAAAAAGAAGAATTAAATTTTAAATCGAATTTACACAGGACCTAAATTTTAAAAGTAAAGTTTCTCACCTCCTTCTGATGTTTTATCTGTAGTTGGTGTTCCACTAGAAGCTGAAAACAGTTGTTATTAATATTTAGTAACACAAATCATAACACAAAATATAGTTGAACCAATTTATCTTTCCTCAGTACATTTTCTGATTTTGATATCTATTTAAATTTTAATGTATTCAAATTTTAATTTATTGAAGTTTTAATGTACAATTATCAAAATCTGTATACAACTATAAAAAATAAACGTATATCAAATTTTTCAAATTTTTATTTGAATGTACCTATCATAAACTCCTTTTATCAAAATTGAGTTTTACTCAAATTTTTATATCAAATTCTCAAAGGTCTTTATTTTAATGAGTGATGGTATATATTTTCCAAAAATATCAATAAATAATTCCATCAGAGTCAGAAAACCACTCTAAAGATGTAAAATCAGACTTCTTTAGAATTAAATTTTACTGGAGTGATATTTCACTTTAATAGAGTGAGATCTCACTCTATTTGAGTGGATTTCTGATTTTGATTAGAGTGGCTTAATTATCACTCATCGTTTGGGTAAAAACTCACTCTAAGAAATTTAGGGAGTATGCTTAAAAAAAAGAAGAATTAAATTTTAAATCGAATTTACACAGGACCTAAATTTTAAAAGTAAAGTTTCTCACCTCCTTCTGATGTTTTATCTGTAGTTGGTGTTCCACTAGAAGCTGAAAACAGTTGTTATTAATATTTAGTAACACAAATCATAACACAAAATATAGTTGAACCAATTTATCTTTCCTCAGTACATTTTCTGATTTTGATATCTATTTAAATTTTAATGTATTCAAATTTTAATTTATTGAAGTTTTAATGTACAATTATCAAAATCTGTATATAACTATAAAAAATAAACGTATATCAAATTTTTCAAATTTTCATTTGAATGTACCTATCATAAACTCCTTTTATCAAAATTGAGTTTTACTCAAATTTTTATATCAAATTCTCAAAGGTCTTTATTTTAATGAGTGATGGTATATATTTTCCAAAAATATCAATAAATAATTCCATCAGAGTCAGAAAACCACTCTAAAGATGTAAAATCAGACTTCTTTAGAATTAAATTTTACTGGAGTGATATTTCACTTTAATAGAGTGAGATCTCACTCTATTTGAGTGGATTTCTGATTTTGATTAGAGTGGCTTAATTATCACTCATCGTTTGGGTAAAAACTCACTCTAAGAAATTTAGGGAGTATGCTTAAAAAAAAGAAGAATTAAATTTTAAATCGAATTTACACAGGACCTAAATTTTAAAAGTACACTGAAAAAAATAAATAGGCGATTTGACTATGCTCCTCTCGTAACTACACTGAGAAAAATGTGTTAGCTACTATATGGATATCTAATTTTTAGCTGTGGTAGCTAATATTTAGCTGTTTTAGCAAACAAAATTAGCTGTGAAAGCTAATTAATAGTTGTGTTAGCTAAAATATTAGCTATTCATATAATAGCAATTAAAGTTATCTAATTAACTACTATAATTACTAATTTATACTTAATCAAGAGTAAATTTAACAATTACATTTTAGAAAGGTGGCAAGATGCAAGTTGTGATTACGATCTCCGACAATTCAAAGAAATTTTTTTGTTTTTTATGCAAGGAAGAGCATGGAATTTTTTCCTGTCAAGAATTTTTATCTATGTCTACCAAGGATAGATATGAAATTGTTAAAAAGTTCTCAATATGCACAAACTGTCTTCGAGGACAGCATCCAGTAAATTTTTCGTCAGAAAAAACAATTAGTTTAAATCAAACGGAGCAATCCAACAATGCGCCATCAAGTTTTCCTGGAGTCCATAAATTGTTATCACCTCAGAAGTTGTATTAGCCACGGCTATTATTGATATTATTGATAATAAAGGTCGTTTACATCCTTGCAGGTTAATGCTTGACTCGGGATCTCAGCAACATATTGTAACCGAAAAATTTGCAATTAAAATTGGTCTTACAAAAATGTCAGTAAATGTTCCACTCAATGAAATTAACGATTTAACAACAAACATTAAATTCACAACAAATGCTATGATTTGATCTCGTTATAATGACAAACAATACAATTTCTCTTTATTTATCGTAAATTGCATCAGTTCAAACATGCCCTCAATTGCTCTTTTGATAGAGAAAAAATATCAATTCCAAATGGTCTTTTTTTAACAGATCCGGAATTTCATCGACCTGCGGAGGTAGATATTATTTTAGGGGGACAATATTTTTATCAATTTTTAGGACAAGGTCAGATTTCTATCCCAAATGAGCAGACCGTTTTCCAAGAAACAGAACTTGGTTGGGTAGTAACCGGTTGTTTTCATCAAACTCATGCAAAGTTAAATAGAATTTATTGTCACTTTTCAAAACTATTCGATCTGTCTCTTTTATGGGAAATAGATCCTGCCCACGAAACTTCTCGAAAATCATTAGAAGAAGAAGCATGCGAAATTTATTATAACAATACTACAAGTTGAGAAAGCTCGGATATATACGAAGTTCAAATTACCATTTAATGAAAAAAAGGAAAACATTGGCGAATCTCGAAAATCGTCATTTAATAGGTTTCTTTCTTTAGAATCAAAATTTGCAAAAAATCCTGATTTCAAATTCGAGTACACTAAATGCATTCAAAGTTTTATAACCGCTGGACACATGAGTCCAATCAAGGATCATGGAATTTCAGAAAAGGGCTTTTACCTTCCTCATCACGCGGTTATAAAGAGTAATAGTTTAAAAACAAAGACAAGAGTAGTGTTCGATGGTTCTTGCAAATCTTTATCAGGGATTTCTTTAAACGACACATTAATGGTCAGTCCCACTATCCAAGAAGACCTTTCTTCTATATTTTTGCGTTTCAGAACACATTTGCTCGTACTTACTGCCGATATCGAGCAAATGTATCGTCAAATTAAATTACACAAGAATGATAGAATTTTTCACAAAATATTTTGGCAAGAAAATCCATCAGATTTGCTAAAAGAATACACACTAAACATTAGGGTGGTCCATAAAGACAAAAGTCTGAAATGTTTTGCTGCTACCCCCCAAAAAGTTTCCAAATCGAAAAAAAAATTACCCCTATTTTTTTATTTTGAAATCGGACATTATTTAGGGGTGGCGAAAAGCCCTTGAAATTTCCCATTGATTTTATATGGAAAAAACGCACTTTTTCGTAAATTCGCTACCAAATCCTCAAAAATCACTCAAAATAGCAATACAGCGAATCACATCTTGAAAAGTCCTCAAACAACAAGATTCTATAATTTATTTAATAATTTATTAATATTAACTATTTTTTATAGGGTTATAAACAACACCCATAAATGCAAAAAAAATGACAATTTTTTTTTAAATTACAAATTAATAGTTTCTTAACGATTTTTCAACAAAATTGTTCAATATTGTCAATTTACAAATGTTTATAAATATTTTTATGTACTTTTCATTTGTTTAAACAATTTATTATTGTTTATTTACAGCTTTTATTCAAATAAACCTAGCAAGATGTAGTTTTTTTGGACTTAAATATTTTTTATATTTAAAATTAAAAAAATTATTCAGCAAAATTAACGACAACAACAATTTGCAATTGTTTAAACAAATTATTGTTAATAATAATTAACTTTTGACAAATGCACCTATATAGATTTGGTTAATTTACAGCTATTATTCAAATAAACCTAGCAAGATGTAGTTTTTTTGGACTTAAATATTTTTTATATTTAAAATTAAAAAAATTATTCAGCAAAATTAACGACAACAACAATTTGCAATTGTTTAAACAAATTATTGTTAATAATAATTAATTCTTTACAAATAAACCCAGAAAAACACAACTTTTTTCTAATATTATAAATTAATGGTCTCTGGTTACAGTAAGAATAATTATTGACTATAAGTTATTATTTTCAATTTGTTTAAACAATTTATTATTGTTAATTTTTAACTATCATTGAAATAAACCTAGCGAATTCTAGTTTTTCTGACTTACTTGTTTTTTATATTAAAAATGAAAAAATGGATTTAATAAAAATAACCACAACAACCATTTGCAATTGTTTAAACAAATTATTTGTTAGTAATTATTTATTTCTTACAAATGCACCTAGAAAGACATAAGTTTTTCTTAATTTTACAAATAAAAGGCTCTGGTTACAGTATGAAATATTATTGACTATAAGTTAACATTTTTACATTGTTTAAACAATTTATTATTGTTAATTTTTAAATATCATTGAAATCAACTTAGCTAATTTTAGTTTTTTTTGTCTTAATTATTTTTGTTATTAAAAAGGAAAAATAGTATTTAGTAAAATTAACCACAACAATTTGCATTTGTTTAAACAAATTATTGTTAATAATAATTAATTCTTTACAAATGCATCCAGGAAGACACAACTTCTTCCTAATTTTACAAATTAATTGTCTCTGGTTAGAATAACACAAATTATTTGTCATAATTTATCATTTTTACTGTGTTTAAACAATTTATAATTGTTAAATGTTAACTTTTATACTAAAACCCCCAGCGAAATTTAATTTTTACTATCTTATTAATTGTTTATACTTAATACCACAATAAATTTAGCAAAATTAACTGCAACTTCCCTTTGTCATTATTTAAATAAATTATTGTTAATAATCATTAATTAATTACAAATAAATCAAGATACATTGTTTTCCTTATTTTAAAAGTTGTGTCGTTCAAGAATCATTTGTAAAGAATCAATAATTATTATTAATAATTGGTTTGAACAATTTTAAAAGTTGAGGCTACGGATAATTTTGCAGAACAGCTTCTTGCTTTCAATTAAAAAAGGTATTGAGGTAAGAAATTTACAAATCGCTAGGAGTTTTAGGATAAAAGTTATAAATGAACAATACATTGTTTAAACAAAGTAAAAATAATAAATTATAGTCAATAATTTTTCATACTGTAACCAGAGCCTTTTATTTGTAAAATTAAGAAAAACTTATGTCTTTCTAGGTGCATTTGTAAGGAATAAATAATTATTAACAAATAATTTGTTAAAACAATTGCAAATGGTTGTTGTGGTTATTATTATTATTATTATTATTATTATTTATTATTGTTTAAATTTAGAGAGTAATTTTAAAACGGGTAAATTTTTTATGTAAACACATATCAAGTTTGTGACAAATTATGAATTTTACAATAATATGTGAAATTTGTCAATTTGACAGAAGAGCATAGAAGAGGAAAATCCTCTCAAATAGAAAGGGATACTTTAGTGACCATGATACCTATATATATTTTGCTTCATAAAAATGTAACTAAACATGATACTTAAGTAAACTTTTATTATTATAAAACTCTAATTATCACTCAACATTTCTCCACAATCATTAAATATTTTAGTAAAGTCTTGATTGAATAAAAATATGATTTGTAAAAAAGTACAAATTATCACCATTACCCCAGGTACCGGGGTAATGGTAATAAGGCTTTTTTTTCTAAAAGTGCAAATATTTCGGAGAATATTTTTTTATATTACAATTCCTTGTTATCTAAAGCAGTGAAAAAATATCTTCAGAACATATTTTGTGGTGTATTTACGGTAATTTTTATAAAAAATAGTGATATGTGTGATTTAACCTTGTATTTGTAAAAAACAGCTGAAAACAGTTGAAAACTGCATGGCGTTTGAATATTTTCCCACACAGCACCGGAAATTCCCTGAATTTTCCCTGAATATTCGTCAACATTTCTCGAATATTCGAACTTAATATTCAGGGAAGTTTCGTGGAAGCAATAAAATGTCCGCCTAGAATAATATTGGGCGCGAAATTTCCCTGAAAATGTATTTCCAATTTTCAGGGAATTTCTGCCTCTTATATTCCTTGAATATTCAGGGAAAGTTAAAAAAAATTTCCAAAATTTTTTTTAATCTGGTAATTGATCAAAAAAATATGTTATATTCGACATCCGTGGGATTCTAGAAAATTAAAAATTACTGCGCAGCCGTAAGTGTCATAGAATCCAAGTTCGACAAGTGCGCATCAAGTTAAGTGAATATACGAATACTATGAATATTGGAGGAATGTTAGATGCGGAAATTCCCTGAAAATTAGAAATACATTTTCAGGGAAATTTCGCGCCCAATATTATTCTTGGCGGACATTTGACTGTTTCCACGAAACTTCCCTGAATATTTAGTTCGAATATTCGAGAAATGTAGACGAATATTCAGGGAAAATTCAGGGAATTTCCGGTGCTGTGTGGGTTCATTACGTTATTATCTTTACCCCAAACGTCAAGTCTTTTTAATATTCTAAATTTAATAGATTTCAACATTGAATCTAAGCTCAAATCTATGAATATATGATAGGTGGATGTTTAATTTAATGAAACATCAAACTTTTATGACGTAAACATTTTTAAATTTCTTTTAAACTTAATATAATGAAGATTTAATTTACCATTTTTTTTTACTAAAACAGTTTTTTACTCAAATTTTTTAATTTACATTGAAAATAAACATTTTTTCTTCATAATATCGTCTCGTCAATGAAATTAAAGATTCGTATATAGAAGAAAGTTTTAATAATTCATAAATAATGAAGATATTGTGATTATTATCTTTGCCCCGGTTAGCACCTTTGCCCCAGTCTCCCCTATTACTAATAACGACATAATAATACTTATTCACAAATGTTTTAAAATTAAAAGAACTTCAATTTTCTCAAAAATTTGACTTTCAAAATATTAATAATGTTTCTGAAGGCTAAGAGGAGAATTTCAAATTTTCCATTAAACCAAGACGCATGTGTAGAGTATTAAAGGAATGGCTAATACATTTGTGGCCTGTATCTTATTCTTCCCTGATAATTCGGATGATCAAATTTTTCTGAGAAGACCTCGATATTTAATTTGGAGTTGATCTTTAAGCCCACGCACATTAATTATTATTATTATTATTCGTTTATAACAAATTACATAAAAAAATATTTTTTTGCAGTATATTATCAATATAAATAATGATTATTCTAGTCTAAGTTTCTTTTCCGGTAGCTATTTTTGTAAAATAATTTTAAAGACAAGCATGGGGTTTTATGAATTTTAGTTAAAATTAAAAATTTTGATTTTATGAGTTAATTAGACTATGAAGCTCCTTGATTTAGATGACTGCTTTTATAAAAAATTTTGTCATATATATAGGAGAAAATTCTGACAAAATTATTTAATGAGGGTGAATCTCTATCAGGTATAAAATTCAGCTGAAATGTATAAGTAAATTAGATTTTACATGGAAAGGTGACTTTTTAAATTGCCTGTATTAAGAGAACTGTTTGTTTTTTTGAAAAACCATTCTGCAGGAAGACGAAGCTCATATTGGGTAATAATTTGACCACATATAAGATAAATCGAAGAAGGACCAAAAACAGGCGTTATTGACCCTCCTCCTTTATAGCAATTTTAATTTCTTCAAATTTCAGTTAATGTGAACTTGCATTGATTAAAAGTTTAATTAATCTACGTTTAAAATATACAGAATTTGAATTTTGTACTATTTTTATAATTTTTTACTTATTTTCTGCAGTTTTTAATTATTTTAAAATTGTTTCCCTGAATCTTTTTACCTTCTTCAAATTTCAATTATTTTTTTTAGTTTCTTCAATCACTTTTTCAAGTTTAATTATTTTTCCCTTAACATTAAATCAATTTAGTTATTTATTCTTAAATTTTATATTGTTCTTCGCAAATTTAAATTAATTTTTTTAATTTACCATTATTTTTATCATTTTTCAATTTTCATTTCTTCCTATTATTTTGCAATGATTGTCTCCATATTTTAAAATTTTTATCATTTTTTACTAATTTCCTAAATTTGCAGTTATTATCACAAATTTAGATTATTGTCATCAATTTTACATATTTTAAAAGATTTTTTCCGTATTTTTTTTTTTTTTTTTAATAAAAATAAATTCTGCAAGTTTTTTTTTATTTTCTTCAATTTCTAATTATTATTATTATTTTGGCATAATTTTCAAAAATTTAAATTATTTATGTGAAATTTCAAATATTTTATCAATCTTCTATTATATTGCAACTTTTAAACAATTATTTTTAATTAAAACTTTTTACATCATTTTGTAATTATTTTCTCTTTTTAAACATATATTCTAAGATTTTATCAATTATTTCGCTCAAATTTTATAAACTGTCTTCAATTTTTCATATTTAAACTATTTCTGTCATATGTATTTCAATTTTTTTCTCAATCTTAAATTATTTTCAGCACATTTTAATAATGTTTTTCAATTTTAAATTAATTGTATCATTTTTCAATTATTTTCCTCGACTGTTAATTATTATTATCATTTTCTATAATTGATTATTTTCTAAAATTTTTTTAGTATTTTTCTAAAATTTTAATTTATTTTCTTCATGTTTTAATTATTTCAATTTGATTTCTTAACTATCAAAATTTTTATATTTATTAACGTAGCTCTCAATTATTTTAAACTCTCTTCAATTCTTTTCTACAATTTTTAGTTATTCTCATTTTTTTAAATTAATTTTTAAGATCTTCAAGTATTTTTCTCAAATTTTAAATATTTTTTTATTTAAAATAAATTCTGTAATTTTTTCAATTATTTCTCTCAAATTTTATTTGTTTTTTACAATTCATCATTGTTTTTATCATATTTTCATCATTTTCTTTAAGTTTCAATTTTAAAATATTTTTTCAATTATTTTCCAAACTTTATCTCTTTCAATTTTTAATGTTTTCCTTTTGTTTTATAATTTACAAAATTTTAAACTATTTATCTGACATTTATATGTCATTTATAATTATTTATATTATTTTTTATATTATTTTCTTCAATTTTCAATTAGTGTCATTTTTTTCACAATTTCAAAAAAGTTTTTAATTATTTCTCTTAAATTAAATATTGTTCTCTTCAATCTTAAATTACGTTTATCTTTTTACAATTATTTTCTCTAATTTTTAGTTACTTTCTTTTTTTTCAAGGAACTTCTGAAAGTTTTAAGTATTTTTCTGAAATTTTCTTTAACTTTCTTTTATTTAAAATATATTATGTAATTTTTTCAATTATTGTCTAAAATTTTAATTATTTTTTTTCAATTTTCAATCATTTGTTTTTCAATTTTCAATTATTTTCTCTAATTTTTCATTATTCAATTTTTTAAATTCATTTTTAAATTATTTTCTTTATTTTCAAAATATTTCTATAATTTTTAAAATTACTTTACCCAATGTTTAATTCATTTTATTATTTGTTTCAGTTAATTTGCAAAATGTTTAATTATTTAGTTTAATTTCAATTACTTTTTGCAATTTTAAATAAATTTTTCATTTTTCAATTATTTTCCTGGATTGTTTATTATTATTAGCATTTTCTAAAATTGATTATTTTCTAAGATTTTTAAATGTTTTTCTAAAATTTCAATTATTTTTTCAATTTTTAATTAATTTTATTTGCTTTCTTAATTGGAAAATTTTTTTTATTAATATTATCGTAAATTTCAATCATTTTTAGCTCTCTTTAATTACGTTCTCCAATTTTAAATTCTTCTCATTTTTTCAATTAATTTTTAAGATCTTCATGTAATCTCTCCATTTCAATTATTTTCTTTTATTTAAAAAAATTATGTAATATTTTCTAAAATTTTAAACTATTTATCTGATATTTCAATTATTTCATTCAATTTTCAATTATTTATATTATTTTCTTCATTTTTCAATTACTTTCGTTCTTTTTCATAATTTTCAAAAAGTTTTCAATTATTTGATTTAAATTAAAAATTGTTCTCTCCAAATTTTAATTATTTTTTTCAATTTTCAATTATTTTCTCTAAGTTTTTATTATTCAATATTTTCAATTTATTTTTAAGATTTTCAATTATTTTTCTCAAGTTTGAATTCTTTTCTTTATTTGTAAAACATTTCTATAATTTTTTTAAATTACTTTTCCCAATTACGCCACTGTTTTAATAATATTTATCAATATTTGTTTGTTTCAATTTTTTTTATTTTCTGGAGTTTTTTTTAACACAGTTTACTTCACATCGTGGCCTGATTGGAATCAGGGGTATGATTTTTGCTGATTCAGATTTAGATAACCCAATTATTTAACAAATTTAATAATGAATTTTTGTAAGGTTAAAAAAGACAAAATTTTGATTGTAAAATTAATACAAAGAGTTAAATTTATAGTTTTTTCATAAAAGAAAGTATTACTTAACTTAATATAAAATAAGATAAAGATTCTTTTATAATAATACTCAAGACTTTGAAATAGATTTTAGAAAATTCACAGTTTACAAAATTAAGTTCGCAAAAGAATTCAATAATAAAATTGAATGCAAAAGATTCACGGGACGCATTTCTTATGGAACAGATAAAATTTTTTATGATAGATTTACAAATTACGCGGTAATTACTTTAGAAAAATATTTTTCCTGATATAAAAAAATAGGACACCAAGACTATGTTTCTAAGTAAATTTAAGACCTTCAAGTCAAAATTTGCAAAAAACAAAAACAAAAGTTATTGGCGTAAAAATAAAATGTATAAAATTTTTCTGAAGAAAATATAGTGTATTTAAGAAAGTAATACAAATTTTTATCATTTACCTGGTCCATTGTCCGTGTTTGATCTCTGCAAAAATTATATCCAAAATTATAATTAAAATAATAAAATTGTAAATATAAAAAATATTTGAATTGACTCTAATGGGTCGCATTTTTTCTTAATTTTGAATTATTATAATGATTTTAATTATTTTATTTTTAAATAATTTTTTTTTATTAAAATAACTTGCGGTTTTTTACACTTTTTTGTATAAAATTGATTTTAAATTGGAATTATTTGTTCGATTTATTATACCTTAAACAGACGTTTTTCAAAGATGTTATCAGCACTTATTAAAAAAATGCAAAAAAAGAAAACGAAAATTGAAAGAAATTGATGAATTTTCATCATGTTTGCCATGTTTCGTCGGATACTGTTGTGAAGAAATTCACTTTCCTTACACATATGTATACCAAAATCCAAGCAGCGAGGACTCAGAAGATCGTGCTTTTTAAGAAAAATATTTTCCTTTGTTATTTTATTGTTTAATTTTAACATTCTTAATTTCGAATCATTTATTAAAAATTCATGTGATTAAGCACACTCATTTTATTTATCAGTTTAAAACAAAAGAAACTTTTTCTCCGATTTATTGAAGTTTTGTTAAATATCTAGAAAATATTAAAATTTTCTGTATGTTAATTACATTAATATTTATTTTAATATTTAAATTATTACATTTTACCTTAAAATGTTATAAAATTAATTTTCCTTTTGCCTTCTTATATAAAAAATGATTGGTTTCTACAGATGTTTTCAAAATTTCATATAGTTTGTACAAAATCAAAAATAATGTTTTATAAAATATTATACAGAGAATGTTTTCAGAAATAATTTAATTAATCTAATGTAATTTAATTTTTTTTTTACTGTACTATTAAATTAATCAATGCTTTTTACTAAACGTAATAGTAAATAAACAAAAAATGAAATTTCTTTCCAAGAAATAATTCTCTGAATGTAATTTTGTTAATGACTTAATTTTTTTTAATATCTGTTTATAATAAAAAAGTCTTTTCAATATTTCAAAAAATGTAAAAATGTGTATTAGATTAGATATAAATATATAATTCTTTTTAAGAAGTTTTTTTAAAGAAATGACATTGATAAAAAAAAGATTAAGAAACAAAGGAATTTCTTTTTAAACATTGTACGTGTTTTATTATTCGCATTTGCAGATAAATAATCAATACTAAATTTATCGCATTTTTAAAAACTTTTTAACATTAATCTTTATTTTCCCTTCATCTAAAATATTTTTCAATAAAGAAGTATAAAATATTGTATTTTCTTTTTTATCACGAACAACGTTATTTTTAGCAAAGATCGATACAAATTTATGTTGATATTTATTTTGCTGCTTTCTGCGTCAAAAGAGAATATTTTCCCTGAAAAAAATATTGAGGAATCAATGGAAAATAGATAAAAATAATTGGAAATTAAAGAAAATATTTGAAAAGTGAAGAAAAGTATTAAAAATTGAAGAAATGAATTGAAAATTAAAAAATTAAATGGAAATATCAAGAAAATAATTAATAATTAAAAAATAAAATTACAATATGACGAAAATAATTAACTAAAAAAAAAAAAAATTAACAATTGAAAAAAATCGAAGAATGGTGAGAATAATCGAGATTTGGAATTTTTTTTAAATTACTGAATAATAAGAAAATTGAAAGAGAATAATGAATTATCAATTAAAAATTAATGAAAATTATGGATAAAATTGTAGAAAATAAATGAAAAGTGAAGAATTGTATTGAAATTTTAATAAAATATTTGATAATTGACAGAAAATTTACAAAATTACAGAAATAATTAAATATTAAAGAAAATAATTTAGAAATGAGGGAAAAAATTTAAAAATTTTAAATCTGTAGAGAATAATCGACAACAAAACAAAAAACTAAAAAAATTAAAGAATAGTTATAAAATTTAAAGAGAATAATTGTATATTGAAAACTGTTAAAAATTATAGCAACAGAAAGCGCGAAAAAACATTAAATTGCTTCTGGTTGAAAGAATAGATTTTAGTACAAATTATATTCAAGCTTTTATAATTTATACGAATTTCAATTGTTCCAAACTTCTATTGAGGATTATTTCTATTTTTTAAAAGTTCTAACAAAGCAAGTTTTAATTTTTCTAAATTTAAACTAGTTTCAAACTTAAAACAGTTTCAACGAAATGTTGAATCAAATTTATTTTAACTTCGATTGATTAAAATTTTTATCTACTAAAGTCTTAAGATTTATATTTAATTTTTTTTTAATACTTAATTATTTCAATCTCCCACACTTACAAACTAACATACTCTCTAAATCTGAATTAGTAGTTTTCTACTATGAATTAGTCAAATTCATGGCTCATTTTTCTCTATTCATTATTTTCCTCAAACTTATAATATTTTTTTAACTTTACAATTATTGTCTATAATTTTTTAATATTTACATCAGTTTTTAATTTTTAATTTTTTTAAAGTTATCAATTAGTTTTGTCATTTCTCAATTATTTTTTCAAATTACAACTTTTTTTGTCAATATTTAAATATTTTTAACATTTTTGATTTATTTTCTTTAAATGTCATTTTCTTCAAACTTCTTATTATTGTCATGAATTTATTAACTTTTGAATACTGGTTTTCATTTATTTATGTTATTGTTCAATTAGTCTCTTTACATTTTAATTATATCTTTAATTTTTCAATTATTTTATAGGTACATTTTTTCAATTAATGTTTTGAATTTTTACTTCATTTTTGAATATACTTCTCATTTTTCATTAATTTTTTTATAAATTTAAGTTATTTTTATTATTATTCTACTGACTTCTACACATATACATTTTTTGATATTTTTTAATTATTTTTTTCAAGTTTCAATTATCTTCTTAAAAATTCTATTATTTTTTTCAATTTTTTAACTTTTGTCTAAAAAGTGTAACTTTTATAATTATTTATGTCATTATTCAATTAGTTTTTTTACATTTTACTTATTTCTTCAATATCTCAATTATTGTGCGAAATTTTTTTTTTTTAAAGCTCACTATTTAATCTCTTTTTTCACTTAAAAACTCATTATTTACTCACTTTTTTAAATTAAAAAGTTTTTTTTTAAACTATTTTCAATCTGCAAGTTCACTGGCAGCCCTCCTTATTGGATAAATATTATTCATCGATTTGTTTTATTCATTATTATAGTTTAATTTCTAAAATGCATTCAAAACTTATCGCGCGCTTGCGCGCATTATATTTTGCTAGTATAAAAATAATTTTAACGTTTAAAAGAACTGTAATAGGTAATATTGTCTGATTGAAAAGAGATAAAATATATACGTATTTTCTTTTTTTAATTGTAGTTGATTTACAAAGATAAAGAAACATTAGAATTTTTTTACATACTTTATGTAATACGAAGAAATGAAAAAAAAACGATAAAAAATAAATTAAAAAAAAAATATGCATAATATTAGGAACATTAAAAGTTACAATATCATAATAGTACATGCGTAAGCAAATCTGTGTTATAATGACACAGTTAAAATATTTTAACACGTTTGCATATTACGTTATGTCAAATTTAAGTGGAGTAAGTCAAGAAATTAAGAAATAAATGTTATCAATAATAAATAAATATTACAGTTTTCGATGAGAAAATTTTTCAAAATATTGAATTTATTTATTTTTAGAACTTATTATTATCAATCTTTAAAAATATAGAGTAATATTACAATTTTTACATCTAGTGATTTGAAAATAATCACATTAAAATTTTTTTTTTAATCACGAATATGTTATTATCCTAAAACAATATTGTATGATAAATTTATTTTCAATTGTTTTTAAATTAGCCAAAAATACGCGCGCTAATTACATTTTTCAATGTGCTAGTATGGTTTCAATACAAAAAATAGACTGAACTTATTTAGATTAAATTAATTATACTATCAAATTAAAATTTGTCAATTATTTTTTATTTATTAAAATGTATTACAAATTAATAAATGGAAAGAAATTTTAAAAAAATAAATCAGATTTTCTTCCCCAGTTAAAAATAAAAAAATTTATTGTATGTTACAAAAAGTAACAAAGTATTGAAAATATTTCAAACTTGAATTAATCAGAATTGATTTCAATTCTGATTAATTCAAGTTTGAAATATTGAAATATTGAAATTTGAAATATTTTGAAATATAACTTAAATTTTAAAATTTATAACTCATTTCTCATTTAATCCATGGGAACAATTTTTCCAATCTTTTACCTTTACAAATTAAATTGAATTAGAAATTTTAAACTTGATCTTGATTTTAATGATTTTTTAGCCTGACGGCTTGGCTATATTTCAGTCAATCTTATTTTTTGTTTTCACAATTGAATTGATTAAAATTATAATTGATCCTAATTTGAAACCTATAATAAAATTAGAAATTAAATAAGTTTAATAATTTACCAATGAAAAATAAGCATTTTAAAATAAAAAATACAAAATTTATTTGGAAAAATTTAATTTGGTACTTATTTTTATTTAAAATAGAGAAGAAGATTTTAAATTAAAAAAAAATGATTAAAAGAGGAATAAATTATAAAGAAGGTATTTAAAAATCTTAAAAAATATTTGAAAACAGTCCTCGCTTTTTTCCAATTATATCATGATTTTTCATTCTTTATTCTTATTTATATTGTATTTTTTAAAAGTAATTAAAAAACCGAAATATTATTATGAAAATTATTCATATATTATTATAAATTATAACATAAAATATTCATTAATTTTCATATTAAGTTTAAAATTTTTTGAATCTTTATTAGAATCTGTAAAGTAGCTTTAAATAAGACACGTTTGTATTGTAATACATTATTATTATTGAAAATAAACTATAATTTACAATAACTATAATTTTTTTTATGACTTGTTCTATTGGATAGTAATTTATCCTATAAATATTTTAAAATTTTTTAAAAAATTGGGGCAGTGGGAGGGGGAAAAAATTTGGCGTTTTTTGGTAATTCACTCTTCTTTTCCTATTTCCACTGTTTTAATGAATGGATAAAAAAAAATTTTATGTGACATGATTTTTGTAGATTTTTGCATAACCTTTCGATTAAAAAGGTCTTTTTTATATTTTTTAAATAATTTGACCTTCATTTTTCAAAATTAAAAACAAATTTGAGTTTTTCTCAAAAATGGGCCTTTTTCATTTTTTTAAAAAATATTTTTAAATGAAAGCTGAGGTATTTTCCTATAAGAACCCAAAATTTCAAAAATGCGTTTTTTTTCGTTTTCGAGAAATTAAATGATTTCTCAAAAACAAAAGAAAACGCATTTTTGAAATTTTGGGTTCTTATAGGAGAAAATCTCAGCTTTCGTTTAAAAGTATTTTTTAAAAATTTTAAAAGACCCATCTTTGAGAAAAACTCATATTTTTTTTTAATTTTGAAAAATCAAGGTCAAATTATTTAGAAAAATATAAAATGGATCTTTTCAATCGAAAGTTTATGCAAAAATCTGCAAAAATGTTACAAAATTTTTTTTATCTATTCATTAAAACAGTAAATATGAAAAGAAGAGGTCTCGCGTCGCGGCGTCCACTCGATTGGTTCAATAGTCTCGTCATGTAGATTTTCATAAAATAATACAATACATTTTTATTATTAAATATTTTTAAAAAATAAAGAAATCGATTTGAAAGTCTTGATACCTATTATGTGTAACCTTCGAGATGGTAATGATTTATATACAATAATTAACCAAATTTGTTTTTATTAAATTAAATTTGCGAAAATTAATCATATGAAAGAAAATGAAAAAAATTGTAAGTTGTAAAAATCGTGAAACGAATTTTCAACGTTATACAATATTATCTTTAATTTTTTACATTACTTTTGTCATTTTTAAATTATATTCTTCTTTCTTAAATTAATTTAAAAATTTTTTAATTATTGTCACTTAATTAAAAACCTTTTTAAAAATTTTCTTCCTTAAAATAATTTTTTTCATTTTTAAATGTTTTCTCTAAATTGAAATTATATTTTTCATGTATATCCCAAGATATCCAGACAAATTTTGTTTATAAAACTTATCCTGGCGTCATCTATGAGCGAAAAATTTCCAAGTATTTATTATTTGGTATGTCGGTAATGTCGATTACTGGCTACTTGGAAAAAAAAAATTATTTTATTATTTTTCTTTGGAAAAACAAAAATTTCTCTCATCATTGATACTTTCCCAATATATCCTCACCTTATTTTACTCAATAATTAACTTTTAGAATAAAAAATTACAATACAATACCTATACATTGTTCAATGCAATTATAAAGTTAAGTTTCAAAATTTTTAATTTAAAATAAATTATTTAAAAATTTCCATATTATATTTTTATATTTAAAATTAAACGCTATAATGAAATTTTATATTACTTTACTTTTTAATTATATCTTAATTATCTAAATTGTTAGCACCATAAAGACTTTTTAATTGTTTATACACAATTTATATTTGTGTAAACAATTTATTTTTCGCATATTTTAGGGAATTACTCATTTTTCTTTAAATTAGAATCAGAGTGATTGAAACTAAAGGGTGAAATCACAAATTAATTATGTTTAACTTAATTTAGAAATTAATGGAAAAAATCTTCGATTTCCTTAAATTAGTCCTGCAAATGTTTACTAACTACAGAATTTTTTTTTTTATTATCTTTTTTATTAAACGTCGTTTTTTTTCACTAACATCTTTACCCAAATTGACAACAGAGCTAAGCTTTTTTTTATTAAAAAATATAAAACAAATATTATTATTCTTAAAAATGTATGATAATTTGAAAAATAAAGGATCAAATTAATGAAATTGATAAAAAATTAAAATAAATTTTTAATTGTTAAAAAATATAACATTATACGAATTAATTGGCAGGTTAAATTACGATAGGAGAACGCCTTCGTAATTTTGATGTCAAAGAAGCTATTTTTTGTAAGAAAGTTATCATTATATTATTGAGTATGTCACAAATAACAGTCTAACCATGTGTAACGGATTTCAGGAACTAACCGACAGACCATAAATCCTCCTTTTCTTGTTATATTAATTTTAATATATTTATATCTTTCCACGTAAAATATTTTGATTTTCAAATTCGTCTGTCAATTGTAATTAACGAATTATTCTCAAAAACCAAATTTTTAAATAAACTTATCAATTGTTTCTTGTAGAATACTTTTTTTCTGTCGCCAATAATAATTTTTTGATTTTTTTATAAAGATTCGAAACTGAAATTCTGTTGAAATTGAAAATTCGTTAATTATAACGTCGAAGGCGCAGATTTTACGACATTTTGTTTTTGTCCCTCTTACGTTTCGTTTTATATGAACTTGACCAGTTTTTATCTGAAGAATGACGAATGAAGCCTCAAAAGCACTTTTGCAAATTCTTTAGAAGAAAACGCTTCGGATGTATGTTTACGCAGAAACTGACATGAATGAACACTTTTATGGCTGCTTGTAAAAAGGTATGTATACTTCAATTCAATGCACATTTCACCATCAAAAGCTACGTCTCGATTTCAAATGCAAGAAGTGCTTACTTTTTTATATTTGATATTTTACGACTCGCAAGAAGAATCTCTGAAAATTCTCCAATTTTTATTACATCCAAGAACAATAAAGTGAATGAAAATTTTACAGGTATTGGAAATTTCATAACGTTTATCAAAATTTATGATTTTTTAATCCAGTCGACATTTTTTTTTAACGTCGTTAAGGATGTTCAACCCGTTGACATAACCTCAAACTATAGAAAATGGTTTTTCACGTAAAATAAAAATATTATTAAAATTGATTTCGTTCAATTTTGAAAGACACAATAGTACATTAATAAAAAAAACTAGATTGATACAAAAGTTACCAAATAAAAATTATTTAACATTTTGTGTATAATTTTATAATTATAATCATATAATTTTTTGTTTTGCGGTAAAATTTTATTAAATAAATTGGGTAAAAAAAGGCTTTGGTTATTTTTGGTGAATTTAGTCTTTTGTGGCATTTTTCGAAATATAAAATTTTTTTCCTGAAAGTGTAACATGCGTAATACTTGTTACATTTATAAGAACAACATGTGAATCCTCAGACCCGGTTTTATATCTTCCGTTATGCGTGCAGTCGTTATTTCTGTTCAGCACCACATCGTAAAACAGAGCCAAGTAAGTATAATAAAAAATCAGGAAAAACATGCTTTTAAATTTTTTTTACATTTTTTTAAAAAACTAAACTACCACTTTCAAGATCCTATTTTCATTCTATTCTTTTATTTATCGCTTTGTTCTGTTTATTTGTTTTTATTTCATTTATCCTAAATTTTTATTTTATTATAATAAATATAAAAAAAAATTCTCAAATTAAATTACCAATTTGCAGATAATAAATAAATATAAAAAAAAAATTAAAAATACATTTTTTTCTGAATTTTTAATAAGAATAGGAAAAATTTTACGATTTTATTGTAAATTTTAGGATTATTTTTTTTTTTTATTTTAAGATTCCTAGTAGATAAGCGAAGAGAGGAGAATAATGAAATTGCGATAAATATCTGATTGAAATAACATGGAATGGGGAGATTAAAGAGGGGATCAGAAAGCGCTACCAGTTCTGTTTTCAGGGAATTGAAGATGATGTAGTTCCATGGACTCAATCAACATGAGTGTTCGTAATCAAGTTTCTGTTAAAGGAGAATAAATAATAGTGACAAAAATGAACAACAAACAGAAAAGTGGACTTTTTGAATTTTTGTGCGTTATCAGTTTTTATATTACATAGAAAACACATTTCCACGTGATTATTAATTTGGTGAGTTTATAAAATAATTTATAATTTGCTATTTCAGATTATTTTTAATTTATCAATGTTTTAATTAATATTTTACTAATATTTCGTTAATCTTATTTCCTTTCCTTTATATCCCTTTCCTCTTTAAAAATTTTCTTTTTGTTTTATGTGTTACATTTTAAAAATAAATAAATTGAAATAAATTAAGATTCTTAAAGTCTTAAATAATTAAGAAATTTGAAAATTATTTACAAATTTCGAGAAAGAAAATATTCTATAAATTACAAGCAACAAAATTTCAATATTTTTGGAAAACGAAGATTTAAACAAAACCAGAAAATTTAATAAAAAAAAAAACGGAATTGGAAAGAAAATGTCCTTAATTTTAATCAATTAATTTCCAATTTTGTGTGATGTAAAATAAAAAAGAATTAATTACACAAATTTACTGAATAAGTTTACTAAATTGAATAAATCTTTTGAACACGTGCAGAATTATGAATGAATTATTTCGAATTAGGAGAAATTTAATTTGCATGTGAAATTGAAATTAGCTATGATATCCAATTAAAAATAGTAATGAGTGTTGATTTTATGATTTTCAGTCTTTATAAATCACGTTGTTCTATTTTCCTTCTGAAAAAAAGTTTTTTTCTCTCTTCAGTGATAAAAGCTTGTAAAGCCAGTTTCATTCTAAAAGGCTCATTAAATTTTGCAGGCACGTGTTTGAAATGGTAATTTTTTTCTATTTAATTAAATTCCACAAAAGTACCGCAAACTTGTCTATTTTTACGCTTATTTAAAAATTATCTATCAATCTTTTGTTAAATTAACCGAAGAATATTTTTCACTTTTCTCGAAACAAAAAATTTTAGTTTGTTTTTAATTTTTACAAATTTGTTTACAAGCAATAAAGTAAATAAAAATTTTTCTTCCGATTATTTAAAATAAAAATAAAGAATAAATCAAAGGGGATTTTAAATTGAAAGTATACAAACTACGGAAGTTTTTTGCGATAAAAAAATATCTTTTTAATTTTAGTTCGATTTTAATTAATGAAGAGCAAGGGAAGCTGAAGATCGGGACGAGTAAGATGAGATTAAAAAGGATTGGCTCATTACTTTGGATGATAATGATGCCTTTGCTGCCATTCCACGCAATCAGTGCAATCAACAAGGAATCTAGCGACGTTTATTTACAAAATGTTATGCAGGAACTGCAATTATTTAATAGTCCTGCTTCTCACAATCAGAATCGAGTTTCATCCGATCCTATTTCTTCAATTTCATTTCATAATGCGCAAAACGTCAAGACTTTTAACAATTTTCAGTGGAGAACCACGCCAGATTATCAGTTTGATTACAATCGGTACCCTGGTAATCAAATATCAATTAAGAAAATTGACAACGATTTTCTCAACATAGATGTCAATAATCAGGTAAAAATACAATTCTGTAGATTAATTAATTATTGAATTAAATTAATAGGGTTAAAATAACCTTAAAAAGTGTTTAAATCAATTAAAAATAGAAGAGAATGTAAGGAATGAAGAATTTAATTGAAATGGTTGAGAAAATTAGTAGAAAATATGAGAAATTAAATTATTTTTAGATTATGTCGAGACCGCAGAAGATTAATAAAGCATGGAAGGGAAATGCGATTGGTTTAACGAAAAATCAACTAGCAACGATGTATGAAAATGCTTTAAAGAAAGGATCACCTGTGGGACTTTTGCCCCTCGCAAATTCTATTTCATCAGAAAAAATACCGAGGGTCACTCCCACTCATCTAGAAATACCGTCTCCCCAATACGCTTACTACTTTTTTCCCCTTAATTCTTTTGGAAACGAACTTCGAAATAATTACGGATACAAAACAATAGTAAGTTAATTAATTCGATTCTCTATCAGTACAAAAATGGAAATTTAAAATTTCCATTTCTATATTATGTTGCATTTATGTAATTGGAACTTTCTGAGATTTATTTCTCTTAAAAACTGACGTGACGATTTATCGTCACAATTGGCCATTCAAACGGCTAAATTAGCACACATAGAGGCTGAGTTTGAACTAATGAAGCCGTGATTCTCCTCTTGCTTTTATATAGTTTCTTCTTCTTCGTCTTCTTCTTAAATGACTTATGGCATATATTATATATATTTTACTGATTATCTTCAGTTGAGTTATGGATTACACAAATAAGCGAGGATACAGGTGAAATAAAAAAATTGAACGTTAAAACTATTGCGTTCCGCTTAGGGGTCAAACCACTGACTTTCGACCAAATGTGATCGCTGACATATTTTAATGAATATTAAAACCCATATTATATGTATTATTGAAGTGTCTTAATTCAAGTTCTGAAATTGTTTTAGATACATTTTTTATTTTGCAGCTGTAAATTGTAATTAAAGAAGCAATAGTTAAGAAAAAATGGCGTTTTTAATGCACATTTAAAATATTTTTTATTTAGAAAGACAAATATTTAATTCCCATATTGTAAAGAAAATATGTTTAAGAAGGGCGGTGACCGTAAAATAACCTCAAACTAAGTAATGCTTTTTAACGTAAACAAAAATATAATCAAATTTAATTTTATACAATTTTAAAAGATCTAGTTGTCAGAAAAAAATTAGCCTAATGTCAAATAATAATTATTTAACATTTTGTGTTTTTTCTTTCAGCTCAGAGAAAAATCGCATTTTTTATCTAATTTTGATAAAAGCTTATTTTACTCTTTAAAATATTCTCTACAATTGTAATCATTTTAAATTATTAAAAGTTTGTTGTTAAAAAATTATTAAATAAATAAAATGTTTATTGTTTACATTTTTTTAACAACAAACTTTTAATAATATTAAAATGATTATGATTGTAAAGAATATTTCAAAGAGTAAAATAAGCTTTTATCAAAATTAGATAAAAAATGCGATTTTTCTCTGAGCTGAAAGAAAAAACACAAAATGTTAAATAATTATTATTTGATAACAAATTTAGGCTAATTTTTTTCTGACAAATCTACAACTAGATCTTTCAAAATTGTATAAAATTAAATTTGATTATATTTTTGTTTACGTTAAAAGCCATTCTTAGTTTGAGGTTATTTTACGGTTACCACTCTCCTTAATTAACATCCAAATATTTATTTTATTTAATATAAGTTTGTATATAATGAAGAGTAATAATAATAAAATCAATTTAAAGTTGATCAAAATTCTGTCACTTTTTACTATTTTTAAGAGTCTATTTTTTAGAAACCTACTTAAAAAAAATTTATTGAAACTTAATATAATTATTAATTTATGCACTTTAATCATATTCTCACTAGATTCAAGACAAATATTCATTTTATTACTAAATAATACCATCTTAAAATTTTTGAATTAACCCCAAAACACACATTTTTAGCCTTATATAAGTTTTTTTTATGGGTAAAATTAAAAATTTAACACTTTCGCGAGATTAATTATTGAAGTTTAAAAATTTAATGAAAAATAGTTATTTTTCATTGTACAAAATACACTCTGAAAGTTGTCGTTAAAATTATTGACGAAAATAATTTTGAATTTAAAATAAATAGTCGATTGTCAAACTTCAGAGTTTTGTATGTACGAAAAAATAACCTTTTTTCATTGAATTTCTAAACTTGAATAATTGATAAACTGAGCAAATTACCCTCACGAAAATTTAATATGTTTAAGATTAATTAATTCCGAAATTTTCAGATAGTATTATTTAGTAATAAAATAAATATTTGTCTTTCTAAATAAAAAAATTTACGGCTGCAAAATAAAAAATTTATCTAAAGCAACTTCAAAACTTGAATTTAGACACTTCAATAATACATATAATATGGGTTTTAATATTTATTAAAATATGTCAGCGACCACTTTTGGTGGAAAAAATCATTTACACAAAATTCCAAATTTCTTGTTAGACGAAAATAGTTGGCTATTGATGTTAAAATGAACAAGAAATTAAATAATTCGATGTAAAAGTTTGCACCAAGTATTTCAAACATGAAAATTCATTAGCAAACATAACCAAAAAATGTCCGACAAACAAACAAATTATTTATGAGTCGATTCTCATGTTTGAAATGCTTGCGCTGCAAACTTACATCGAATGATTTAATTTCTTGTCCATTTTTATATCAATAGCATTCTGCTTTCGTCTTACAGGATCCTTTGGAATTCTGTCTAAATAATTTTCATTTAACGCTGAATTACACAGTGCGAAACGCAATAACTTTGACATTCTATTATTTTATTTTACCTGTATCCGTGTACATTTATGTTCAATCCATAACTCAAGGATTTGAAAATTATTAAAAATACTTTAAGCTCAAAAACACAACTTAAAATTACTGAAACTAATCACTAAAAACTGACAAATGCACTGTGAAGTGCGCCATATAAAAGCAGAAGATAATAACGGCTTTTGTAGTTCAAACTCTTCCGCTAGGTGTGCTAATTCAACTGTTTGATTCGCCAATTATCCTGAAAAAAAATTTCCCGATATTTCAAGGTTATTTTTAATTTTCCCGATAATTCCATATGTTGTAGATACCCTGTTTATCAATTATTATTATCCCATAGACGTTTTTTTTATTAAAACAAATTTTTAATTCTTTTTAGTTTAATTTGTCATTTCACTTCAGACTGTCTGTCAATTGACGGTTGGTAAAAGTAGAAAGTCTACAATCGTTTACCGACAGTCGATTAATTTTGGCGGCAACAATTTTTTTTTAAATACCCCATTCTTTTCAAATAAAAAAATAAAAATTATAGAATCAATTTGTAATTAAAATTCTCATCTTACAAACTAAATTTTCTTTTTCAGCCAGATAATGTGATGGAAGGTTCAAAAGTGGCCGAAACGAATAAAGAAATGACAAATCCGCTTTTCGTGGCGGTTAGTAGTTTTATTGGTATGGCTTTAATATTCATGATGGGAGTTTTATTATTTCCTAAAGTGAAAGGCTTTATCCCTAGGGATCAAAATGACGATTTGATCCATTTAACGAAAATTGTGCTGGAAGCTGTCGATAATAGAAATCCTCTCATGGGACGCAGTCGGAAAAGTTTTACCGGTTGGTCTTTTCGCAAACGAAAAATGGCGAAAATATAATTTTCCACGTAATTTATAGAATTTATTTTATTCTTATTATTTATAAAAATGCCAAATTTAATGTTTATGTTTTCTACGAAAATAGTTGTTATTATTTATATTTGTACTATTTAACCTCTCTAAAAATTCGTCTAAAAATCAGTAGAGATAAAATAAAATCTCTTGGAATTTTTTGTACTTTCTGATGTGGTTATGTCAAATATAATATCTTTGGTTATGTTTACTGTTATATTATTTCCGAATTTGATAATAAACTTTTATTTTTAAAAGTGATGTCATTTTTATTCTACACAATTGTCCTCAAATCCTATATATTTAAAACCAAGGACGTACCCAGAGGAGGAGTTTGGTGGGGGTTTTATATTCGAGTGAGAGAGATAGCACTATAAGGCTATCTCTTTCTCTCTCAAACAATTCGTTTCAAAATCAGTGGAGATAAAATAAAAACACTGGTAATTTTTTTTTTTTTTTTTTTTGCTGACGTAGATCTATTGAAACAAATTACAAATCACAGATAATTACATTGAAATTTCAGCGTTTTTCGATTTACAGCAGAATGATAATACGACAGTGGTAATCAATTTGAACAGAAAAAAAAAAATAATTTACAAAAATAAAACTCGTTAAAACTTTTCTGTTCAGTCTCTGTTTGCGTGAAAACGCAAAACAGCCTTCTCTTTATTTTTCTCTCTCTCTATATTTCCAAGCATCGCTAAAAGTTAACGAACCAGTAATTAAAAGCTTCAAGCTAAAAATTTGTGCAATTTATTGGTATTTTTTTTTTTTTTTTTCTATATCACGAAAAAAAAAATCCTTTGGTTCGTCACTGATTCGTTGACTTTGCTTTTACTGCTGTCTTCTGACTAAATATCGAAAGCGAAATAAAACTTTATTTCATTAAAATACGAAAAAAAAAAAACAGTAATAAAAAAATTACCAACTAATTACAAAATAAACAAAATTACAAAAATTTTTTAAGAAAATCTTAAAAATGCTCAGAATTTAAAGATATAAAAAAAATTTTACAAAATTCACTTTTTAAATTGAAAACAAAAAACGAAGACTTTCGATACTTAGTCGGTTAAAATAGCTTTAAAAATATGTAAATGAGCGCGATTTTTCGCAGATTTATGTACAATATCATTATTTGTAGGAAACGTAATTTAAAACTAAAAATACAATTATAATAACGGATAATATCAAAGTAAAAAAAGAAGAGAAACAAGAATACATACTTGTTTAATTTATGTCGAAGTTCTTTTTTCACATCGAGTGCAGTTTAATGATTATTCTCATTCTTAATTAATCAATCGCCACAATAATAATAATTAATTTTGATAAATTCACTGGTTTATCGAATAGATAATTAACTATTAATTAATCAACAATTAATTAACTATTCAAACAATCAAATTTAATTTAAATTTTCCAGCTTATGTAAAAATTACAATTAATTTAATTTTGAATCGCTTAAAATTACTGCACCTTCAGTTACAAACGCGCAATTGATAGAAAAAAGTTCTTGATTCGCCTTATAATTATTTTTAAATCGATTATCATAAAAAATCTTAATTCTAGGTAAATATTCTCAGCCATTTATCATACAAGTATACACACGCGAAGCGTACGCAAAAACCTGCTGAGAAAAATAATTATCTCGTATCAAAAAAATGATTTTTTTTTTTTTTTTTAGATCAAAATCAAATTCTTATTAAGATGAGAAATTATTTTTCTCGGGATCGAATCTTCCGATGGCACATTCAATACATTTTTTGTTTATTAATGTAGAAATTTCACGTACAGACAAATTTATATTTCAAACGCGGGATAAAAAATCGAGTCAATTTTTCAGAAATTAAACAAATTCGAACAGTTAAAAATCATTAAAAAATTCTCTCGTCGGCTATTTCAACATTAATAAAATTTTTGTCATTTCTGTCGAACAATTGAGTTGCTTATTTCCTAAGAAAAATATTTGTTTTCACAAATATTTGAGTATTGTTAGACAATATTAGGTTGACATTTTTTTTCTCGATACTTGAGTGAAAAACTTTTAAAAATAAACTTTGTCCCTTGTGCTCTTTCATTCTTTCTCACAAAAAGAAAATTTAGATTTTCTTATAAACTAGAAAAAAAAAATGTACATAATTTGTCTATTAAGTAACTTCTTTGATACACGTTTTTTTCAATTTTTTAATTCTACTAAAAATAATTTATTACACATTAAATTTTAAAAGTTGTCAAATTATAAAAAAATTGAAATAAAACCAATTTCTCGAATTTTGACAAATACATTTTTCTCCAGAGATCAAATTTAGAAATTCTTTTTTGCAAGTTTGAAAATGAAAATTTTTACTAAAAACGCAAAATTTCGCCAACACCAAGAAAATTAATTTCAAGAGAAAAAATATATTTCTATTATTTTTCTCAGTGTTTTCTCATTTATGATTTTTTTTTTTTTTTTTTTTTATGAAAGAGACATTTCAATTCGAAATTTAGTTTAGAAAATAGCCTAAAGTTTAAAAAACATACAAAATTAAAAGCTTCTTAACATAAAAAGCGCCTAATTAAAAAATAAACTAAATTTTCAAGCCTTATAAATCTTCAAAAATTCATCTAAAAATTCAGTCTCCGCGAAACTCTGGAATTTGATACATTTGAAATTCTCACAAATTTTACGAATCGAGAAAAAAGCAAATTTTTTCAAGTTAAAAAATCTACAAGAAATTTCACCCAGTTTCAATTCTAGGCCGCCTTGGTATAAATTAGCGAAATTTATTCGCTGGTATTAAAAAAAAAAAAAAATTAAAAATAACATAAAAATATCACCAATACGATATATGTATAATATGTATAGCACTGGCTTTTTTCGATTTTTCAAAGCCACAGACATCTGACTAGTTTTACAAGTAATTGCTTTCGAAAATAGTGATCATTTACATTATCACACACCTGTTTTACTAACAACTAATCTCCCAAAAAAAATAGGCGCCGTCTTTACAGTAACTATACTTTAGATACGTTTTTAAAATTCTCATTGGTCGTCTTTTACTCTCTATTTCAAAAAATATTCTCCTATTTTACCCTAAATTGTCACGCTGATAGAAAAATTTAAAAATATATTTAAAAAAATTTTTATTATCGAATATTTAGAAAATTTCATTTACGAAATAATTAAATAGATTTTTACAGAAATGAATTTTTCAACCATTTTTGTACAGCTTTTCTTCTGGGAGTCGGAATTTAAACAGGGTTGCCACAAATATTTTATTACAATTTTCCCTGACCTTTCCCTGATTTCCAGACCAATTTTTTTCTTTTTCCCTGACCTTTTTTGAGTTCTTAAAACTAATTTTTCGTACATTTACTATAAAACTAGATAATACAACGCGCGCTATTAATTTTTGGAACTTGTGTTTGCGTCAATTATTATTATAAATTGTAATTATAAATTATTTGAAGAAATAAGAATAATTAAAAATTGAGGAAAATAATTGAAAATATTAGAAATTAATTGAAAAAAATGAAAATAGTTAAAGGTTTGAAAAATGAATTTAAAAATATATTAATAATAGAAAATTAAATATCTTAATGGAAATTTGACAAAAATAATTGAAAAAATAACAAAATATCTGTGAAATAAAAGAAAATAATTGAAATTTTAAATAAAATTATTGTAATTCTTAGAAATTAATTTTAAATAATCACAAAATATGTATTAAATAGCAATAAATTGAAATTTTAGACAACAATTTTGGAAATTACGATACAGAATGAAAATAATTGAAAATTCGAAAATTATGGGGAGAAATAATTTAAGTTTGAAGAAAATAAATGGAATTTTAAGAAAATCATGGAAAAAGGTGTAAAAAATTAATAAATTCATGATAATAATATAGAAATTCAGAAAAGCCATTTAAATTTGAAGTAAATGCTTCGAAAATGGCAAAAATAATTGAAATATGAAGGAAATAATTGTAAAATGGCAAAACTAATTGAAAAATTGAATAAAAATCAAAAAATGAAGACACAAATTGAAAAATCGAATCAAAATAATTTAAATTTGAAGAAAATAATTTAAAGACTGAAGAGATTAATTGATATATAAAAAAATTGAATTCAAAATCACAAAATACTTCGAAAATGGCAAAAATAATTGAAGTATGAAGAAAATAATTGTAAAATGACAAAAATAATTTATTTTGAAAAAAAAAATTGTCAAAAAAAAGGCAAAACTAATTCAAAAATTGAATAAAAATAACAAAATGAAAACACATATTGAAAAATTTGAAACAAAATAATTAAAATTTGAAGAAAATAATTGAAAAAATTAAAAATTAATTGAAATTTGAAGAAAATAATTGAAAAATTTCCAAAATAGTTGAAATTTGAAGAAAATAATTGAAAAATTTAAAAAATTATTGAAATTTGTAGAAAATAATTGAAAAATTTCAAAAATAATTGAAATTTGAACAAATTTATTGCAAATTGTCAAAAGGAATTGAAATTTTAAGAAAATAATTGAAAAATTTCGAAAATAATTGAAATATGAAGAAAATAATTGTAAATTGACAAAAATAATTTATTTCGAAAAAAAATTTGGCAAAAAATGGCAAAAGTAATTGAAAAATTGAATAAAATTTAAAAAATGAAGACAGAAATTGAAGAATCAAAACAAAATAATTGAAATTTGAAGAAATTAATTGAAAATTTTCGAAAATAATTGAAATTTGAAGAATTTAATTGAGGATTTTCGAAAATAATTGAAATTTGAAGAAAATAATTGAAAAATTTCAAAAATAATTGAAATACGAAGAAAATAATTGTAAAATGACAAAAATAATTTATTTTGAAAAAAAATTGGCAAAAGTAATTGAAAAATTGAATAAAAATAAAAAAATGAAGACAGAAATTGAAGAATCGAAACAAAATAATTGAAATTGGAAGAAAATAATTGAAAAATTAAAAAAAAGAATTGAAATTTGAAGAAATTAATTGAAAATTTTCAAAAATAATTGAAATTTGAAGAAAATAATTGAAATTCGTTGAAAATAATTGAAAAAGGTATAATAAATTTAAATACTAATGACAATAATTTAAAGATTGAAGAAAATAATTGAAAAGTGATGAAAATTTTGTAAATTTTAAATGGAATCATATAAGAAAAGAATTATTAAAAATGGAAGAAATTTTAAAATCCCTTCAAATTTACTTTTTTTATTTTTGAAGCGTGTAATTCATTGAATTTTTAATCAATGGAAGTTTAAATTAATTGAAGTTTGAAGGAATTAAAATTGCTATAAGTATATAAATTGGCACAATTTTAAAAAGGTGAAGAATTATATAAAATTTGAAGAAAAATTTAGTGACAAATTCCAGGTGTTGATAGTATGAATGAATGAATGAATCAATCAATCAATCAATGAAAGAAACTTGTAAATTATTATATAAATTGCGAATTATAATTATTTTTCAGATTGCAAACATCAATTATTTTTAGTAATGTTTAAATGACTTCCAAAAATTTGTTTAGTAATTTTCTCTACTTAGTAAATTTCAGCAAAATTTAATTTTTTTTTCCATTTTAGTGATTCTTTGCATTTTTCCAGTACTTTTGATGGAAATCCCTGACTTTTCCCTGAATTCCCTGACCTGTGGCAACCCTGTTAAAACTTACGAAGTTTAAAGGACTTAAGATTACATTTACATTTTCTAAATATTCGTTTCTTAATAATTTGTCCATTATATTGAAATCGTTTTGTGCCAAGAAAAAGAAAATAAATAACTAAAAGATTCGATTAAATTAAAGTTTTAGTTCTTCTAACCAAAATAGTAGTTGTTATTATTCAAACTTCTGATTAATAAATCAAAAATTAAATTTTGAATAATTTACAAAATAACGATTTCAAATAGAAAACAAATTAAATTTCTAGTTTTTACTAAAAGTCAAGATAAATGTCGATTGATAGAGAGCAAGAAAAAGTTCCTTGTGATTAGAACTTATCACAATAAAAGCGCTCACACTTTTATTTAATTGTGCGATTAATTACGGACATCAGTCTTTTATCAGTAAAAATATAAAGTAGTTTTTATCGGCATTGAGAATCAAGTGCCAAAACACATTTGCACCTAATTACTGATTAAAGTCCAATTTTCTCTTATTTTAAATATTCGAGAAAACAAAATTACTCTTTTGCTTTTCTGCGATTCAGTCACGAATTACAAAAATTACAAAATCTAAACGGTAAATTGATCGAAAAATAAGTGTAAAACAGTTTCATTTTCTCTCAATGCGTATGTGAATGATGATCGTTGATTTATTTTTTTTTTCCTCTTGATCATTTCCTACTTTTCTTTCTTTTTTTTTCTAGTCTTCTCTTAGTTACTGTAAAAACGACGATTTTCAGTTTCCAGAAAGCCCCATTTTGACTTGAGATTTGGGTAACTTTGGACTTGAGATTCGATCCAGTTTTTCCTTTAGTGTCAAAATTGCCAGGTAAAATAGACAATTTCGTGAAAAGGATCCTTGAAATTTCTTCTTGTTCTTGAAATTATCATTCAAAAAGGATTCTTGTTTGTTTCTTCAAGAAAAAAAAAAGATTCTTGAATTATCCTCTTGAAAGGTTTCCACGTACGAAACTTGCGTTGTTCAACAAAAGAGAGTAAAAAGAAAGGGGGGATGAATAAAACGGGATTCGAAATGGAAAAAAAAAACGAAAATTAATAAAAACAAGATTACTTTGGCTTCTTCAATCTAAATTATCTAAACTATAAACTTATAAACACCTTACTTTACTAAATTAATTGAAATTCAATTAAATTACATTTAATTTGAATAAATGAAAAATATTTCTGATAAATTCCATTCTCGAATCCCGCGAGTTTAGATCGTCAATTTCCCACAAAAGCACTTTCTAACTTTACAACTGCTTTTAATGGGAAAATAGCGAGAGGGGAAATTCGCACATTTGTAGAGACAAATATCGAACCTAAATTGAGTTACTTTATATAATACAAGCGGCTTAGTAACAATTGTCCCATTTGAAAAAAGAGAATTTTCGCTTTTAAAATTGTCGACTCTTTCAAACTGCACATAAAAAAAGGAAAGAGAGATGAGTTCTTTTAAATCCCGAATCCTCTGAATTGCCAAGAAATTCCTGGTTAATCGAGTTTGAGACGAGGGCGTCTGTTTTAGTCGCCAAAGGATGACTTAGAGCGTAAGCAAAAATAAATTGCAGAGTCCATCGGGCCTAACCTTTCACCTCCCTTCATTAAGAGGCTGGTTCGTCTTCGGCAAGATTGTGCAGATCCGAGTAATTGACAATCGCGCGATGCAGGAATTCGTACTGGGGCTGAAATTTAAAGAAAAATTCAATTATTTATTGTTCGATGAAATGAAATATTGGATAATTGAAAAATGGCGCGTATTATAAAATAAGTAGAAATAAAATAAACAGGGCGGCTAGTGGATTTGTAGATTAAAATTAGTACAAAAAAATTGACTTTTCAATTTAAAAAAGTGAGTAAATAGTGAGTTTTTAAGTAAAAATAAGTGAGTACAAAATAATGAGTTTGATGTTACTGGTGTAAAAATTAAAAATTTATAGACAATAATTAAAGAATTGGAAAGAATTAGAAATTTGAGAAAAATAATTGAAAGTTGAAGAAATCAAGTGAAGTTTGAAGAAAATAATTGAAGTTTGAAGAAAATAATTCAAATTTGAAGAGAATAATTCAAAAATGTAAATAAAAAAATTAGAAGAAAGTAATTAAAGTTTGAGGAAAATAATTGAAAAAGGTGTAGAAAATTAATAAGTTTAAAATTAAAATAAAAATTAAAACGAAATAATTGAAATTTGAAGAAAGAAATTTAAAACTGGTGTAAACAATTTTAAAATTGATGCCAATATTACAAAGATTCAGAAAAGCCATTCAAAATTTAAGAAAATAATTCAAAAATGGCAAAAATAATTGAAAAATGACAGGAACAATTCAAATTTGAAAAAAATTTTTAAATGACAAAACTGTCATTGAAAAATTAATAAAAAATGAAGAAAAAAATTGAAAAATTGAAACGAAATAATTAAAAAGTTTCAAAAATGATGAAATTACGAGAAAATAATTGAAAAATGACACAAATAATTAAAATTTGTAAAAAAAGAATTTGAAATGTTGACGAAATAATTAAAATATAAAGATATTAATTGAATAATGACATAAATAATTGAAAGCTGATGTAAAAATTAAAAATTAATTTTTTATTGATTAATTTGTAGACCTTTTTGTATTAAAAATCAGGTGGTGATGTTTATGTTAAAAATTAATAGACAATAGTTTGAAAATTAAAGAAATTAATGGAAGTTTGAAGAAAATAATTGAAATTTGCAAAACAAATTTAAAACTGGTGTAAAAAGTTAAAAATCTTATGACAATATTACAAAGATTCAGGAAAGCCTTTTAAAAGTAAAAAAAAAAATTCAAAAATGAAAAAAATAATTGAAATTTGAAAAAAATAATTTTAAACTTGGGGTAAAAAATTAATGCCAATGTTACAAAAATTCAGGAAAGCCATTGAAAATTAAAGAAAATAATTCGCAAATGGCAAAAATAATTGACAAATAAATAATTGATAATAATTGAATAATAAATAATTGAAAAATAATTGAGCAATAGCTCAAATTTGAAAAAAATTGTAAAATGACAAAACTGTAATTGAAAAATTGATAAAGAATCAAAAGTGAAGAAAATAATTAAAAAAGTAAAACGAAATAATTGAAATTTGAAAAAAATAATTTTAAACTTGGGGTAAAAAATTAATGACAATATTACAAAAATTCAGGAAAGCCATTGAAAATAAAAGAAAATAATTAAAAAATGGCAAAAATAATTGAAATTTGAAAACATTTAATTAAAAAATGACAGGAATAATTCAAATTTAAGAAAAAAATCAAAAATGAAGAAAAAAATTGAAAAATTGAAACGAAATAATTGAAAAGTTTCCTAAAAATTTGAACTTACGAGAAAATAATTGAAGAATGACACAAATAATTAAAATTTGTAAAAAAAATTGAGATATTGACGAAATAATTAAAATATAAAGAAATTAATTGAATAATGGCATAAATAATTAAAAAGTGATGTCAAAATAAAAAATTTATAGACAATAGTTTGAAAATTGAAAAAACTATAAGAAATTCGAGAAAAGGATTTGAAAATTTAATGAATTTACTGGAAGTTTAAAGAAAATAATTGAAATTTGAAAAAAATAATTTAAAACTGGTGTAAAATATTTAAAAATTTATGAAAATATTACAAAGATTTAGGAAAGAAATTCTAAATTTAAAAAAAAAAATTCCAAAATGGAAAAAATAATTTAAATTTGAAAAAAATATTAAAAAATGACAGAAATAATTAAAACTTGCAAAAAAAGTGTAAAATGACAAAACTGTAATTGAAAAATTGATAAAGAATCAGAAATGAAGAAAATAATAAAAAAATAAAACGAAATAATTGAAATTTGAAGAAAATAATTTAAAACTGGTGTAAACAATCAGAAAATTTATGACAATATTACAAAAATCCAGGAAAGCCATTGAAAATTAAAGAAAATAATTGAAATTTAAAAAAAAAATAATTAAAAAATAACAGGAATAATTCAAATTTGAAAAAAGAAATTATAAAATGATAAAACTGTAATTGAAAAATTGATAAAAAATCAAAAATGAAGAATATTGAAAAATTTAAACAAAATAATTGAAATTTGAAGAAAATAATTGAAAAGTTTCATAAATATTTAAAATTTCGAGAAAATAATTGAAGAATTAAAAAAATAATTCAAATTTGTAAAAAAAAAGAATTTGAGATATTGACGAAATAATTAAAATATAAAGAACTTAATTGAATAATGGCATGAATAATTGAAAGCTGATGTAAAAATTAATAATTTATAGGCAATAATTAAACAATTAAAAAAATATTATAAGCTTGATTAAAATAATTGAAAGTCATAGAAATCAATTGAAGTTTGAAGAAAATACTTAAAATTTGAAGAGAATAATTCAAAAATGTCAGAAAATTTAAATATATGAATAAAGTAATAAAGTTAAAAAGAAATAATTGAAAAAAGTGTAAAAAATTAATAAATCAATGACGAAAATAAAAAGAATGAAGAAAATGATTGAAATTTGAAGAAAATAATTTAAAACTTTGGTAAAAAATTTAATAATTTATGACAATAATACAAAGGTTCTTGAATGCTATTCGAATTTGAAGAAAATAATTCAAAAATGGCAAAAATAATTGAAATTTGAAAAAAAAAATGGAAAAATGACAGGAATAATTCAAATATGAAAAAAAATGTATTTTTTTCACAAAAAGAACTAAGAGAAAATTGATTAAAAATCAAAAAATTATGACAAAAATTTAAACGAAAAAATTGAAATTAAAAAAAAATAATTGAAATGATTCAAAACTATTTAAAATCACTAAAAAATAATTGAGGAATAACAAAAGTAATTATAATTTGGAAAAAATGAATTTGAAACTGGCATAAAAAATTAAAATTTTCAGTACAATGATTGAGATATTGACGAAATAATTAGAATGTGTAGAAAATAATTCAAACTTTATGAAAATAATTAAAAAATGCAAAAAAAATTTGTATGTGTAGAAAAACAGTTTAAAAATGTCAAAAATATTTGAATGACAAAAATAATTGGAACTTGAAAAAAATAATTGAATAATTTATTTATTTATTTATTTATTTATTTATTTATTTATTTAAGAATAATGACATAAGTAATCGAAAGCTGGTGTAAAAAATTTAAAATTTATAGACAATAATAAATAAATTAAAAAAATATTAGAACTTTAAGAAAAATAATTAAAAAAGGTGTAAAAAAACAATATATTTATGTCGATAATAAAAAGAATCAAGAAAATGTTTGAAATTTGAAGAAAATAATTAAAAATTGGTGTAAAATTGAAGAAAATTTAATTGAAGTTTCAAGAAAATAATTGAAAAATGACAAAAATAATTCAAATTTAAAAAAAAATTGTATAATGACAAAATTAATTTAAAAAATTGATTAAAAATCAAAAAGTTATGACAAAAATTGAAAAATTGAAACGAAATAATTGAAATTTGAAGAAAACACTTAAAGAATAACAAAAGTAATTAAAATTTGGAAAAAAGGAATTTGATACTTGCGTAAAAAATTGAAATTTTGAGTACAATAATTGAGATATTGACAAAATAATTAAAATATTAAGAAATAATTGAATAATGGCATAAATAATTGAAAGCTGATGTAAAAATTAATAATTTATAAACAATAATTAATAAATGGAAAAAATATTAGAAGTTTGAAAAAAATATTTGAAAATTAAAGAAATTAATGGAAGTTTCTGAAAATAACTGAAATTTGTAGAAAATTATTCAAACTTGATGAAAATAATTAATAAATTTCAAAAAAAATTTGTAAGTTTAGAAAACAGTTAAAAAATATCAAAAATATTTGAATAATGACAAAAGTAAAAGACATTTGAAGAAAATCATTGAAAAATAACAAAAGTAAATTGAAACTTCTGAAGCAAAAATTTAAATATTGAGAATAATTTAAAAATTGAAGAACATTTAATTGAAATTTCGAGAACATAATTGAAAAATGACAAAAATAATATAAATTTAAAAAAAATTGTATAATGACAAAACTGATTAAAAAAATTGATAAAAATAAAAAAATTATGACAAAAATTGAAAAATTGAAACAAAATAATTGAAACTTGAAGAAAATAATTGAAATAATTCAAAAATGTTTCAAATTAGAAGAAAATATCAGAAGAATGACAAAAGTAATAAAAATTTGGAAAAAATGATTTTGAAACTGGATTAAAAAGTTATAATTTTGAGTAGGATAATTGAGATATAGACGAAATAATTAAAATGCGAGAAGAAACTAATTGAATAATGACAGAAAAAATTGAAAGCTGATGTGAAAATTAATAAAATTTATAGACAATAACTGAACAATTGATAAAAATATTAGAAGTTTGATAAAAATATTTGAAAGTTAAAGAAATTAATTGAAGTTTGAAGAAAATAATTGAAATTTGTAGAAAATAATTCAAACTTGAAGAAAATATTTAAAATACAATTTGAAAAAAAATTGTAAAATGACATAACTAATTGAAAAATTGATTAAAAAAAAAAAATTGAAGAATTGAATCAAAATAATTTATATTTGAAGAAAATAATAGAAAATTTTGAAAAATAATTGAAACTACAAGAATAACTGAAGAATGACAAAGATAATTAAAATTTCAAATAAATGAATTTAAGACTGGTGTAAAAAACTTTATTTTTGTGTGAAATAATTGAGATATTCACGAAATAATTAAAATGTGAAGCTTATTGAATAATGACATAAATAATTGAAAACAAGTGTAAAAGTTAATAAATTCATGACAATAATAAAAAGATTGAAAAAAATTACACTCAAAGAAAATAATTCAAAAATATTTGAATATAGGTAAAAATAATTGTAATTTGAAAAAAATAATTGAATAATGATATAAATAATTGAAAGCTGGTGTGAAACTTAAAAATTTATAAACAATAATTAGTAAATGGAAAAAAAATATTAGAAGTTTGAGGAAAATAATTGAAGAAGATGTAAATAATCAATATATTCATGACAATAATAAAAAGAATGAAGAAAATGATTGGAATTTGAAGAAAATAATTTAAAACTAGTGTAAGAAATTTAAAAATTCATGATAATAAAAAAAATTGAATAAAATAATTGAAATTTAAGAAAATAATTCTAAAATGGCAAAGATATGAAAATCTGATGAAAATAATTGGAAAATGTCAAAAATAGTTGAGTAATGATAAAAGGAATTGAAATTTGTAGAAAATAATTGAAAAATGACAAAAATAATTCAAATTAAAAAAAATTGTATAATAGCAAAACTGTATAAAAAAATTGATTAAAAATCAAAAAATTATGACAAAAATTGAAACGAAATAATTGAAACTTGAAGAAAATAATTGAAATAATTCAAAAATGTTTCAATTTAAAAGAACATATCAGAAGAATGACAAAAGTAATAAAAATTTGGAAAAAATGAATTTGAAACTGGATTAAAAAGTTATAATTTTGAGTAGGATAATTGAGATATAGACAAAATAATTAAAATGCGAGAAGAAACTAATTGAATAATGACATAAATAATTGAAAGCTGATGTAAAAATTAATAATTTATGGACAATAACTGAACAATTGACAAAAATATTAGAAGTTTGATAAAAATATTTGAAATTTAAAGAAAATAATTGAAAATTTGTGTAAAATTGAAGAACGTTTAATTGAAGTTTGAAGAAAATAATTGAAAAATGACAAAAATTATTCAAATTTAAAAAAAAATTGTATAATGACAAAATTAATTTAAAAAATTGATTAAAAATCAAAAGTTATAATAAAAATTGAAAAATTGAAACGAAATAATCGAAATTTGAAGAAAATACTTAAAGAATAACAAAAGTAATTGAAATTTGGAAAAAATGAATTTGAAACTTGCGTAAAAAATTAAAATATTGAGTACAAAAATTGAGATATTGACAAAATTTATTATTTATTATTATAGACAATAACTGAACAATTGAAAAAAATATTAGAAGTTTGTGAAAAATATTTCAAAGTTAAAGAAATTAATTGAAGTTTGAAGAAAATAATTCAAACTTCATGAAAATAATTAAAAAATGCAAAAAAATTTGGATTTGTAGGAGACAGTTCAAAAATGTCAAAAATATTTGAATAATGACAAAAATAATTGTAATTTGAACAAAATAATTGAATAATGACATAAATAATTGAAAGCTGGTGTAAAACTTAAAAATTTATAAACAATAATTAATAAATGGAAAAAAATATTAGAATTTTGAGGAAAATAATTGAAGGCGTAAAAAATCAATATATTCATGACAATAATAAAAAGAATGAAGAAAATGATTGAAATTTGAAGAAGATAATTTAAAACTGGTGTAAGAAATTTAAAAATTAATGATAATAAAAAAAATTGAATTAAATAATTGAAGTTTGTAGAAAATAATTTTAAAATGGTAAAAATAATAGAAATATGAGAAAAATAATTAGAAGATGTCAAAAATAGTTGAGTAATGACAAAAGGAATTGAAATTTTGTAGAAAATAATTGAAAAATAACAAAAGTAAATTGAAACTTGTGAAGCAAAAATTTAAATATTGCCAATACGTAATTTAAAGATTAAAGAACATAGTTGCAATTGCAAGAAAATAATAATGAAAAAATAACAAAAATAAATTGAAACTTGTGTAGTAAATTTAAATATTTCTGACAATATTTCAAAAACTGAAGAGCATAATTGATATGCGAAAAAATTACATTAAAAATCGCAAAAATACTTGAAAATTGACAAAAACACTTTAAAGTGTGCAAAGGTACTTTAAAAATAAAAAAAAAAATTAAAAAAAAGTGTAGAAATTAAATATTTGTAAGCCGTATATAACTAGGTGTGAATTCTGTCCATTTCATGGACACTTCGCTTCCAAGAAAGCAAAATAATTTGCTTCCTCATAGAGGAAGCAATAAATTTATTTATAACATAAAAAATAATAATTCAATTTTAAATTAATTATTATTTATTTTTATGCAAATAAGTAATAATAATAAAATAATAATAAATAAATATATATATTTTTTTTCTATATTCCAAAACTTTATTTATTTATTTATTATAAATAAATAAAGTCAATTATTAGTCAATTATTTTTAGTCAATTCGTTTTGAGACAAGGAATATGATTCTTTTAATTCATTTGTTTGAATTTTTAGCAAGAAATTTTTTTTTGGCAAAACACGAGATTTTTCAATAAAAAAAAATTAAAAATTATGAATTAATACGTGAGTTTTTAGTCAAATATAAAATTTATATAGGTCACTCGATTTGTTTTGAGACAAGGAATATGATTTTGTAATTCGTTTGGTTGTTTTTTTAGCATGAAAATTTTTTTTGGCAAATCGCGAGATTTTTCGATGAAAAAAAATGAAAAATCATGAATTATTACGTGGGTTTTTAGTCAATTATATATTTTATATAGGTCAATCAATTCGTTTTGAGACAAGGAATATGATTTTGTTTGGTTGAATTTTTAGCATGAAAATTTTTTTTTTTTTTTTTAAAATTTCCAAAAACGAGATTTTTTGATGAAAAAAACTGAAAAATCATGAATTATTACGTGAGTTTTTGGTCAATTATATACTTTATATAGGTCAATCGATTTGTTTTGAAACAAGGAACATGATTTTTTCATTCATTTGTCTGAATTTTTAGCATGAAAAAATTTTTTGCCAAAAAACGATATTTTTGATGAAAAAAGGTGCTCAAAAAAATTTGATTGGGTATTTTCGAAAATCCCTGTGTCCAAATTTAGATATTTGTGAGCTTCATATGTCATCCAAATTTTATTAAAATCCGTTGAAGCATTCTCGAGATATCCTGGCGACAAAAAATTTACCACATACACACACACATACACACACACACACACATCTGGACATTTTCTCAGGAATGAAAATTTGAACTTTTCAGATGAAACTGAGTCGATTTACACTATTTTTGGAAAATCGAAAATTTTAACGATCACAACGCTTCCTCTATGAGGAAGCAAAAAATTGAAAATGTAATTAGAATATGAACAAACTAATTGATTATTAGTTATATTATATTATAATTATAATATATTATAATTATTATCAGACGTCCAATAGCAGAAACCTAATTTTACTAAAAAAAAGTGAGATAAGTGAGTTTTTTTTAAAAAAAAGAAGTAAAATTAAATCACTTGCAGTCCTAAATAAAGAAAATTAACTTACAAAAGAGCTGATCATTCCGTGCCTCTGCGATCGTAATTTTTTGGTTGTGGTGAAAATGTCTATTCGCTTTTCGGTTCTGAGTTGTTGAATTAATATGCTAAGTGCTACAAACATGGAACTCCTGTCGGAGCCACAGCTGCAGTGAACGACTAGTGGCCCGGGATTTTCCGCGCCATTCAAATGTGTCTGATCAATGAGTTCAATGAGGCCTCTAGTGACTTCAGGAACTTCACCTTCGACTGTAGGCCACCCGTGATACTGATACTGAGTTACGACAATATTTTCGTCCACTTTTGTATTGGAAACGCAGAGCTCTCGTCTCGTGTAATACGGACAGCTCTCACTTTGAATATATCGCACTCTTATGTGATCGTGCATCGTCTCGTCATCTGGCCAATAACGGGGACATTTACGAAATCCTTCATTCAACTGAAACATAAAACGATAAACAATTTTATTCCATTATTCAAAATTTAATTATTAAATTTATCAGAGTGACCAATTTTTTTTTATAAAATTAAATTCCCGGTTATGAAAATTAAAAAAAAATTGGTAATTGAAAAAGAATTACAAAATGACAAAGATAATTGACGATTGAAAGCAAAATTTAAAAAACGGCTAGATTAATACACAACCAAACAAAATAATTTAAAAAATCAAATAATAATTATTACATTTTAAGAAAATAATTGAAAATTGAAAAACTTGTAGGAAATAATTCAAAACTGGTGTAAAAATTTTTAAAATTTAAAAAATGTATGACAGTGTTACAAAAATTCAGGAAAGCAATTCAAAATTGAACAAAATAATTCGAAAATGTCAACAATATTTGAAATATGAAAAAATAATTAAAAATAACAGGAATAATTCAAATTTGAAAAACAAATTGTTTTAAGACAAAAATAATAGAATAAAAATAAAAAAAAGAAGATACAAATTGAAAAAATTGGAACGAAATAATGGAAATTTGAAGAAAATAATAGAAGCATGAGAAAAATAAAAATATGAAAAAAATGAATTTCAGGCTGGTGTAAAAAATGAGGATTTTAAGTACATAATTGACGACTGAGGTAAAAATTAATAATTTATAGACGATAATTGAACAATTGGAAAAAAGATTAAAAGTTTGAGAACAATAATTGAAAGTTAAAGAAATCAAGTGAAGATTGTAGAAAATAATTGAAACTTGAAGAGAATAATTCAAAAATGTCATTAAAAAAATATGAGGAAAGTGATTAAAGTTTGTGGAAAATAATTGAAAAAGGTGTAAAAAATTAATAAGTTGAAGATAAAAATAAAAAGAATGAAGAAAACGATTGAAGATTAAAGAAAATAATTTAAAAATTTAGTAAAAAATTAAAAAATTGATGACAATAATACAAAGATTCAGGAAAGCCATTCATAATTGACGAAAATAATTCGAGAATGCCAAAAGTAATTAAAATATGAAGAAAATAATTGCAAAATGATAAAATTATTCAAATTTTAAAAAAAAGTTGTAAAATGACAAAACTCATTTAAAAAAATGGTTTAATAATCAAAAAATTATAACAAAAATTAAAAAATTGAAACTAAATAATTGAAATTTGAAGAAAATAATTGAAATGATTCAAAAATATTTAAATTTACAAGAAAGTAATTGTAGAATGACACAAATAATTAAAAATTGAAAAAAATAATTTGAGACTGATGTAAAAAAAACGATTTTGAAATCAAGAAATTAATCGAATAATGGCATAAATAATTGAAAGCTGATATATAAATTCAAAATTTATAGATTGTAAAAAATATTAGAAGTTTGAGAAAAATATTTGAAAGTTAAAGAAACTAATGGAAGTTTGAAGAAAATAATTTAAAATTGAAAAAATTGTAGGAAATAATTGAAAATTATGGAAAATAATGAATAAATCCGGCAAATAGTTGAAAAATGACGAGAATAATTAAAAAATTGAAGAAAATATGTGAAAAATGATGAAAATAATTGTCAATTGAAAGCAAAATTCGAAAATTGACTAGATTAACAGACTACTGAAAAAAATAATTCAAAAACAAGAAATATTCAATTGAAAGAATTAAATTGAAATTTGAAAAAAAATTACAAAATGACAAAAATTGAAAAAAATATGTAAAAAATGAAAAAAATTGAAAAAATTACAGGAATAATTGTTGGAAATAATTTCACATTTAACAAGTGAATTAAAAATCGAAAAAAATAATTGAAATTGAAAAAAATAATTTAAAATTTGAAGAAAGCATTTAAAAATTGAAGAATGGAATTGAAATTTAAAAAATATACTTAATAACTGTAAAAAAATAATTGAAAAAATCCGGGAATTATTGAATATTGAGGAATTAATTGAAAATCGACAAAAATAATTGATAATTAAAGAAAATATTTGAGAATTGAAGAAAATAATTAAATATTGGCGAAAATAATTAACTATTAAAAAAAATAATTAACAATTGAAAAAAATTTCAAAAAGAAAATAATTGACAATCGAAAGAAAAATTAGAAAAACTCTGCAGTTTGATAATATTTTCTTTATTTTTAATTTACCATTTTTGTTTTCTTTTTGCAATTATTATCTTCAATTTTTATTCATTTTTATTATTTCTGAATTAATATCCTGAACTTTCAAATAGATATATATCTCAATTTTCATTTATTTTTTCTCCATCTTTTAATTTCAGTTTATATCTCAAATTTAGCTTATTGTCTTCAATTTTCAAGTTTTAAACGATTTTTCAATTATTTTTGTATGCTTATAAAATAAATTCTGCAATTTTTCTATTGTTTTCTCCAATTTCTAATTATTTTCATTCTTTTGGCATAATTTTAAAAATTTTCCGTTATTTATCTGAAATTTAAATTATTTTCATGATATTTCAATTATATCCCTCAATTTCTAATTATTATTCTTATTTTGTAAAATTGTTTTTTCACGATTTTTAAAAGTTTTTCTCAAATTTCAATTATGTTCTTCAATTATCTAATTCAATTTCAAATTATTTATATTAGTTTTTTTTTAATTTCTTCAATTTACAATTACGTACGTTCTTTTTTATAATTTCCAAAAAGTTTTTAATTCTTTATCTGAAAATTCCATTATTTTATTTAATTTTCAATTGCATCTCTAATATTCTTGTATTTTATGTTGAATTCTGTATTTTCGCAATTATTTCTCTGAAATTAAAAATTGTTTTTTTTTTCAATTTTAAATTATATTTACCTTTTTTCATTTATTTTCTTTAATTTTTAATCATTTTCTTTCTGTTCAATGAACATCTAAAAGTTTCCAGTATTTTCCTGAAATTTTCTTTAACAATTCCTTTATTTAAAGTATATTATTCAAAATTTAATTATTAAATTGGGCATTCTATTTCAAATCGTTTCACCTACAAAAGACAATCACAAGAAAGGTTTCTTTTAAATAAAATTAAATCATTGATAATATGTTATGCACTATTTTGAAAGAGAATTTAATGCTCTATAGTCAAATTTCGTTGTCTTTTGTTTTTAAAATTTAAGAGAGAAAATTTAAAAAAAAACTTTTAGGCAAGAATAATTATTTATTACTTTAGTAGTATAAAATATACTTTAAAGTGATTATGAGTTGTCGAATTATTTTTCAAAGAAAACATACATTATAAGAAAAATACATGTTGTATTTTCTTTAGAAATTTAAAAACAAAAGACACGGAAATTAAAAAAAAATTAAATTGCTTACATCTGAAAGCATGACGATTGTAGAGATGCACTGCTCGGAGATCATTCTCCAAAAGTCAGCGATCGTCGATTCCATGGGATCTTGCGTGATGATAAATGACTCGGAATTGTCGTAACTTTCAATAAATGATGCATTGATATAAGTAGAGTGTTCTCTTCCAGGAACTGGAGTTAATATCACACGATTTCTATCGTACGGTATCACTGAATCGTCACGATTCTTGTCCTTGTTTTCATCCGCTCCGCCAACGGAAAATGATTTTCGATCTTCCAGGACAGCGACAATTTTCTGAAATTTATACAAAAAATCATTAACTTAATATTCAAATACAATACTAATTTTTTTTTGTCTAATTTCCGAATTGTAAACTACAATTTCCCCGAATTATTTTTTAAATAATAATTCAAAACTCATTTTTTCACGTTGAAACAATCTCTAAAATTTTATTTGTTGAGTTTTCTTAAATAATATTTTGTTTAAAAGTTATTGAACAAATAAAATTTGTTTTATACGTATTTTTTAAGATATAAAATCTCTAAATTTTTTATTTGTAAGTAGTTTATTAAAGAAATGGAAAAATTAAAAAAAAAACAACACAAGAATGAAACAGTGACATAAAAATATATAAAAAAATAGAAATTGTTTTCAAAAAGTTAAACTATTTACAGACATTTTTTTTTTATAAAATACATAATAAATAAGATTATAATTGAAATGATGTTCAAATATATTACTAAAGAGAAGAAAATTTTAAAATTAGAAAAATTAGAGACAAAGTCAAATAAATGTTTTCAAAAATTCGTAATTATAAGATAAAAACTAAAGTATTTAAAAAAAATAAAAGAAGGAAAAATGTTATTAAGAAATGGAAAAATTGTGACAAAAGTTAAAGAATTAATTAAAACGCAAGGAAGGACTAAAAAAATATAGTGAAACATCAAAGAAATTAAATAAATTAGAAGAAAATAGAGAAATGTTTTTTCTCTTCATCTAACAAACTGTAAAAATATGTAAAAACTACAAAAAATAATAAAATTTGATTACAATTTACTAAAAAATTAGAATTTCTAAAAATAAAATAAAAATTTTAAATTCCTTTAAAAATATAAAAGTTTAGGCAAATTAAACCAAAAACATTTTTATAATATTACATTTGAAACAAGTCCAACAATAAATTTAGAAAAGTAAAAAAAATCTAATAATATTATGGAAAAATAAATTAGTTTGCCAAAAATATCGCAAAAAATAGACAAGATGTGAAAACAAAGTGAATAAATTTACAAAAATATGAGCGTATTTATTTTTAAAAATATGGAAACAATTATGAAAATCAACGAAATAAAAAGTTTAGTGAATGTAATAATAACAAAATTGTGTAAAATAATATTAAATAATTTGAATAAAAAGAAGGAAATTCAAGAAAATCGTAAAATAAAAAGATAAATAAATTCAAAAAAAATATCATAAGTAAAAGAAGAAAAAATCTTAAAATTTTGTAAAAATAAGAAATTTTCGATAAAAATTTTTTTTCACATATTGTCTATTTTTTGCGAGACTTTTTCCAAACTTAATTATTCTTTCTTAAAATTTTTAGGTTTTCTTTATTTTTCTAAATTTATTTCTGGGCTTGTTTTAAGTGTAATATTATAAAAATATTTTTCGTTTAATTTGCCTAAACTTTTTTATTCTTAAATGATTTTTTAATTTCTTTTGTGGCCTTTTTATTTATCTATACATTCTTTTACTTTATTTTTATTAATTCTAATTTTTTAATAGATTCTAACCAAATTTGATTATTTTTTGTACTTTTTACATATTTTTACTGTTTGTTAGATTAAGGAAAAAAACATTTTTCCATTTTCTTCCTATTTATTTAATTTTCCTTATGCCCTTTATCTTGATTTTGTTTAGTCCTTCCTTGCGTTTTAATTAATTATTTAATTTTTGTCATTATTTTTCAATTTCTTAGTAACATTTTTCCTTCTTTCATTTTTTTAAATTGTTTAGTTTTCATCTTATAATTACGAATTTTTGAAAACATTTATTTGATGCTTTTATCTACAATTTTTAAATTTTTTAATTTTCTACTTTCTTGAAAGCTTTTATTCTTTTATTTTATATTATGTTAATTTAATCTTGTACTAAATATTCTCATTTTATTTCATAGAATTTCTTTTCTTTTAAAATTTATTTAAAAGAAATAATTAATTAATTTTTCAAAATTTTATTCATTCTTGTTTTATTCAACTTGTAAAATAATTTTCTAATATTTCTAATTTTAAATTTTTGTTCTCTTTAGTAATATTTTTTTACTTATCTTCTTATTTATTATTTTAATTTTAAAAAAATGTCTGTAAACAGCTCAATTTTTTAAAAAGAGTTTCTACATTTTTATTTATTTTTATGACATTGTTTCATTCTTGTCTTGTTTTTTTAAAATTTTTTCTTTATTTCTTTAATAAACTACTTACAAATAAACATTTGAAGATTTTATGTACTGATTACGTTTAAAATAAATAGGATTTAAAAAAAAAATCATGATTTTTATTAGCCCTGTTTTATATGCAGTAAAGTATTTTTTTTATTTAAATCAATAACAGCCCTGAAATGGAGAGAACCTCCTTAAGTTAAAATTTAAAATGAATCACAAAATAATTAATTTTTGAATTTTAACTGTTAAATATTAGGGACAAAGTTTCAAAAAAAAAAAAAAAAAAAATTTCAGAAAGTAAAGTTTTGGTCTTCAGTAGGAAGAATCTTCTTTTACTCGAAATTTCGTTTTCAATCGAACATAAATTAATCCGAATTTTGACCTAACAGAATTTTCAGGTTATCTAATTCATATTTAACAGAATTCTCAGTTTACAGAAATCCTTTTAACCAACTTTTAATTTAAAAGAATTCCAATTTAAACGAATTTTAATTAAGAAGAACTTTTATTTTACAGAAGTTTAGGATAATCAAATTTTTAAATACCAGAATCTTCATTTGTCCGAAATTGTATTAGTACGAATTGAGGTTTGATAGAAAACTTAAAATGCAGGATCTTTATTTGTCCGAAAAAGTATACGACAAAAATATTTTGGCGCGAATTTTGAAATTGACCAATTGCAATTTTCTTCATATTTTCTGATTGGTTGAAAGGATTTCTGTAAAATGAGAATTCTGTTAAATATGAATTAGGTGTCCTAAAAATTCTGTTAGGTAAAATTCAGATTAAAAACATATTCGAAAACTACGGAAACAATCGAATGGTTCCGGAAACACCCGATTGCTTACGAAAAAAACCCGAATGGTTCCGGAAAACCCCGAATGGTTACGGAAACACCTGAATGGTTACGGAAACAATCGAATGGTTCCGAAAATACATCCGAATGGTTACGGAAACATCCGAATAGTTACGGAAACACACGAATGGTTGCGGAACACCCGATTGGTTACGAAAAACACCCGAATGGTTCCGGAATAACCCGAATGGTTCCGGAAACACACGAATGGCTCCGGAAACAGCCGAATGGTTCCGGAAACACCCGAATAGTTACGGAAACACCCGAATGGTTCCGGAAACACACGAATGGTTGCGGAAACACCCGAATAATTCCGGAAACACCCGAATTTTTTTAATTTCCCCGACAAAAAACTTTTTTTCCTGCCATATCCCTGACTTTACTGACAAAAAATTTTTTCCTTGTTATTTCCCTGACTTTACTGACACGTGGCCACCCTGTAATGACACGTCCCACTGTAATAATCATGCACCACCTAATTTCCAAAACATGAAAAAAAATGACGTTTCATTGTAAAAACTCACATCATATTCCTCCTCCATTCTGCACTTTTCCTTTCCATTCTCCCTCTGTCTCAGTCTCTCGACAGCTGGTTTCATCTGCGACGCCTGAATTTCCGTGTCCCCGTACTGCGCCATTTCCATTAGCGCTTTGTAGATAAAAATATACTGTTTGAGCGACTGAACCAGGAAATTTCTCTGATGCCTCAAGTCGCAGACAGTGTTAAAAATCGACACTTGTCCCTCTTCGGACAATTGTTGAAGCAGCGAGTCCAAGGCGACCAGAGTTCCCGTTCTTCCAACTCCGGCGCTGCAATGCACCAAAATCGGTCCCTTCTCCAGCGAGTACGCCTCATTAACTCTCTTGATGAATTTTAAAATCGCGTGCGGATGTTCCGGTGCCATAAAGTCCTTCCAGACCAAAAAATGATACTGGACAATGGTCCTTGACTCTCGTTCTCCGGTCCTCGACATTTTCAATTCCCTGACAACATAATCCGAGAATTGTCTCTCCCTCACATGATCCACGGTAATATCTCCGAAATTTTTCGTTTCTCCTTTGTCCGGCCAATATTTGGCGCACTTTGTTTTCGAGTATTCCTCGAGATTTGTCAGCATCAGGACCAATTCGAGATGCTGCTCCCAAATCATTCGCCAGTAATCGCAGACGGTATTTTCCATTGGACCCTGTGCGCAGATAAATTTCTTGCGTTCCTTGTAGCCAAGGACAAAGTTTGCATTGATATAGTCGGATCCGCAGATGCCGTCAATTTGTGTGAGACGAATTCTCGTCTGATCGTAGCACTTGATGTCGGGATAGCGATTTTTGTAAAGATTTTCTCGCATCTCTGAGGCTCGTGTTGTGCGATCGGTGAATTTGTCGGGCAACAGTTCAAATTCGTGCTGGAAACCGTAGTCGGAATTTCGATGACGCTCGATGAACGACTGGAAAAGCTCGGATTTCTGGATTGGTGGCATGTCTGGAGGACTGGCCGCGACCAGCTGATGACGACCTCTTAGGCTTCTGCAAAGATGTCTGTCAGAATGAAATGTCGATTAGAAATTTTCAAGCCAATACTGCTCTTTTTGTCTATTTTCAATGGCCCTGTTTCTTCGATATTTTCGTTTCTTTTCATTAAAGAATAATTTTAATTTCCTCAAATTTCAATTACATTTCACTTATTTTAACTTTCACGTATTTATAGAGAACTTCTCTGATTGGATGATACAATTCGCAGCAACCAATGAAAGTGTTAGTTAGTTTTAATTGGTCGACAAGTTAAAAGAAGTGAGACTTCGAATTGATAAAAATAAATGCGACTTTGAATAAGCGAGACTTTAAATAAGTGAAGCTGCAGTGTAATTTGAACTTGTTTTAATTAGAAATCTAATTAATCCATGCTTAAAGTACAATACATTTAAATTGATTAATAAATTTATTACATTTTTAAAAGTTATTTATATTCCGTAATTTTTGCAATTGTTTCTCTCAAATTTCAAATTATTTTCTACAGTTTTAAATTCTTTTTATCTTTCTTTAATTGTTTTCCTTAATTTGCAATTATTCTCGTATTTTTTCAATGAACTTCTAAAACTTTAAAGTATTTTTCTAAAATTTCAATAACTTTACTTTTTTCAAAACATGGGTATGTTTTTTAATTTTTACAATTTTTTCTCTTGAATTGTATTTATTTCATTCAATTGATCATTGTTTTTAGCATAGGTATTACTATTATTTTTCTCAAATTCCAATTATTTTTTTCAATTTTAAATTACTTCATTATTTTTAAATTATCTTCTACAGTTTTTATTATTTTTCATTACTTTTTAATAAATTTCTTTAACTTCCAATCATTTATCTCAATTGTCAATTCTTTTTTTCAAATAATTTTTAAGGTTTTCAAGTAATTTTTTTATTTCAATTATTTTTATCAATTTCAAAAAAAATTCTACAATTTTTTAAACAAGGTCATAAATTTTCAATCATTAATCACAATTTTCAATTATTTTTGTCATATAATTTTAAAGATTTTTAAGTAATTTTCTCAAATTTTGTTTATTTTCATCAAATTCAAAACATTTTATATGATTTTTAATAATTTACATCGATTTTAAATCTTTCTCATTATTTAAGAATTAATTTCCTAAGTTTTCGATCATTATTTGCAATTTTGAATTAATTAATCAAATAATTTTTAAGATTTTAAAGTTTTTTTCTTAAATTCCAAATGTTTTCTTCAAATCTAAATTATTTGTTTATTTTTAAATTAATTTCTTTAATTTTTAATCTTTCTTATTATTTTTGAATTTTCTAAATTTTCAATCATTTATCTCAATTTCAATGATTTTTTTTAAATAATTTCTAAGATTTCCAAGTATTTTTCTCAAATTTTAATTATTTTCTTAAATTTTTATTATTTTAAATTATTTTTTAATTAATTTCCTAAATTTCCAAACATTTATCTCAATTTTCAATTATTTTTTTCAAATAATTTCTAAAATTTCCAAGTTATTTTCTAAAATTTTATTTATTTTCATCAATTACAAAACATTTCTATGATTTTGTAATTTTTTTTTTTCGATTTTTAATCTTTTTCATTATTTTTTAAATTATTTTCCTGAATTTCCAATCATTTATCTCAATTTTCAATTACTTTTTTTTAAATAACTTCTCAAATTTTCTCAAATTTTTTTTATTTTTATCAATTTTAAAACATTTCTATGATTTTTTAAATATTTTTTTCTATTTCTAACTTTTTCATTCTTTTTTAATTAATTTTCGAAATTTCCAATCTTTTATCGCAATTTTGAATTATTTTTTGCAAATAATTACTAAGGATTTCCAGTATATTTCCATTATTTTCTTCAAATTTAAATTATCTGATTATATATAAATTAATTTCTTCAATTTTTTCTCTTTCTCATTATTTTTAAATCCCCTAATTTTTCAATCATTAATCTCAATTTTCAATTATTTTTGTCATATAATTTTAAAGATTTTGAAGTAATTTTCTCAAATTTCAATTATTTTCTTCAATTTTTAAAACAATTGTATGATTTTTAATCATTTACATCGATTTTAAATCTTTCTCATTATTTAAGAATTAATTTCCTAAGTTTTCGATCATTATTTGCAATTTTGAATTAATTAATCAAATAATTTTTAAGATTTTAAAGTTTTTTTCTAAAAATTCCAAATGTTTTCTTCAAATCTAAATTATTTGTTTAATTTTAAATTAATTTCTTTAATTTTTAATCTTTCTTATTATTTGTAAATTTTCTAAATTTTTAATCATTTATCTCAATTTTTCAATTATTTTTTTCAAATAATTTCTAAGATTTCCAACTATTTTTCTCAAATTTTAATTATTTTCTTAAATTTTAATTATTTTTAATTATTTTTTAATTAATTTCCTAAATTTTCAACCATTTATCTCAATTTTGAAGTATTTTTCTCAAATTTCCATTATTTTCTTCAATTACAAAACAATTCCATGATTTTTTATTTATTTAATTATTTATACACGGGCTTAAAGTAGCTCTTAATTTTTTTTTTTTTTTTTTGATTATGTAATCTTTATTATTATTTTTTTAAGCAATTTCCTAAATTTTACATCATTTATTTTCATTTTCAATTATTTTTTTCAAATAATTTCAAAGATTTTCAAGTATTCTTCTCCAATTTCAATTATGTACTTTAATTTAAAATTATTTATAATTATTTTTAAATTAGTTTATTCAATTTTAAGTATTTTTCATTATAAACAACAAAAATAAATAAATAATTTTTTAAGTTTTTCATCATTATTCTCAATTTTCAGTTATTTTCTTCATATAATTTCTAAGATTTACAAGTATTTTTCATAAATTTAATTATTTTTTTCAATTTTAAATTATTTATTTATTATTTATCGATTGTTTTGTTCGATTTTTAATTTTTTTCATTATTTAAAAATTAATTTTCTAAGTTTTCATTTATTATTCACAATTTTCACTTAGTTATTCAAATAATTTTTAAGATTTTAAATTATTTTTCTCTAATTCCAATTGTTTTCTTCAATTTTTAATATTTCTTATTATTTTTTAAATACCTAAATTTTCAATCAATTATGTCAATTTTCAATTATTTCCAAATAATTTCTAAGATTTTCAAGTATTTCTCTCAAATTTTAATTATTTTCTTCAATTTCAAAACAATTCCATGATTTTTTAATTGTTTACATCGATTAAAATTTTTTTATATTATTTTTGAATTTCAAAAATTTTCAATTATTTATCTCAATATTCAATTATTTTTTTCAAACAATTTCTAAGATTTACAAGCATTTTTCACAAATTTTAATTATTTTCTTCAAATTTAAATTATTTATTTATTATTTTTCAAATTTTTTTTTCGATTTTTAACCTTTTTCATTATGTAAGAATTAATTTTCTCAGTTTTCAATCATTAATTACAATTTTCACTTATTTTTTCAAATAACTTCTAAGATTTTAAAGTATTTTTCTCAAATTTCAATTGTTTTCTTCAATATTTAAATTATTTTTTTATTTCTGAATTAATTTCTTCAATTTTTAATCTTTCTCATTAATTTCGAATTTTATAATTTTTCAATCATTTATTTCAAATAAATAATTGAAATTTTGTTTTTTATATTTAGCTTTGAAATTCTTTTTTTTTAAATTTTAATATTTTTCATTCTGTTTGAATTAATTTTTAAATTTTTCAACCATTTATCTCAATTTTCAAGTATTTTTCTCAAATTTCAATTTTATTCTTCAATTTCAAAACAATTCCATGATTTTTTAATTATTTTTTTCGATTATTAATATTTTTTATAACTTTTGAATACAATTAATAAATTTTCAATCTTTTATCTTAATTTTCAATTATTTTTTTCAAATAATTTCTAAGATTTTCAAGTATTATTCGTCAATTCCATTTCTTTTCTTCAATTGTTAATATTATTCATAATTTTGTTATTACTTTTCTATATTTCCAATCATATATCTCAATTATCAATTATTGTTTTCAAAAAAAATTTTAATTATTTTCTTCAATTTTAAATTATTTATTTATTATTTTTCAATTGTTTTATTTGATTTTTAATCTTTTCCATTATTTAAGAATTAATTTTCTAAGTTTTCAATCATTAATCACAATTTTCACTTATTTTTTCAAATAATTTCTAAAATTGTAATGTATTTTTCTCAAATTTAAATTCTTTCTTTAATTTTAAATTATTTGTTTATTTTTAAATAATTTTCTTCAATTTTCAATCATTTATCTCAATTTTTAATTATTTTGTTCAAATAATTTCCAAGATTTTTAAGAATTTTCCTCAAATTTTAATTATTTACAATTGCTCATAACACAATGTGTAGAAACTAATTGCGCGCCAGCGCGTGTTGTATAATCTAGTTAGAAAATAATCCAAGAAACTGGGCATTGAAAAGGGGGAATTTTGTAAAAAAAGTATTTTATATCGTTTTTACAGTGGATTTGCGAATTGATAAGAACATCAATTTTCCAGTGGATATCCAGTGACTTTAGAAAAAATATAATGAAAAATGACGGAGAAATTGCCAGGATAAATTAAAATATAAATACCCTGTAGCTTCACTTATTTAAAGTCTCGCTTATTTAAAGTCGCATTTATTTTAGTAGTTCGAAATCTCACTTATTTTAACTTGTCGACCAATAAAAACTAACTAGCATTTTCAATGGTTGCCGCGAATTGGACCAGATAATCAGAGAAGGTCTCAATAAATACGTGTAAGTTAAAATAAGTGCGACCTTTCTCATGGACTTGCGTGGACCGAGTTAAAATAAGTGAAGCTTCAGTGTATTTCATCATTTCAATCCATATAAATTCGTCAATCCTACTGTAAAAATAAAGAAATTTGAATGTCCACCTGAAGCTGTTGGTGAGAGTGATAATTTCCTCGCCTTGTTGTTGAGCTCTTTTTGAATATCTGACCATAAAGCAGAGGGTGATAAGCAGAACGATGATGAGGAGAATCATACAAATCGAAATTTGCAGAATAACACCAAGAGTTGTAGCATCTTGCGCAGCTGTTGTCAGTACCTCAACACCTCCGTAAAGAGGCGTGAAATAACTGCTATAAGTCGCCAAAATTTGTCCCTCTTTATTGCCATAAACTAGAAAAAGAAAAACAATTTTTTTTATTGTTAAAAACTTTATACAGGGCCTATTGCGATAATTTATGGATTTCAAAACTTCCAACCTTATTTTTATAAAAAAAAAACTTTTAAATTAAATTTCTTTAAATGAAGGTTGTATTCTAGATCTCAAAATGCTTCTTTTTTATTGCATGAGCAAATTAAACTTCTTTAATTTCTAATTAAAAAGTAGATAAAAGAGATCAATTAAAATTAGAGTCTATTTTGATGAAAATCAATTTAACTGCATTTACAGAAAATAAGATTAATAAAAAGTATAGTTTACTTTAAAATATTGAACTGACAATTTGATACACTAAAATTTTAGTAAATTAAAATTAATTTCTATCAATACTAAAATTACTTAATGTTCATGCGAAGAAGTATAAATTGATTGATATTTAGATTATTGGAAATTGAGATCTTTGAAATTTCGAAATAATTATTTACTAATGGAAATCTAAATTAATAGTTAAGCATCCATATATTTCAGTTCTAATTTATTGAAATTTCAAAAAAAAAAAAAAATCAATTTCAATTGATAAATAAAAGTCTTAATTTATACTTATTTTAATCAAAGTAATCTTTATTTTATCATTATATCAATAAATTACTTTTTCTTCTAACCAAAACTTTCTTTGATGCAAATAATAACTCATTCAAATTTTTATTGGTTTTAACTATAATCGAAATTTTAATCAATCATTTCTCAATTATTTTCTTTAATATTTAATAATTTTACTCATTTTGTAATTTCTACAATTTTCATCAGTTTTCAATTATTCTTCTTCAATTTTATGATTATTCATTAATTTAAAAAAAAAAAATTTCGAATGAATTTATTTTCACCAGTTGTTGATTTTTTTTCAATTGTAAATTATTATTTTTAATAGTTAATTATTTTCCTCATACTGTAGTTTTTCCTTTAAGTATCGATTATTTTCTTGAAATTTCAATTTAATTCTTTATTTTCCAATTTATTTCTTCCTTTTTTAATTATTATCTTTTATTTTCAACTATTTTTATCGATTTTCAATTAATTGCTCAATATTCAATATATCTCTGATTTTTTCAATTATTTTTTTTACTTATAAAAATTGTTTTAAAATTTCAATTCAATTATTCAATTCTAGAACTATTCTCTTTAATTCTCAGTTATTTAGTTCAAATTGAAATTCCACTTTTCAATTGTTCAATTATTTTCTTTAATTTTTAATTCCATTCTTGAGTTTTAAATTAATTCTCGGCTTTTTTCAATTACTTTTTTTTTCAATTTTTAATTATTTCTTTCGATTATCATTAAGTTTCTTTAGTTTTAAATACAATTGTTCATTTAATTTCCTTAATTTTTAATTCTATTCTTCAATTTTTATTTCCATTCTTCAGTTTTCGATTGTTGTCTTCTTTTTATTTTCTTTTTTTAACGATTAATAATTTTTTTCTTTCACAACTTCCATCCTTATTTTAATTTAAAAATAAATTCTAAATTAAATTTCTTTAAATGAATACTGTATTCTAGATCTTAAAATGTTTTTTTTTTAATTGCATGAGCAAATTAAAATTTTTTAATTCCTAATTAAATTAATTAATCAATTATTTTCGTCATATTGTAGTTTGTCATATAACTAACAATTATTTTCTTGAAATTTCCATTTAATTCTTTAATTTTTAATATATTTCTTCAATTTTTAATTATTTTCTTTAATTCTTAATTATTGTCTTCAATTTTCAAATATTTTCTTTAAATTTCAATTATTTTATTCAATATTCAATAATTCTCGCATTTTCATTTATTTTCTACAATTTTTTCTATAATTTTGATCAGTTTCCAATTGTGAATTGTATGTTTTAGTAGTTAATTATTTTCGTCATTATAATTTTTCTTTTAATTATTAATTATTTTCTTGAAATTTTCATTTAATTCTTTAATCTTTAATTTATTTCTTCAATTTTTAATCATTTTCTTTAATTTTTAATCATTTTTATCGATTTTCAATTAATTGCTCAATATTTAATATATCTCTGATTTTTGAAATTATTTTTTTCACTTATAAATTGTCCAATTATTTTCTTTAATTTTTAATTCCATTCTTCAATTTTCAATTATTTTTTTTTCGATTTTCAATCAAATAATTAAATGTAATTAATTCCAAAAATCATTTGTATAATTTTCTTAATTTTTTAATTTGCAATTATTTTCTTTAAATTTAATATTTCTTGTTAAATTTTTTCAAGAATTTTGTACAATTGCCTATCAATCTCGTCAATTTTTGAATTTAGTTTTCAATTAACAATTATTTTCTTCAAATTTAAATTCCACTTTTCAATTATTTTCCTTAATATTAAAAAATTACCTCCTTTTTTTTATTATTTTTTTCGATTAAGTATTTTCTAAGTTTCTAAGTTTCTTTAATTTTATATACAATTCGTCAACTATTTTCTTTATTTTTTAATTCCATTCTTCAGTTTTCAATTATTTTCTTCTTTATTCATTAATTATCGGCTTATTTCAATTACTTTTTTTCAGTTTCATTCTTCAATTTTTAGTTGCTTTCCTCAAGTATAAATTATTTTTTTCATTTTCAATTATTTTTTTTCGATTTTCAATCCAGTTGTTAAATGTGCATTTATTTCCAACAATGATTTCTATAATTTTTCAATTTGCAATTATTTTCTTTAAATTAAATATTTCTTGTTTAATTTTTTCAATTATTTTTTTCAGTTGTCTATTAATCGAGTCACTTTTTTCAAATTTTGTTTTCAATTGACAATTATTTTCGTCATTTATCAACTATTTCCTACAATTATTAATTACTTTCCGCAATTTTCAATTATTTCCTACAATTTATTCAATTGTCAATAATTATCTTAAAATTATATAATTATTCTTTGATTTTTTAAATTATTTTGTTGGATTGTTTACTAATATAGCTATTATTTTTTTAATTTTGTTTCAATTGACAATTATTTTCGTCATTTTGTAATTTTTTTTTAATTAGGGGAGTGGGCCCCAAGATGGACAGGGCCCCAAGATGGACATTTCGTATAAAATTTTTGTTTATGGTGGCAGCGCTTTATGCTTTTTGTCATTTTTGTTGTTTGTCTAGACGAAGATTTTGATGCACATTTGAAAAAAAAAACCAGTTGGTTTTTCTTCTATACATGCCACGTAATTTTGGGTCTAAAAAAGTTTTGTAACAGTTTTTTCTTAAGTTGGTAAAGTTATTTAAATTTATGATTTAGAATGAGTACTTAACGTTATAATATTCTTTATTTATCGTATAATAATATCCTAAAATAATTTTACTAATTCAGTGTTCGTATATATATTTTTACTGGGGATTAAAAAATGGTGCCATGTACCCTAAGATGGACAGGCCTCAAATCTCAATGTATTTATTTGCATATTTTCGATTTTACACTTTTTTTAATAATTTTTTGAGACAATTAATTAAAATTTTTTATTTTCCACCATAAAATGTGATGTTATCGTTAGAGAATTTGATATATCTATATTTTTCGATATTTTATTACTTTTTACTGTTAAGCTATTAGATTGAAGTTTTAAGAAATGTTATTTCCTGATAAATTCCGTAAAATGATTAAAAATTAGTTTAAGAATTGTTACAGGATGTTAATTTTTTATTTACTACAATTTTCAGAGACTTTTAAGAAGGTGTCCATCTTGGGGCCACTTTTTTTTAGACCGAAAATTTTAACAATTGGAAAAAACGCTTTAAAAAATGTTTATGTTCAAAATAAAAGTTTATCTCTGTGGCCATAAGTTACCTTATAAATTGTACTTTTATCGGGTATAAAATATTTTAATATATTTTATTTGGTTTGGATTCTACAGCAATAAGACGAAAGGGTGTCTGTTGATACGTATGAGAAAACTTCTCATATCACGATATTAAATTAATAATATTCGCACAGGTTTTAAAAAATGAATAGATCTCATGTTACTAAACAATACATATATTTAAAGGTTAAAATGTCAAGTTACATTGATGAGTTGCAAACCGCGAGTAACTACAAGTTTCAAGTCCGAAAGCTGAATTTTGAATGCTGAATATACAGGGAGTGAATCTTCGTAGAGCAAAATTAACAAAAGTGGGAGAAATTGAAAACGCCCTAAAAATAGCGAATATTCCATAAATGGTCATTTATGCTAAGGATTAGGACTGAAAGTAACGGCGACAGATGATGCACAGATATCCTTAAAGACCCTCTTAATGGAGTTAAAATGACCCTGAGTTTATAATGAATTTTCAGAAACGTGACTATCTTTACAAACAAAATTCTATAGGTTTATGAGTTCTTTCCGTTCTATCTACTATAAACATAAATTTTGCGTTTACAATATCTTAATCTCCCTTATAAAATTCTAAAAACGTCGTGACAAATTTTGGAAGAAGGTTGTGAAAATAACATTTCAATAAATTTATGGATATCCTTAACCTTTGTTGTAAGTTAAACAATAAATAGTAAATTAAATATTAAGAAAATAAGTTGATGCAAAATCTCCCTTAACATACCGCCCGCCTTGAACGAATTACGTTCAAATTAACATTGAAACAATGAATCTATGTGAATGATTCTGACACATAATATTAAAAGCGCGGTAATGTAATTAATTAATAGGTAAGGGTAGAATGCGTTTTACAGATCGTTTGTAAGTTCCTGAGGTTGTACGGACTGTTACAACCCTTACAATTGAATCAGTACCAGGGTGAACTTCAATTATTCTTCCGAGATGCCAGCGTAAGGGTGGAGTGTTGTCTTCTTTGATAATTACCATTGTGCCAACTTCTGGATTTTTGTCTTTAGAAAGTTGCCATTTGCATCGCATGTTGAGTTGGTTCAGATACTCCTTGTACCACCGCTTCCAAAAATACTGTTTTGCACGTTGAACGTTTTGCCAATTTGAAAGTCTATTTGCAGGTATTTCAGAAAGATCGTGTTCAGGAACACTCATTAACGAGTCACCAATAAGAAAGTGGGATGGAGATAATGATCGCAAATCATTAGGATCTGTTGACAAAGGCGTTATTGGACGGGAGTTTAGGATTGCTTCTATTTCGGTTGCAAAGGTACTTAATTCTTCAAAAGTGAATAGCTTTTCACCAATGCTTCTAATAAACAAATATTTAAACGATTTAACTGCAGCCTCCCACAGTCCACCAAAATGGGGTGAATTCGGAGGTGAAAAATTCCATTTTATACCATGATTCTCGAGAAATGTCAATACCTGTGTATTGTGTTCATTGGAAGTTAATAGTTCACGCAATGTTTTTGTTAATTCATTATTTGCACCAACAAAATTAGTGCCATTATCAGAGAAAATAATTGAACTTTTTCCTCTTCGCGCGAAAAATCTTTTTAAACAAGCAATAAAGGTTTCGGTAGTCAAATCACTAACTAGCTCTATGTGACATGCCTTGGTTGCAAAACATACGAATATTGCACAATATGCTTTGACCTTGTTTCGATTTCTATGTTTTTTCTCCTTAATAAAAAACGGACCACAGTAGTCGACCCCAGTTGTAAGAAAAGGTCGTGATTGAGTGATTCGTTCTTTTGGTAAGTTACCCATTAAATACTCTTGATTCGTAGGTTTTGCACGAAAGCATGTAATGCATTTTTTTAGAACATTTTTTACAGTGCTCATACCATTAATGGGCCAATAATTAGATCTGACCGCATTCAGTGTCGCTTGAGCACCACTGTGATAATTACTTGAGTGTACAGATCTAATTATTAAATCTGTCATATGATGCGCTTTAGGTAGCACAATTGGATGTCTTTCATTGTAAGATAAAATTGAATTTTCTAATCTACCTCCTACACGTAATAAACCATCATTGTCTAAAAATGGGTTCAACGAGAGCAAATTGCTTGAACGATGTAAATCTGATTTTTTTAGCAAAGCATTAATTTCACGTGAAAAGAACTGTTTTTGTAGTAAACTAAGAAGTTTGTTCATTGCAATTTGCATCTCGTCAATTGAAAGATGTATATCATTAATGATTGTTTTTTTATTCGATTTAACTAATGAAACATTTTCATTTCGTGACTTTAATCTATCTTTAATATTGTTAATGAATCTTATGCAAAATGCCATAACACGTTTAGCTTTTTTGAGAGATGAAAATTTGTTTAAAATGTAATTCATATTATTTACATCATTTGCATTGAATTTATCAGTATTTGAAATTAACGTTATGTTATTTTTCAATTCTGACCTTGGCGTTTTATCAAATTGTCGGCAGGGCCAGTGCTGCTCATTTTCCATGAGCCAGCCTGGTCCTGAAATCCATATGGAATTTTGCATAAATTCACGAGGCATTTGACCTCTTGAAATACAATCAGAAGGATTTTGTTCTGTTGGAACATGTCTCCAGTTTAAAGGGTCAGTAATATCTCGAATTTGAGAGACACGATTAGCAACAAATGTTTTAAGAAGATGAGGTTGTGTATTTATCCACTGTAAAGTAATAGTGGAATCGGACCATAAATAAACATCATTGATTTTCAAATTCAAAATTGGTTTTACAGAATGCATGAGTTTTGCGAGCAGAAAGGCTGCACATAATTCTAATCTTGGAATTGTAATTGACTTTAATGGAGCTACTCGTGTTTTCGAACATAATAAATTCACAAAAATCTCATTGTTTTTATTTTGTGATCGTACATATATACAAGCGCCGTAAGCAGCCTCACTTGCATCACAAAACCCATGCAATTGTACATTCTCTGCATTGTTAATTACAACTTTTCTAGGAAAACTAAGATCATTTATGCAATTTAATTCTTGTCTGTAATTAACCCACTCAGTGTGAATTTCGGGTGGCACTGACTCGTCCCAGTGACATTTGATTTGCCATAATCGTTGCATGAACATTTTTGCTTTTATAATTATAGGACCCAATAATCCGACCAAATCATATAACAATTGTGCTATTTGAGAAAGCATGATGCGTTTAGTAACTCTTGTGACATTTAAAGACTCATCAATTGTGTACATAAATTGGTCGGTTCTTGGATTCCATTGAATACCGAGCAGTTTAATAGGTGATGATGGATCAGAAAATAATTTAACATTTTTTAGATTTTCTGGTAATGAAGATAATAACTCTAAATCATTTGAACACCACTGTCGTAAATTGAAACCACCAAGTTTTAATAACTGATTTAATTCATCACGTAAAGTCAAAGCTTCTTTACGACTTTTGGACCCCGTGAATAAATCATCAACGTAAAAATCTCGTTTGATAATTTCCGCCGCTCTTGGAAATTTTTCCCTTTCGTTTTCTGCTAATTCTTGAATAACGCGAGTTGCCAAATATGGAGCTGTAGTTGTCCCATAAGTGACGGTATTTAATTGATAAATATCAAGTTTTTCGTTTGAATTTTCACGCCAAAATATTCGTTGGAATTTAGCATCGTTTACGTCTACATCTATCATACGATACATTTTTTCTATGTCAGCGGATAAAATAATTTCATGTGTTCTTGCACGAATAATAATCTCGACAAGAGATTGTTGTATAACAGGCCCGATTTTTAAAGTGTCGTTGAGTGATATTCCCAAGTTAGATTTTGCCGACCCGTCAAATACCACTCTTACCTTTGTAGTATTACTAGTTTCTTTTATGACTGCGTGATGCGGTAAAAAATAACCCACATCAATTTCCTGATTAATTGCGACCTTTGTCATGTGTCCCAGTTTTTCGTATTCTCGCATAAATTTCACGTATTCAATTTTCAAAGATTCGTTTGATTTAAATTTTCGCTCTAAAGCAAAAAATCGATTCTCAGCAATTTTGTAGGAACTACCGAGCTTTTCAATTTTTTCATTAAATGGTAATTTTACAATGTATTTTCCTGTATGATCGCGTTTTACGTTTTCTTTAAAATGTTTTTCTACTTCGGATTCTTCAGGTGAAAAAAATCGTTGAATAGGAAATTCTTCTAAATCCCAAAAACGTGTAATTTGATTATGAATTGTGTCTAAACTCAAATAACATTGTGTTCGTCTACCTTGACATGTTTGCCCGAATTTTCCCGCTAAAACCCAACCTAATTTTGTTTTTTGTAATAATGCGCTATGTTTCGATAACTTTATTTGTCCTACACTCAATAAATCATAGAAAATTTCGCCTCCTAAGAGTGCATCAACTTCTGCTGGTTTATGAAATTCAGGATCTGCTAAATTTACATTTCGCGGTAAATCAATTTGATTTCTATTAATGTATTCCAACGGTAAATTATTACAAATTCGAGAAATAACTAAAAAATCTAAATTTGTAACAAATTCCGTGTGTCGTGATTTTATTTGTGTTGTTACTGAATGTTTAATTCGAGTTTCGAGTTGATTTAACCCTTCAACCGGTATGTTTATTTCTTCACGATCAAGATTTAATAAATTCGCGAATCTTTCTGTCATAAAATTACTTTGTGAACCGGAATCTAAGACTACGCGAGCTTTAAATTGTGTACCATTTTTATCATGAATATAAATTATTGCTGTTGACAATAAAACTTGTGATTGTACACAAACTTGTAAATTTTGCGAAGGAGTGTTTGATTCATTTTGTGGTTGCACTGAAACTTGTAAATTTTGAGAAGGTGACTCGTGTTTTGTAAATTCCTCTGAGTGAAGAAGTGTGTGGTGCCTCTTGTTGCATTTTTTACAGTTTGAGAGTTTGCATTCAGAACTGCGGTGACCTTTGCGTAAACAATTAAAACATAAACCTAACGATTGAACGGATGCACGTCTTTCTGAGATAGAAAGTGCTTGAAATTTGTCACATATAAAGGATTTGTGTTCACCTTTACAGAAGTTGCAATAATCTTTAGATTGTGTGACTGATAAGCTTTGTTTTTTACCCGTGTTACCTGCGTGTGATTGCTTGTATGTATTATCAAAGGTTGAAGCTTCAAGAACTTGATATCTATTTTGTAAAAATTGTAAAAGAGAGTCTAATTTCGGCATGGTTTTTCCAGTTAAGCTTCTTTCCCATTCCCTATGAGTGGTTCTATCTAATTTAGAAGTCAGAACATAAATTAAAATTGAATCCCAATGTTCGACTTCTTCTTTTAATGCTGTGAGAGCTCGCAAATGCATTTGAAAATTATCTATAAGTTGTCTAATATTTTCCGCGGATTCTTTATTAAAACCTGGTAGTTCCATTAGTGTTTTAATGTGATTCTGAATAATTATTCTGTGATTATCATACCTGTCATTCAATAGAGTCCAAGCTACGTTGTAATTTGCAGACGAAGTTTCTAAAGAACTTATGACTTTAGCTGCTTCGTCTCTCAAACACGATTTTAAATACTGTAATTTTTGTATATCAGCTAATTTTTTATTATCATGAATTAGTGCCTTAAAGGAGTCAGAAAAATTCAACCAATTGTGATAAACGCCAGTGAAAGTAGGCAAATCTAACATTGGCAATCTGATTGAATCATTAATTTGGGTTTGTGGTTGAGTTGCATTACTGACTTGACTACCTGAAGATGTTGATGCAACATTAGTTGCAATACAAGGTTTTAACATTTCTCGAGCTTTAGTTATAACTGAAAAGTACGTGTTTTCAAATTCACTTAATTCTTTTCCCGGCTCAGGTTCATTGTTTAATACATCTAATTTACATTGAATATTCTCAAATTCATCTAATGAACCTTCGATTTTATCTAGTCGAAGTTTTATTTCATCCAAATTCGTTTTATTTGCTGGATTGGCTATGAAAGTAGAAAACCGGGTGAATTTACTCTTAAGGTTTTTTCGCGCCTTTGACAACGTGCTAATTTCTACCTGAGTTTCTTCGTCGCTAGACATGATTTAAGTTTAAATAATTTACCGAAATAAAAGCAATTAAAGGAGCATGAATGTGTATAGGATTGATGACTTGTTTGAGCTTACCTTGTTACTCTCTTTCTGAATTGGTGAAATTAGATGATTTCCTGAAGTTGAATATTTGTTAGAATGCACCTGCTGAATTTGATCATTTGGTTTGATGTCCCTTGTGAGTGAATCCAAACATTCGTGTTGAATCGTAATCTGCAGAATTTGAATATTGTTTCAAAGTCTTAAGAAGCATATAAGTTAACTGGTTAACTTAATCTCACTTCACTTCTCATTGAATCATTCAACGAAAATATATTTTATGTATTTGTTTTGTTTAAAGTCACTGTGTTTAAAAAAAGGATTGTTCACTGTACTTGTTTCAAAGTCACTGTATTTAATGTATAATATTCATTGCACTTGTTTCAATGTCCATGTATTTAATGAATATTCATTGTATTTGTTTTAATATCACTGTTTGAATTGTCTTGAAATATGCACTCGCGATGCCCACTTTGAATAATACCAAGTTTTGTATATTTCTCTTGACACCTTCACTGTACTGTTTCTTTAAATTTCACTAGAGATCCGGCTCGAAGGACCAAAAATGTTGATACGTATGAGAAAACTTCTCATATCACGATATTAAATTAATAATATTCGCACAGGTTTTAAAAAATGAATAGATCTCATGTTACTAAACAATACATATATTTAAAGGTTAAAATGTCAAGTTACATTGATGAGTTGCAAACCGCGAGTAACTACAAGTTTCAAGTCCGAAAGCTGAATTTTGAATGCTGAATATACAGGGAGTGAATCTTCGTAGAGCAAAATTAACAAAAGTGGGAGAAATTGAAAACGCCCTAAAAATAGCGAATATTCCATAAATGGTCATTTATGCTAAGGATTAGGACTGAAAGTAACGGCGACAGATGATGCACAGATATCCTTAAAGACCCTCTTAATGGAGTTAAAATGACCCTGAGTTTATAATGAATTTTCAGAAACGTGACTATCTTTACAAACAAAATTCTATAGGTTTATGAGTTCTTTCCGTTCTATCTACTATAAACATAAATTTTGCGTTTACAATATCTTAATCTCCCTTATAAAATTCTAAAAACGTCGTGACAAATTTTGGAAGAAGGTTGTGAAAATAACATTTCAATAAATTTATGGATATCCTTAACCTTTGTTGTAAGTTAAACAATAAATAGTAAATTAAATATTAAGAAAATAAGTTGATGCAAAATCTCCCTTAACAGTGTCCAACTTGGGGCCCTCTCCCCTACACTAGTTTACAAATTTTCAAAAAATTTTTGATCCACAACATTTGACTCTCATTTCCCATGTAAAATCATATCCGATCCTCCTGACTGTTTTTCATTACTTTTGATGTTCGTTTAGTGCATTATAATTAATAAAATTTGTTTAAATCAGTCCCAAAGGACACATTAACAACTATTAATATGAACAAAGAGATAATAATTTAAAAATTAATCGTTTATAAATACGAATTAATTGTTCAAAAACGATGCTCAAAATACAATATGGTCCTATTAACAAATGAAATATGCCTCTATGAAGTGAAGTGAATTTTTATAAAACAAGAAACATGTGAACATACATCATATTAAACATAACATAACCTAAAATTTTTTCATTATACTGCACTAAATGTACATTAAAATGATAAAAAACGGTCAGCAGGATCAGATACGATTTTGTACCTTTAAAATTTTGTTTCTTTGAATCGAAAGGATTCAAAATATGCAAGAGTTTTCTTTCGGCATCGGGGAAGAACTTTTTTTTCATTCAGGACAGGTGTGTTATAACTTTGATATTTTTCAACCGAATTTGTTAAATAACAGCTCATTTTCATCGTAATAGATCAGACTTTAATGACCAATAATGAATCAGCTCTTAAAAAATTTTATTTTAGCGCAATCAATAACAGAATCCAACCTTTATTTCAAATTTTTGTAAATTTGAAGTAAAATTTTCGATATAATCATCAATAGCGTTTAAGGGAATGTTTGGATTAAAAAATATTGTACAAATCATTGATTGGAAATTTAATTAATAAAAAAATATGAAAAAACAAGAATATCTTAAAAACTGTTCTACTTTCTTAACTTTGGGCATCATTTTCGGATTCAGCGGATCATTTTACATGGGAAATGAGAGTCAAATGTTGTGGATCAAAATCGCTGTAAAAAAGTGTTATCAATTACTTGTTCCAATTTTAATTTAATTCTTAAATTTTCAATTTATTTCCTCAATTTTTTATTATTTTCCTCAAATTCAATTACTTTTTTCGATTTTCAACCCACTTGTTCAATTTTCAATTATTTCTATCAGTTATTCCAATAATTTTTCAACTATTGTGTTTAAATTTAATATTTACTGTTTAATTTTTCAAACTATTCTTCTCAATTGTGTAATTATGTAACCATTTTTCGAATTTTGTTTTTAACTGTCAATTATTTTCGTCATTTTTCAGATATCTTCAATTTCGTAATTTTCATTATTTCAATTTGCAAAAATGTATATTTTTAAATAACCAACATCAACGCAAAGTTTAATTAATCCTGCCAGTTCAATATATAATTAGTGGGAAATAATTTGAATGTTAAATATCTAAACTAAATGTCTAAAATTTTTCGATTACCGGATAATATATTATACTTAAATTTGCAATATCTTGAATAAAAATTACAATTTGTTTTCAGAATTAATATAAATCATTTCAAGGTGTTTTCTGTTACATTCATTTTATTCATTCAGGGTGTCTACTCACCGGGAATTCCGGGAAAATCGGGAATTTGCCGGGATTTTAGTTCGAGCGGGAAAAACCCGGGAAATTGCCGGGAAAAAAAATGATATCCGGGAATTTCTAAAAATTTCAGCTAATTCGTTTTCATAATTCTTCAAATTTGCTTGAAACTTATTACTCGTTTTCGAAGTCTCTAATTGTGAAAACGATATCAGATTTACCAATTTTTCAAAATTCAAAATGATGGATCCAATTTGGCAGACATATTTTGTAAAATTGCTCAAATTCACTTCAAACTTATTGTTAATCGGTGGTAATTCATGACTTTAAAAAAAATTCCTTTTCTCACTTTCTTAGTAAAATAATAATTATCTATTATTATTATTATATACAATTATGTTCTTCAAATTTCAATAAATTTTGACACTGTTTAATTAGTTTCCTCTAATTTTAATTACTTTTTCAATTTTTTAATTAATGTCTACAAATTTTTAATTTTTAAACCAGTATTGTCAATAACTTTCGTCGTCTTTCAATTTTTCCATCAAATTTAAATTATTTTTATCATTTTTTAATTATTTTCTGCATATTTCTATTAGTCATTTAAAAATTATTTTTATAAAATTTCAATAATTATTTTCAATCTTTTTTTTATGGTCATCAATTTCTCAATTTATCACACAGTTTTCAATTTTTTTTTTCAAATTTCAGCAATTTTCTTCAATAATTTTATTATTATGTATCAATAATTTTTAAATACTTTACACCAATTGACAATTTTTTTTTTCAAATTTCAATTTTTTTTTTCAATTTTACATTCTTTTAATTATTTACACCAGTTATCAATCCTTCATGTCATTATTCAATTATTTATCTCAAATTTTTATCATTTTTGTTATTTTTTATGTATTATCTTCAAACTTAAATTTTTTGTAATTTCTCAATTTACTTTCTTCGATTTTCAATTATTTTTGTCATTTCTCGACAATTTTTTCCTCTTTGTAATTATTTTTGGCATTTTTTAATTGTTTTTTAAAAATGTTCACTTAATTTAGTAATTTCTAAATTATTTTCAATATTTTCGACGTTGTTTTATTACTCTCTCCAAATTTTGTATTTATTTTTTTATATCTTTAAATTATTGTCATTAATTTTTTAATTTCTTACTTCAATTTTCATTTATTTTTGTCAATTCTCAATTTCTTTTCAAATTTTAATTATTTTTATCATTTTTCAAGTCTTTTCTTCAAATTTTTTATTTTTTACTTAATTTTTAATTTGTTTTGTCACTTTTCAATTATTTGTCTCAAATTTTTATTATGTTTGTTATTTTTCACATATTACCTTCAAATTTAAATTTTTTGTGATTTCTCAATTATTTTCTTCAAATTTCTGTTCTTTTTGTTATTTCTCGATTATTTTTTCCTATTATAATTATTTTTCTCATTTTTTAATTGTTTTTAAAAATTTCAAATAATTTAGTCATTTCTCTAGTATTATCAATATTTTCGACATTTTTTTTATTACTTTCTCCAAATTTAACTTATTTTCTTATATCCTAAAATTATTGTCATGGATTCTTTAATTTCTTACTTTAATTTACCTTTAATTTTTTCATTTTTCAATTATTTTTGTCATTTGTCAATTGCTTTTTATTTTTAATTTTAATTATTTTTATCATTTTTCAAGTATTTTCTTCAAATTTCAAATTTTTTGGGATTTTTCAATTATTTTGTCATTATTTAATTATTTTGTTTAAACGTCAATTTTTATCTTCAATTTTTCAATTATTGATTTCTAATTTTTATTTTGTTTCTCCAATTTTCAATTATTTATGTCATTTTTTTACGTCTTTTTTCAAATCATAAATTTTTTACATAATTTTAAATTAGTTTTATCATCTTTCATTTTTGTTTCAAGGTTCAATTATTTTTGTCATTTTTCGACTATTTGTTCCATTTTTTGATTATTTTTTTAATTTTCAATTATTTTTGTCAATTCTCAATTTTTTTTTAATTTTAATTATTTTTATCATTTTTCAAATATTTTCTTTCATGGTCAATTTTTTTCTCCAATTTTTTAATTATGTATTGACATCAAATTTTTATTTTGTTTTCCATTTTTCAATTATTTTTGTCATTTTCCAAGTCTTTTCTTCAAATTTTTAATTATTTACTTAATTTTTAATTAGTTTTGTCATCTTTCATTTTGTTTCTTCAAATTTCTATTGCCATTTTGGAATTATTTTCTTCAAAGATCAATTTTACCTTAAAAACTTATATGTTACGCACTTAATTTTTTTCACTATTTTAATATTATAGCTATTAATCCAGGGTTGCCACAAATATTTTATTACAATTTTCCCTGACTTTTCCCTGATTTCCAGACAAATTTTTTTCTTTTTCCCTGACCTTTTTTGAGTTCTTAAAACTAATTTTTAGTATGTTTACTATAAAATTGTGAAAGATAAATATTTTTCAGATTGTAAACATTTATTATTTTTAGAAATGTTTGAAATATGACTTCCAAAATTTATTTAGTAAATTTTTATACTTAGTAAATTTCAGAAAAATATAGTTTTTCATCGATTTTAGAAATTCTTTGCATTTTTCCAGTACTTTTTATGAAAATCCCTGACTTTTCCCTGACCTATTTTAGTTTCCCTGACCTTTCCCTGATTTCCCTGAATTCCCTGACCTGTGGCAACCCTGTAATCATACATAAAAGAAATCCGGGAAAAATGTGATTTTAGATCCGGGAAAACCAGAAATTTGCCGGGAATTTGAAAATCATGTCTCGGTAGACACCCACATTATCTAAAATTTTGGCATTATTAAAATCCAACACATGTTTATTTTTAGTAGCGTGTCTTAAAGTACCAGTATTACATTTTTTTATCTTCATTATTATCTTTATTTTTTATTATTATCTTTAAGAAACTTGACAAAAACTTACCAATCACTTCAACAAATCCCGTATAATTAGCCTTCTCATCCAAAAATCCGTCCTGTGGCGGAAAAGGCTGCAATTCGGCTCTTTCACTTGTGCTCGTCTCCTCTCTTCTTTTTCTCTCCGGAGAGCCTGTGAGTCCAAGTGGAAGACTGGTCGTCACATCGTCAGGATTAAGAATTCCAGGAGGAACAGTTGAAATTCCCGAGGGAGCCGGTGTCGTTAAATTTGAGGAATTTGAGTTTGTCTCGGGAATGAAATGAAGCACAGTTGGAATTGGTTTTGGTCTTAGACCAATGCATTTGTCGCAGGCAGTGCTTACATTGAAAGACTCGCCGTCGCCGAGAAAAATTTCCGTCATTAGACGATCGCTGTCAAACATTTCGGCGAGATAGGCACCATTGGAATTTGAGGATTGAATATAATTGTAGGAATAAACGGGTATATCCTCGGGCGATGGCAAATCTGCAATTGTCTTCTGCGGCTCGAGTTTCACTATAAAAACACGATAACAGCAAATTGGACCATTTCTCTCGGAAATTCTGGGCAGGTAGAGCTTAAACAGTTGACGACCCTCGTTCTCGATTTTCCTCCAAGTTCGAAGATTCAGAATATCCTTATCCGGCACTGAAGTTGGCATTGTACAATTGGCAGTTGCCTCTTTTCCTGCGCTTCGATGTCGAGTTATTCCTCGCAGCGTTATCTGCAATTGTGAAAAAAAAATTAATTTTAAAATGGGAAATTTTAATTAATTATATTCTCATTTCTTATAATATTTATTAGTTTAATAGGACAATTAATAAGAAAATAATAAGACAATAATTAAAAAGTTTAACCAAATAATTGAAATTTGAAGAAAATAATTGAAAAGTTTCAAAGATATTTGAAATTATTACGAGATAATAATTGAAGACTGACAAAAATAATTAAATATTGAAAAAAAAATGAAATCTAAAAAATAAAAATTTTTAGTATAATAATTGAGATTTTGACGAATTAATTAAAATGCGAGAAGAAACTAATTGAATAATGACATAAAAAATTGGATGCTGAAGTAAAACATGAAAATTTATAGACAATAATTATACAATTGAAAAAAATAATAGAAGTTTCAAGAAAAAAATTGAAACTTAAATAAATTAATTAAGGTTTCAGGAAAATAATTGAAATTAGTAGAAAATAACTGAAACTTAAAGAAAATTGTTAAAAAATGTAAAATAAAATTTACGCGTTTAAAAAACAGTTAAAAAATGAAAAAAGTAGTTGAAATGTGAAGATAAAATTGATGAAAAATGAGAAATATATTTCAAAAACGGAGTAAAAAATAAAAAATTTTATATATTAACTAAAGAATTGTATAAAAAAATTAAAAAAATTAATGATATTATTGAAATATACGAGAACTAATTGAATTATGACATAAATAATTAAAAACTGGTGTAACAGTTAATTAATTTGTGACAATAATTAAGAGATTAATAAGAAGACATTGAAAAGAAAATAATTCCAAAATGTCAAAAAATAATTCAAATTTTAAAAAAAAATTGTAAAATGACAAAATTAATTGAAAAATTGACGAAAAATCAAAAAATGAAGACAAGAATTAAAAAATTGAAAAGAAATAATTAAAATTTGAAGAAAATAATTGAAAAGTTTCAAAAATAAATGAAAATAATTTAAGAATGACAAAAAAAATAAATTTTGAAAAAAATGAAATTGAGACTGATTTAAAAAATTAAAATTGTTAGTACAATAATTGAGATAATGACGAAATAATTAAAATTTGAAGAAAATAATTGAATAATGACATAAATAATTGAAAGCTGATGTGAAAATTTAAAATTTATAGACAATAGTTGAAGAATTGAAAAAAATATTAAAATTTGAGAAAAATAATTGAAATTTAAAGAAATTAATTCAAGTTTAAAGAAAATAATTGAAATATGAAGAGAATAATTCAAAAATGCTAAAAATAATTTTAGTAACTTGTAAATTGACAAAACTAATTGAAAAAATTTGATTAAAAATCAAAAAAATTAAGACAAAAATTGAAATTTGAAGCGAAATAATAATTAAATTTTAAAGAAAATAATTGAAATGATTCAAAAATATTTGAAATCACGAGAAAATAATTGAAAAATAACAAAAGTAATTAATATTTAAAAAAATTAACTTGAGTCTGGCGTAAATAACTAAAATTTTGAATACAATATTTGAGATACTATCGAAATAATTAAAATGTGAAGAAAATAATTGAATAATGATATAAATAATTGAAAGCTGATGTAACAATTAATAATTTATAAACAATAATTAATAAATAGAAAAAAAAAAATTTAAATAAGGAAAAAATAATTAAAAAATGACAAAATAATACAAAATTCGAAAAAAATTGTAAACTGGCAAAATTAATTGAAAAATTGATTAAAAATCAAAAAGTGAAGACAGGAATTAAAAAATTGAAACGAAATAATTGAAATTTGAAGAAAATAATTGAAAAGTTTAAAAAATATTTGAAATTACGATTTAATAATTTAAGAATGACAAAAATAATTAAAAATTGAAAAAAATTATATTAAAATTAGTCTAAAAAATTAAATTTTTGAGTATACAATAATTGAGATTTTGACGAATTAATTAAAATGCGAGAATAAACTAATTAAACAATGACATAAATAATAATTGGATGCTCTTGTAAAAATTGAAAATTTATAGACAATAATTAAACAATTAAAAAAATAAAAGAAGTTTCAAGAAAATAATTGAAACTTAAAGAAATTAATTAAGGTTTCAGGAAAATAATTGGAATTAGTAGGAAATAATTGAAACTTGAACAAAATAATTAAAAAATGGAAAAAGTTTACATGTTTAGAAAACAGTTGAAAAATGCCAAATGTAACTCAAATGTGAAAAATAAAAATTAATAAAAAATGGGAAATATAATTTAAAAACGGAGTAACAAATAAAAAGTGTAATAAATTAATTGGAAATTTGTATAAAATAATTAACAAATTAATTATATAATTAAAATATACGGAAACTAATTGAATAATGACATAAACAATTAAAAACTGGTGTAAAAGTTAATTAATTCATGACAATAATTAAGAGATTAATAAGAATGACATTGAAAAGAAAATAATTCCAAAATTTCAAAAAAATTTGAATAAAGAAAGAAGTAATTGAAAAATGACAGAAAATAATTCAAATTTGAAAATAATTGTAAAATGACAAAATTAATTGAAAAATTGATTAAAAATCAAAAAATTAAAACAAGAATTGAAAAATTGAACAGAAATAATTGAAATTCGAAGAAAATAATTGAAGAATGTCAAAAATAATTTAAATTTGAAAAAATAAAATTAAGACTAATGTAAAAAATTAAAATTTTTAATACAATACCTAATTGAGATATTGACGAAATAATTAAAATGTGAAGAAAATAATTGAATAATGACATAAATAATTGAGAGCTGATGTGAAAATTGAAAATTTATATACAATAGTTGAACAATTGAAAAAAATATTAAAATTTGAGAAAAATAATTGTAAATTAAAAAAATTAATTCAAGTTTGAAGAAAATAATTAAAATATGAAGAGAATAATTCAAAAATGCCAATGAAATTTAAATACTAGGAAAATTAATCAAGTTTGAAGGTAATAATTGAAAAATTGTTTTCAATTATTTTGATCATTATTTTTATTAATGCCAGGAATTTATTAATTTTTTTACACCTTTTTTAATTATATTCTTCAAACATTAATTATTTTTTTCATATTTAATTTTTTTTGCCATTTTTGAATTATTCGCTTCGAATTTTAATTATTGTCTTCAAACTTCAATTATTTTCTTCAACTATCAATTATTTTCCTCAAACTTAAAATGTTTTTTTTTAACTTTACAATTATTATCTATAATTTTTAAATTTTTACACCAGTTTTGAATTATTTATTTTAATCTTTTTATTTGTTTTGTCAAGTTTTTAAGTATTTTCTTCGAATTTTTTTAAAGTTATCAATTATTTTTGTCATTTCTCAATTATTTTTTCAAATGACAACTATTTTTGTCAACATTTAAATATTTTTGACATTTTTGAATTATTTTCTTTAAATGGCATTTTTTCAATCTTTTTATTATTGTCATGAATTTATTAACTTTTGAAAATCAGTTTTCGATTATTTATGTCATTATTCAATTAGTTTCTTCACATTTTAATTATATCTTTAATTTTTCAATTAATGTATTACATTATTTATTTTTTTACTTTTTGAATATATTTCTCATTTTTCATTATTTTTTTTCTAAATTTCAGTTATTTTTCTCATTATTTAAATATTTTCTCCCCTTATACATTTTTTTGATATTTTTTAATTTTTTTTTCAAGTTTCAATTATTTTCTTGAAAATTCTATTATTTTGTTCAATTTTTCAACTTTTGCCTAAAAAGTGTAATTTTTACACCAGCTTTTATAATTATTAATGTCATTATTCAATTAGTTTCTTTACATTATATTTATTTCTTCAATATCTCAATTATTGTGCGAAAAATTAAATTTTTTACACCAGTCTCAAACTTTTGTTTGAAAGTTTAATTATTTTGGTCATTCTTTAATTATTTTTTAACAACTTCAATTATTTTTGAAACTTTTCAATTATTTACTACAAATTTCAATTATTTCGTTTTAATTTTTGTCATCATTTTATTATTTTTAATCAACTTTTCAATTACTTTTGTCATTTACAACCTTTTTTCAAATTGAATTATTTTTTCATTATTTAATTATTTTCTACATACATTTTTCAATTATTTTTGCGATTTTCGAATTGTTTTTTTTTTTCAAATTTGAATGGTTTTTCCTGCTGGCGCCCCCAATTCAATATCAGTAATATCAAACTCTATATTGCTTATTCACTTTTTTTATTTAAAAAACTTACTATTTAATCAATTTTTTAATTTAAAAGTTCTCTATTTACTCACTTTTTTTTTTTACTAAAAACTCATTATTTACTGACTTTTTTTAAATTAAAAAGTCTTTTTTTAAACTACTTTTTATCTGTAAGTCCACTGGCACCCCTCCTTATTGGATAAATATTATTCATCGATTTGTTTCATTTATTATTATAGTTTAATTTCTAAAATTTTTGAAAAACTAATTTTATATTTTGCTAGTAATAATAATAATATAAGGTAACAAACGATGAATAATTCGACGCCTCCCGTTGATAGAATGCTTATTCAATTATCACAAATATATAATTCTAATTCAAAGCTCAGTTCAATATGAAGCTAGTTCATGGTCCGTGTAATATGATTCCTATTCAATGTTCAGAATAAAATGTTTAGAATAATAATTCTAAATTATTGTAACTATTTTAAATGCTTGATATTAAAAATATATAGTTATTAATAAGTCTTTATAAATGATAAACAAATATAAGTTTAATAGTAAATTTTCTTAATTAAAAACATTATTTTTTAAATATCAAGCATTTAAAATACTTTTAACTTAGAAAATAATACTTGATATCTTTAATTAAAAGATTTAAAAATTAGTTAAAACTTGGTTTTTAATTTTAAATTTAAAAAGTTTAAGATCTAAATTTCAAACTATTTGTTTATAAACTAGAAATTCCATACATAAAATTATTCATACTAACAGGAAAAAGTAAACTATTTTTACATGTAAAGACGAAAAATCGAGAAATAATATCAAAATTAAATTAGCGTTTTAATTTTTATTGGACTTAAACTTGAATAATAATACTGAAGATTTGACTCTTTTAGGTTAAAATATTAAAAAAATTAGTAAGCTTTGTTTTAAATCTTGAATTAAATTTAATCTAGTGAATGAATAATAGAAGTTTAAGAAGTTATTTTTATGTAATTTATGGTTTATAATGAGAAATATCATGCATTCAATTATTTATAACAGGGAACTTTAAATTATTTTTACATATGAAGATGAAAACGAGTTATATAATATCATAATTAAATGATTTATTTACTATATTTAAACTTGAATTTCAATTATATTGAAAGCAACTTTGAGTTAGCCTTATATTATTCTGAACATTGAATAGGAATCATATTGTACGGAAAACAAACTAACTTCATATTGAACTGTGCTCCGACTTAGAATTATATATTTTTGACAATTAAATAAGAATTTTATCAACGGGAGGCGTCGAATTCAGGGTGTCTACTAATTTTGTCCCACAAAATTCCCGGTCATTTCCCGGATTTTCCCGGTTTTGGTTCCCATTTTTCCCGGTTTTTTCTCTTGTTAACTTAAAATTTATTTTAAATATAAATAGACCTACAAATGGTTACAAAAATTGAATAACACAGTTGATAATTGAAGAAAATAATTGAGATTCAAAGAAAATAATTGAGAATTGAAGAATTAAATATTAAACTTTACAAAAAATAATAATTAAGAATTAAAAGAAACAATTAATAATGGAAAAAAATAATTGAACAATGACAAAGATATTTGACAATTAGAAACAAAATTTTAAAAAAGTAAATATTAATCTACAATTGAACAATAATAAAAAAAAATGAACAATGGTAATTAAATTTAAAGAATATAATTGAAAATTATAACTAGATAAAAAAACTAGATAGAACCAGATAGATAATAAAATCAACTAGATAGAAAATCAAAAAAAATTAAAAATTTAAGTTAATAATTCAAAATTGAAGAAATAAATTGAAAATTAAATAATCAAATTAAAATCAGAAGAACACAGGATTATTGAATATTAAAAAAAAAAACAAATAAAATTGAAATTCGAATACAATAATTGATAATTAAAGAAAATTACTGAACAATTGGATTGAAAAAAGAAGAAAATAATTTATAATTAAAAAAAAAAAATGGAAAATGACAGGAATTATTTAATATTGAAGAAAACATTAAAAATTGAAGAATAGAATTGTTATTTAAAGAAATTAATTGAGAATTAAAAAAAATAATTGAACAATTGAACAATTAAATTGAAAATAAAAGAAAATTATTGAAAATTGAAGGAGGTTTTGAAACATGAAATGAATAACTGATAATTGAAAAAAGTCGAGATTACTGAATATTGAAACAAACAATTGAATATTGAACAAAATAATTAAAAATTAAAGAAAATAATTGAAAATTGAAGAAAATAATTAAAAACTGAAAAAAGTACTTAAAAATTAAATACAATATTTGAAAACAGCAGAAAAATGTAGAAATCGACGGAAATAATTGCGAATTTATGGAAATAATTTAAAAATTCTCAATTTAAATAAAAATTGAAAGAAAAACATAATTTAAAAAAGCTGAGAATTGTTAAATATTAAAGAAAATTGAGAAGAAATTGAGAAACTGAAAGAAATATGAAAAAATAATTGGAAATTGAAGAAAATAATTGAAATTTAAGAAAAAAAATTGGAATTTGAAGAAAATAATTGAGAATTTAAAAAAAATCATTGTAAAAATCCTAGAGTTATTGAATATTAAAAAAAAAGAAAATTGAAAATTAAAAAATGGAATTGAATGTCGAAAATTATTAAAAATTAAAAAAAGTACTTAAAAATTAAATACAATATTTGAAAACAGCAGAAAAATGTAGAAATCGACGGAAATAATTGCGAATTTATGGAAATAATTTAAAAATTCTCAATTTAAATAAAAATTGAAAGAAAAACATAATTTAAAAAAGCTGAGAATTGGTAAATATTGAAGAAATTGAAAATTGAAAGAAATTGAGAAACTGAAAGAAATTCGAAAAAATAATTGGAAATTGAAGAAAATAATTAAAATTTAAAGAAAATATTTGATAATTGAAGAAAATAATTAAAATTTAAAGAAAATATTTGAAACTTGAAGAAAATAATTAAAAATTGGAAAAAATAATTAAAAATTGAAGAAGGAACTTAAAAATTAAAAAAATTATTGGGAAACTGCAGAAAAATTTAGAAATCGACGGAAATAATTGCGAGTTGATGAGAATAATTTAAAAATTCTCAATTTAAATAAAAATTGAAAGAAAAACATAATTTAAAAAAGCTGAGAATTGTTAAATATTAAAGAAAATTGAGTAGTAATTGAAAATTGACAGAAATTGAGAAACTGAAAAAGATATGAAAAAATAATTGGAAATTGAAGAAAATAATTGAAATTTAAGAAAAAAAATTGGAATTTGAAGAAAATAATTGAGATTTAAAAGAAAATCATTGTAAAAAGCCTAGAGTTATTGAATATTAGAAAAAAAAATTGAAAATTAAAGAATGGAATTGAATGTCGAAAATTATAATTGAGAATTAAAGAAAATAATTCAAGAATTGAACAATGAGTTTGAAAGTAGAAGAAAATAAGTGATAATTGAGGAAAAAGAAATTGAACAACCCAGGAATTATAGAATTTGAAAAAAACAATAAAAAATGAAGAATGTAATTGTAATTTGAAGAAATTAATTAAAAATTGTAGAATACAATTTGAAGTTGAAGAAAATGTGATTTTATGAAAATTGTTAAATAATAATTGATGAATTGAATTCTAGTTTCAAAAACATTATTGCTAATTGAAAAAAATATTGGAAAAAGCCGAGAACGATTGATTATAGAAGAAAATAATTGAAAATTGGAGGAGTTATTGAGATGTGAAATAAATAAATGATAATTGAAAAAAATACTTTAAAAAAGTCGAGAATTATTGAATATTAAATTAAATAATTAAAAATTGAAGGAAATAATTGAGATCTGAAGAAAATAATTAAAAATTGATAAAAATGATTGAAAATCGTAGAAAATAATTGAAAATTGAAGAAATTAATTAGAAATTGATACAAATAATTGAAAATTGAAGAAAATAATTGGCAATTGAAGAAAATACTAGAAAATCGAAGACAATAATTGAGAAATGAAGAAATAATTTTAAATTAATGAAAATAATTCCAAATGGAAGAAAATAATTGAAAATTGATAAGAATTTATTATTCCAGAAAAAAAATTCCCGGTTTAACAGAAAATTCCAGGTTAATTCCCGGTTTTTCCCGGTCATTTTAAATTTCCGGTTATTTCCCGGTTAGTAGACACCCTGCGAATTGTCTATTCAAAGAAATAGAAAATACGATATCGTTTGATAAAATTTGCTTACCGTGTAATTCGTGTTGGAGGGTATCTGATTAAATTGATAAGAGCGGGCAGTGCCAAGCGCATTTTTATCGCTCGGACCCCAACGATCGACCTCAAGTCTTCCCAAGTCATTTCTGTAGACAGCCATTCCAGTCAAATTAACACCATAACGAATAATGACGCCATTTGGCTTCTCTGGTGGATCCCACGTAAGCGAGAGAAAACTGGTGCTGCTTATATTGTCGTAACGACACGTGACGGTCAGATTTCGAGGAGGACTGGCAGCTAAAAAAGAAAAGGTTTTTCTTTAATTACAGAATGCGAACAACGAGTCTTTTGTAAACCACCAAAAGCTCAATCAATTTAAATCCTTATTTTTTAATTTTATATAGTTTTAACATTTAAACTAGTATAATAGCACGACACGATTAAATCAATTATTATCAATTTAGCTCATATAGGGGAGATCGACCAACAGTGGATAGTAAAAATTTCCAACTGGTGTAATTATTTCAATTTTAAGTAATTAATAAACTGTTTAACACTAAAATGAAGCTAATCTATTCAATTAATTATCACAATTAGCAAAATGTGCCTAAAATTAACCACTTATTCATAATAAGTATTTTTATAATAGGATAAAAATTTACGAAAAAACTACCTCTTGCCAACAGTAGATAATCCTTTCTCATTTGAAAAATATAAATTGTGTAACAGTTTTTTTTACCTCTAATACAGTTCCTTGATAAGTATTATGGAAAATAAAATCAGTTTGTCAATATAAAAGTTGTTTATTCTTTAGTAGCTAAATTAAAATTTTTTAAAGAGAATTCAAATTATCTACTGTTTGTTATTATCTTCTGTTGAGTGGTCTCTCCTACAAAATTTTTAATTAATAAATTTAAAGCTTAAAACAGTGACGCATTATTTATTTCGATACGAAACAAACGACAATTTTACCTCCATCGTAAGTGGTTCCATTAACTTCAGCGCTCCAGTTTCCGCAACGTTTCGTATATTCACTGCAAGCTTGTACTTTAAATTTGTAAGTGGTGGCAGGTTCCAAGTTCATAAAAGCATAATAAGAATCCGGCTTGGCTGGATATGTCGTTTCCAAATTTTCATCGTTGTGCGTTGCCTTTAAGTTGTAAAAATGAACATGTTCCTTTAAATGTGGAGGTGGTGTTGTCCACGTTATCGTGATAGAATTTTCATTCGCCCCGTTCATCACAACAGTCGGAATAAAGATTGGATCTGAAACAAAATTATTTATATTTATTTACCCACGATAATTCACTTCTTGGAAATTTATTTCATCAAATTCATAATATAAAATACAGCTTATGTTATAAAAAATTATAAATATTTTAAATACAATACTCAAAGATAAATAAAACAAGATTTATTTGTATAGGACAAAATTTATAAAATTTTCGAATTACAAAAAATAGAAAAAAAATAATTGAAATTTGAGAAAAAAATGCTTAAAACTGTTAGAAATTGATTGGGTAAAAATGAGAATAATTAAAATGATAAAGATAATAAAAAATTGAAGATAATTATTGCCATTTTAGAAAAATAGTTTTGAAAAATACCTACAGAATATTTGTGAAGTAAAGAAAGTACCTAATTATAAAATGATTTCAAGAATTTTAAATTGATGAAAATAATTAAAACATTATAGAAATAATCGAAAATTGAAGAAAATAATGGAAATTTGAGATAAATAATTGAAATTTTCGGAATTAATCTATAAATAATCAAAATAATATAAATTTTGTGAAAACCATTGCAAATTAAAAAAATAATTAAAAATTGACGAACGTAATTGAAATTTAAGAAAAATAATTGAAGAATGAATAAAACATTGAAAAATTGATACAATAACTTAGATTTTAGATAATAAATGGAAATTTAGAAAATTAATTTTAAAAAAATATCTATTTATCGAATTAAAAGGTGGAAAAAACAATTTCAAAAAGGTGGAAGAAAATGAAAATTGAAAAAATAATTGAAAAATGAGATAAATAATTGAAAATTTAGGAATTTAATTGAGAAATTGAAAGTAAAAATATTTAAAAATAAAATAATTGATTGCAAAATGTAAACAATAATAATTGAAAATTGAAGAAAATTATTAAAATTTGAGGAAAATATTTTAAAATCTAGGACATTTATTGAAATATAATAAAAATATTAAAAAATTTAAGAAAATATTTGCAAAGTACTTAATAAAATTAATTAAAAATTGAAGAAAATAATGGAAATTTTAGATAAATAATTGAAATTTTCGTTATTAATCAACAAATAATCAAAATAATATAAAATTTCTGAAAATCATTGCCAAAATATAAAAATAATTTAAAATTGACGAACGTAAGGAAATTTGAAAAAAATAATTGAAGAATGATTAAAACATTAAAAAATTGATACAATAACTTAGATCTATTATCTAATTAAAAAGGTGGAAAAAATAATTTCAAAAATGTAGAAGAAAATGAAAATCGATAAAATAATTTAAAAATGTGATAATTAATTGAAAATTTAGGAATGTAATTGAGGAATTCACAGTAAAAATATTTAAAAATAAAATAATTGATTGCAAAATGTAAACAATAATAATTGAAAATTGAAGAAAATTATTTAAATTTGAGAAAATTATTTTCAAATCTACGACATTAATTGAAAAATAATAAAAATATTAAAAAAAATCAAGAAAATATTTGCAAAGTAATAAAAATAATTAAAGATTGAAGAAAATAATGTTAATTTGTGAAAAAAAAATGGAAATATTTGTAATAAAAGAATACAATTGCAGAATGACAAAAATAATTGTAAATTGAAAAAATAACTGAAATTTGAGATAAATAATAAAAAAATTAGAAAATTTATTTTTAAAAAATAAAAAATGGCTAAAAGTAACTTAAAAATAACAGAAATAATTGAGAATTGAAGAAAATAATACAAATTTGTAAATATTATAGAATATATTTATAATAAACAAGTCTACTTGAAAAATGATAAAAATAATTGGAAATTAAAGATAATTATGGACATTAAAGAAAAAAAATTGAGAAAATTACAGAATTTTTTTGATACAAAAGAAAGTGATTGAAAATCGAAAAACATCACTTAAATACTTGAAAAATATAACTTTAATTTAAAAACAATAAATAAAAATTTAATAATTTAGTTTTTTTGTAATAAAAATTGATGAAGTATTAAACAGGTTTCTTAATATATTGAAAAATATTTGGAAAATGATTATGGAAAACGATGAAAATAGTGAAACTGATAATTAAATTGAAAGAAATTGAAAATTAGTTAATAAATAATGAAACTAATTTGATATAGAAGGACATAATTAAAACTAAAAAAGTTTCATTAAAAAAATTAAAGAAAATAATTGGAATTTGCAGATTTGAATTTAAAATTTAGGGGGAAAAATTGAAAAATAATGAAAATAATTAGAAATTGAAGAAAATTTTGTAAAATGATAAAAATAGTTGAAAATTGTAGCAAATACTTGAAATCATAATAGAAAAGGATGATTAAAAATTGAAGAAAATTTTCAATAATTTCAAATTTACTATTCTCAAAGTGTGGATTATATAAAATTTTAATCAATGAAATTTCAAATTAATTCAAGTTCGAAGAAATTAAAATTGTTATAAGTTACAAACTTGACAAAATTTTACGTAAGTGGTAGATGGTTTAAAATTGTAAAGAAAAAAGCATCTACAGGGTGTCTACCGAGACATGATTTTCAAATTCCCGGCAAATTCCCAGTTTTCCCGGATCTAAAATCACATTTTTCCCGGATTTCTTTTATGTATGATTAATAGCTATAATATTAAAATAGTGAAAAAAATTAAGTGCGTAACATATAAGTTTTTAAGGTAAAATTGATCTTTGAAGAAAATAATTCCAAAATGGCAATAGAAATTTGAAGAAACAAAATGAAAGATGACAAAACTAATTAAAAATTAAGTAAATAATAAAAAATTTGAAGAAAAGACTTGGAAAATGACAAAAATAATTGAAAAATGGAAAACAAAATAAAAATTTGATGTCAATACATAATTAAAAAATTGGAGAAAAAATTGACCATGAAAGAAAATACTTGAAAAATGATAAAAATAATTAAAATTAAAAAAAAATTTAGAATTGATAAAAATAATTGAAAATTAAAAAAATAATCAAAAAATGGAACAAATAGTCGAGAAATGACAAAAATAATTGAACCTTGAAACAAAAATGAAAGATGATAAAACTAATTTAAAATTATGTAAAAAATTTATGATTTGAAAATAAAAAGACGTAAAAAATGACATAAATAATTGAAATATGGAAAAACAAAATAAAAATTAGAAATCAATAATTGAAAAATTGAAGATAAAAATTGACGTTTAAACAAAATAATTAAATAATGACAAAATAATTGCAAAATCCCAAAAAATTTGAAATTTGAAGAAAATACTTGAAAAATGATAAAAATAATTAAAATTAAAATTAAAAAGCAATTGACAAATGACAAAAATAATTGAAAAATGAAAAAATTAAATGTAAATTAAAGTAAGAAATTAAAGAATCCATGACAATAATTTTAAGATATAAGAAAATAAGTTAAATTTGGAGAAAGTAATAAAAAAATGTCGAAAATATTGATAATACTAGAAAAATGACTAAATTATTTGAAATTTTTAAAAACAATTAAAAAATGAGAAAAATAATTATAATAGGAGAATATAATCGAGAAATAACAAAAAGAACAGAAATTTGAAGAAAATAATTGAGAAATCACAAAAAATTTAAATTTGAAGGTAATATGTGAAAAATAACAAACATAATAAAAATTTGAGACAAATAATTGAAAAGTGACAAAACAAATTAAAAATTAAGTAAAAAATAAAAAATTTGAAGAAAAGACTTGAAAAATGATAAAAATAATTAAAATTTGAAAAGAAATTGAGAATTGACAAAAGTAAATGAAAATTGAAGTAAGAAATTAAAAAATTCATGACAATAATTTAAAGATATAAGAAAATAAATAAAAAATTTGGAGAGAGTAATAAAACAACGTCGAAAATATTGACAATAATTTAGAAATTACTAAATTAAGTGAACATTTTTAAAAAAACAATTAAAAAATGCCAAAAATAATTACAAATAGGAAAAAATAGTCGAGAAATGACAAAAATAATTGAAAATCGAAGAAAGTAAATTGAGAAATTACAAAAAATTTAAATTTGAAGATAATACATAAAAAATAACAAAAATGATAAAAATTTAAGATAAATAATTGAATAATGACATGAAGGATTGATAACTGGTGTAAATAATTAAAAGAATGTAAAATTGAAAAAAAAAATTGAAATTTGAAAAAAAAAATTGTCAATTGGTGTAAAGTATTTAAAAATTATTGACACATAATAATAAAATCATTGAAGAAAATTGCTGAAATTTGAAGAAAAAAATTGAAAACTGTGTAATAAATTGAGAAATTGATGACCATAAAAAAAAGATTGAAAATAATTATTGAAATTTTATATAAATAATTTTTAAATGTTAAAACTAATAGAAATATGCAGAAAATAATTAAAAAATGATAAAAATAATTTAAATTTGATGGAAAAATTGAAAGACGACGAAAGTAATTGACAATACTGGTTTAAAAATTAAAAATTTGTAGACATTAATTAAAAAATTGAAAAAGTAATTAAAATTAGAGGAAACTAATTAAACAATGTCAAAATTTATTGAAATTTAAAGAACAAATTTTTGTATAATAATAATAGATAATTATTATTTTACTAAGAAAGTGAGAAAAGTAATTTTTTTTAAAGTCATGAATTACCACCGATTAACAATAAGTTTGAAGTGAATTTGAGCAATTTTGCTCATCATTTTGAATTTTGAAAAATTGGTAAATCTGATATCGTTTTCACAATCAGAGACTTCGAAAACGAGTAATAAGTTTCAAGCGAATTTCAAGAATTATGAAAACGAATTAGCTGAAATTTTTAGAAATTCCCGGATATAATTTTTTTCCCGGCAATTTCCCGGGTTTTTTCCGCTCGAACTAAAATCCCGGCAAATTCCCGGAATTCCCGGTGAATAGACACCCTGATCTAGTAACAAACTTGAGGTGTGAATACAATGAATGAATGAAAGAAACTTGTAAATTATAATACATAATTCTAAATTAATTTATCCAAATTAAGAAATATCTTTTTGTCTGTAATTTTCCCATATGGAATTCCCTAGGCGACTTTTTTACCCGGAATATTCTAGACATCGCCGCTCCTGATAAAATTATAAACTTCACTCTCAAGCAATTAAAAAAATTGTCAAAATTTCTCAAAATTTACCTTCTTCCAAGGTGGTAATCCATCTGGGATCAATTTGAATATGAGAGCTTCCGACGGAATTGGTGGCGCTTATTTTCATTTGGTAGGGTGTCCCTTTTTCTAATCCGTTTAAAACGTAGCTGGTAATTCCGCCTTTGGTTTGTTCATTAGTGTATTGCCACTGATCGGTTCCTTTCTTTAAACTCTGGATAAAGTAACGTTGTATTGGTTCATTGCCGTCGTTGATGGTCCAATTTAAAAAAATACTTCCAGCACCGACAGCTTTCATGAAATCAATACTGACTTGTGGCACTTCGATTACAAAAAGATGCACTTCCGCGGCTAGATTTCTTCGGCTATAATCTTGAGCGAGGCACGTATAAGTGCCATTATCTTTTCTAGTCACACTCAAAAAATTTAATGTCAATTGCACATAAGTCTCATTCACTCTCGTCACGTTCATATGATCCTTTAAAAAGCCCTGATTGTCCGTGTCGTTTCCCTTTGACCAACTAAAATTGTCAATTGGATCACCGAAAATGTGACAAGTCAAGGTGGCTGCTTCCAAAACCTTCATTCTCACTTTATCGCCTGGCTCTATTCTTCCTGGTTCTGAAAAAGAAAATTTTAAATATATAAGTATTCAGTAGGGCTGATAAAAATGATTTTTTTAAAAAAAAATATGATTCTTTTTATTTAAATCGGATTTTTGTAAATATACAAAATCAGTATATAACATTTTCAAATATATATTTGTAAGTAAAGTGTTGTTTTAAAGTGAGAACATTTAATACGAAATAATGAAGAATAAAAGATTTAATCAAAATCAAACAAATTATGTCGAATAAATGAGAAAATTTTTAAAAAAATAGCTTCAAATTCTTATGATGGCAAAATTAAGAAAATTAGGTAAAAGCTGTAAAAAAATAAAAGAATAAATTATTAAACAAAAAAAAAAAAAGTAAAAAGATTACCCAACAATCTATTAAAAAAGGAAAAAATTGTTTTATATAAAAGAAGTCATAAACATTATTAAAGAAATGAAGAAAAATTAAAAAAAAAACACAAGAATTTTCGAAAAATAACCTATTAACAGACTTTTTTCTTAAATTAAAAAAATAAATAAGAAGATAACTTAATTAAAAAAATATTAAAATACAAGTTGAAGAAAAAAAAACGAATATTTTGAATTATTTAAAAAAAAAAAGAAAAAAAGTCTATAAAATAGAACGATGTTAAAATAAGAATATTTAGTAGAAGATTAAATTTACATAATATAAAATACAAGAATAAAAGTCTTCAAAAAAGTAGAAAATGAGAAATTTAAAAAATGAAGATAAAAGCATCGAAAAAATGTTTTCGAAAATTAGTAATTATAAAAGATAAAAACTAAACAATTTAAAAGAAGGAAAAATGTTTCTCAGAAATATAAAAATAATGACAAAATTTAAAGAATTAATTAAAATGCAAGGATTAAAAAAATTACGAAACAAGAAGAAAATTAAACAAAGAGAAAGAAAATAGAGAAATATTTTTTTCTTTCATCTAACAAACTGTAAAAAAAAATGTAAAAAGTACAAAAAATAATGAAATTCAGTTAGAATGTACTGAAAAATTAGAATTAATCAAAATAAAACAAAAAGATGTATGTAAAGATAAATAAAAAGTCTACAAAAGAAATTTAAAAGTCCTTTAAAAATTAACAAGTTTAAGTTTAAATTAAACCAAAAATATTTTTATGTTTCATTTAAAACAAGTCCAGCAATAAATTTAGAAAAATAAAGAAAATTTAAAAATTTTAAGAAACAATAAGTGAGTTTGCAAAAAATAGACAAGATTTAAAAACGAATTGAATAAATCTACAAAAAATCAAGAAAGTCTAGAAATTTTATGATAGAGTAAATAAATTTGCGAAATTTTATCTACGAATTTTCTGCCTTTTTTAAAAATTTCCGATTTTTTTCTTGATGTAATGTGAATCATTAAAATTTTAATCAAACACAAATGTTTCTTTTCAGTTTTTAAAAATAAGAAATTATAAGAAAAAAACTAAATTTTTTGATAAAATGATATATACTTAAAATTCCAAAGAAATAAAAACATGATCAATAAATTAGAAAATTTATTATTTAGTCAAACAATGATAAAAGAAAATTATCAAGAAAGAAAAGAATTGAAAATAAAGTTTGAAAATTTTTAAAATATCGGAAAGATTTAAATTAAGGAGGTTCTCTCCATTGACATAACCTCAAACTAAAAAGTTGTTTTTCATCCGAAATAAAAATATTATTCAAATTAATTTCATCAAATTTTGAAAGATCCAGATGTACATTTTCCAGAAAAAATTAGGTTTAGCTAAAATTTGTTGTCAAATAATAATTATTTAACATTTTATATTTTTTATTTAAATTTAATGAAGAACTGCAATTTTCACCCAATTCTGATATAAAATAGCTCATTTTTCACGTTAAAACAATCTCTACAATTGTTTTTGTTGGATTTTGTTAAATAATATTTTGTTTAAAAGTTATCAAACAAATAAAATTTGTTCTTTACGTATTTTTTAAGATATAAAATCTCCAAATTTTTTATTTGTAAGTATTTTATTAAAAAAATAAAGAAAAAATTAAAAAAACAACAAGAATGAAACAGTGACATCAAAATATATAAAAATAGAAACTCTTTTCAAAAAATTAAACTATTTACGGACATTTTTTTAAACTTAAAATAATCAATAAGATGATAATAAACAAAACGTTAAAATATAATTACTAAAGACAACATAATTTTAAAATTAGAAAATTTAGAGAATTATTCTACAAAAATGAATAAAAAAAAATTGAATACAATTTTAAAAGAAAAGAAATTTTACGAAATAGAAGAACAATGTTCGAATGAGAATATTTAGTACAATATTAAATTCACATAATATAAAATAAAGAATAAAAGCTTTCAAAAAAGTAGAAAATTTAAAAATTTTAAAAATGTATATAAAAGCATCAAATAAATGTTTTCGAAAATTCGTAATTATAAGATAAAAACTAAACAATTTAAAAAAATAAAAGAAGGAAAAAGTTACTAAGAAATTGAAAAATTATGACAAAATTTAAAGAATTAATTAAAATGCAAGGATTAAAAAAATTGCGAAATAACAAGAAAATTAAACAAAGAAAAAAGAAAATGGAGAAATTTTTTTTCCTTCATCCAACAAAATGTAAAATGTACAAAAAATAATAAAATTTGGTTAGAATCTACGGAAAAATTAGAATTAATAAAAATAAAACAAAAAAATTTATGTAAAGATAAATAAAAAGTCTACAAAAGAAATTTAAAAATCCTTTTAAAATTAACAAGTTTAAGTTTAAATTAAACCAAAAATATTTTTATAATGTTTCGCTTAAAACAAGTCCAACAATAAATTTAGAAAAATTATGAAAATCTAAAAAAAATTGGAATTAATAAAAATAAAATAAAAAGATGTACATATCAAGGTAAATAAAAAGTCCGCAAACGAAATTTTAAAAATCATTTTAAAAATAAAAAAGTTTACACAAATTAAACTAAAAACATTTTTATAATCTTACACTTGAAACAAGTTCAGCAATAAATTTAGAAAAGTAAAGAAAATCTAATAATTTTATGGAAAAATAAGCAAGCTAGCAAAAAATCTCGCAAAAAATAGACAAGATGTGAAAACAAATTGAATAAATTTACAAAAAGTTGAGCGTATTTGTTTTTAAAAATATGTAAATAATTATGAAAATCAACGAAATAAAAAGTTTAGTGAATGTAATAATAACAAAATTGTGTAAAATAATATTAAACAATTTGCATAAAAAGAAGAAAATGAAAGAAAATCGTAAAATAAAAAGACAAATACAAAAAAAAATAACAAAATAACAAAAGTAAAAGAAGGGGAAATCTTAAAATTTTCTAAAAAGTGAAATCTCTTAGAAATCTTATGAGAATTAAAATAAGGATTATTGTGAATATGGAAAATAATTAATATTATTTAATTATTATACATAAATTAATGTGTATTTAAATTTGAATTAAGGATATTCTCTCCATTGACATAACCTTAAACTAAAAAATTAATTTTTCCATCGAATAAAAGCAATAAAACAAGTAATAAAATTAATTTTACAAAAATTTGAACGATTCGGTTGTACATTTTCTAGAAAAAATTAGGTTGAGTTAAAATTTTTTGTCAAGTAATAAGTATTGAACATTATATGTTTTTTCTTTAAATCTAGTTAACAAAATCTAACAAATAAAATTGTAGAAAATGTTTTAATGAGAAAAATGAGCTATTATTTATCAGAATTGGATAAAAATTGCAGTCGATCAGTAAATTTAAAGAAAAAATAATGTTAAATAATTATTATTTGACAACAAATTTTAGCTCAACTTAATTTTTTCTAGAAAATGTACAACTGGATCTTTCGAAATTTGGTGAAATTAATTTTAATATTTTTATTTGCTATGAAAAACTACTTTCTAGTTTAAGGTTATGTAAGCGGAGAGAACCTCCTTAAATGAAATTTAAAAGTTTGAATAAATTAAAATATGAGTTGATTGACGTTTGGAATTTATTTAAATTATAATGACTTGAAGGTCTAAAAATTTAATTTTATTTTTATCTATCTTCATACCAAAAATTTGTAGATCGTCGGTATTTTTGATTCTTATTTGATTATTTTTTTGTTCACCTACATTAGTATAATTTTTTAAATTTTATAATAAAATATATAAAATTTAAATTTTCAAGATTTGTCTACAAATTCTCGGGTTTTTTGTTAAATTTCTCGTTTTAAGAATTCTCGGATCTTTTTACAAATTTCCAGTTTTCTTTTTTTTCATAATGCATTAAATTCAGGGACGCATGATTAAGTTCTAAATTTAATTATTCAGAATATTTATTTCATAGAATTTCATTAGGAAAAATCTTCTTTTAGTCGAAATTTCACATTTTCGAATATGTTTTCAATCGAACACAAATTAATCCAAATTTTGACCTAACAGAATTTTTCGGTCACCGAATTCATGTTTAACAGAATTTTCATTTTACAGAAATCCTTTTAACCAACTTTTCATTTAAAAGAATTACAAATCTCAACGAATTTTAACTTGGAAGAATTTTTATTTTACAGAATTTTAGGTTGATCGAATTTTTAAATACCAGAATATTCATTTGTCCGAATTGACATTTGATAGAAAACTTACAATGCAGAATGTTCATTTGTTCGAAATTGCAAATGGACGAAAAAGTATCCGACAGAATACTTTTCTGTAAAATAAAAATTCGTTTAAATTTGGAATTATTTTAAATGAAAAGTTGGTTAAGAGGATTTCTGTAGAATAAAAATTCTGTTAAACATGAAATGTGAAATTTCGAGCAAAAGAAGATTCTTTCTAATGAAGATTATATATGAAATAAATATTCTAAATAATTAATTTTAGAGCTTAATCAAACGTTCCTAAATTCTCGACATTTTTCCGGATTGCTAGAAATTCTGAATTAAATAAATTGATTTTTTCCTCACCTATGACACGTATGCCAATTGTTTTATCGACTAATTTTCCAGATTCTGTTTTAGCTCGACAAGTATAATTGCCAGTATCTTGTCGTCGAGCTGGCTTCAAATCTAATCTGACTTTTTCCTTTGACTCTTTGACAAATGTTAAATTTCTTCCTGGGGAAAGCCAGACAATATGAGCTGGCTCGCTCAATTGGCATGTTAACGAAGGAGTACTTCCAGCTTCAATACCTTCTGCATCCTGGGACACTTCTACGTGCATCGAAGGCTCTTTTTGTATTTCCAAATTATCCACTCCTCCCAAATCTGTAATATTTATTCAATTATTTATTTAATTTATAAACAGACAAAGAAAATACGCTCCGAATAGTGTAAAAAAGTACAAGAAAATAAATATAATATAAATTTTAAAACTGTGTACACTGAAACTTCATTTATTTAAAGTCTCGCTTATTTGAAGTCGCATTTATTTTAACTTGTCGATTAATCAAATCTAACCAACATTTTTATTGGTTGCTGAAAATTAGATCAGCCAATCAAAGAAGTTCTCTATAAGTATATGGAGGTTAAAATAAATGCGACTTTTTTCATGGATCTGCGTAGACCGGGTTAAAATAAGTGAAGCTTTAGTGGCAAAAAATTTTTTTAATCGAAAAAAAAAAACAAGGAACGAAATTCTGTTACGCAAAATAAAAGTAGTTTGAAATTACTTTTATAGACATAAAATTAAAAATATATAAATTTTGGATATATAAAAAGTCGCACTTATTTTAACTTTCACGTATTTATAGAGAATTTTTCTGATTGGCTGGTCCAATTCGCAGCGACCAATGAAAATTTTGGTTAGTTTTAATTGGTCGACAAGTCAAAATAAGTGAGACTTAAAATAAATGCGACTTCAAATAAGCGAGACTTTAAATAAGTGAAGCTGCAGTGTCGATAGAATGGAAATGGAGATAATATAAAGAAAAACGTTGAATGAACATAAAAAGAAATAATTAAAATTTAATATTAAAGAAAGATATTAAAATATATTTTATATTAAAAAAAAAAAAAATTAAAAGGACTTGTAAGAACGCATAAAATACAAGAAAACGTTTTACAACAAAATCTAAAAATATTATTTATTAAAAAAGGTCTAATAAAACTAAGAAAAAAGAAGAAAATTAGAAACGATGTTTGGAAATTTCTAAATAAATGTAAAATTAAGAAAATCGTGAAAAATTTATCGAATTTATTATTTATTTATTATTTATTTATTATAATCTATATTAATAAAATCAGATTTTTGTATAAAATAAAATAAAATGTAAAAAAATGTAAAAATCCTACAAATAAATAGAGAAATTCTTTAAAAACCAAAAAATTTAGTAATTCGAAAAGTAAAAAAAAGAAGAAATAAAATAAATTAAATTAAATACAGAAAAAGAATTAAAACTAGGTAAAAATTTAGAAAAAATGACAAATTTAAAGTTAAAAAAAAGGGATTAAAAAGAAGACAATTTTTAAAAAGAATATGACAAAAAACATAATAAATAAGAAAATTACAGAAAATTTCCAAAATTTGTCGAATCTAAGGTGGTTAAATATTTAAGGGAAATTATTCTTTTGAAAAATAACAAAATCAGGTGAAAATTAATCACAGAATTGCAATAAATATAAGAAGAATATTATTTCGTAAGACGGATTCAAAATTATAAAAATTAAAATAACAATTTTTAGAGCGAACAAATAATTTCCATTCAATACACTGAAGCTTCACTTATTTTAACCCGATCCACGCAAATCTACGAGAAATGTCGCACTTATTTTAACTTTATAGTATATCTATATTTATAAAGAACTTTTCTGATTGGCTGGTCCAATTTTCAGCAACCAATCAAAATGTTAGTTAGTTTTAATTGGTCGTCAAGTTAAAATAAGTGAGACTGTTAAAATAAATGCGACTTCAAATAAGCGAGACTTTAAATAAGTGAAGCTACAGTGTATTTTATTACTAACTTGAAAAAACTTGATAAAAAAGATAAAAATTAGTCTGAAGAAATGGAAAAAAAACTCACGAAAGTTTTTAAACCACTTTAATATTTAGAGGTAAAAAAAAAAAAACAATTATTAGTAATTTTTTCCAAATGTTGATTTAAAAACAGAACATAATTTCTAATATCAAAAAAATTGAATATAAGTTTGAGATTATTTTTTATTCTAGAATGAAAGTTAATTGCAATTAGGAAATAAAAATTAGTTTTAATTACTAAATAAATATTAATTTATTTTAACAAAAAAGGTAACATTTATTCTATTTTACATTTTTGATCCATTCTTATTAAAAAACACGAAAAAAACGTTTAAAACTTTACCGAAAAGTTAGAACAAAAAAAGCCGTAAAAATGATAAAAAATTGTTTATGCTATTATTATTATATTAATTAATTCGAAATCCACCTAAAAATAAGTAAGTAATCGATTAAAATCAGAAGAAAATATTTTTCAAAACTTTTTAGAAATCATAAAATAAGAATTGAAAGATTATTTCTTAATTGATAATAACTAATTAATTTAGTTTTAATTCTAAAATTATCAATTATTATTATTATTCATAAGTAGGATGAATTAATCAATAATCAATAATTAATAAAATTTATCAATATTATTATTATTGCTATTATATAAAACATGAAGAAAAATACCACAAATTAACAGAAAAAAAAAAAAACCTATGGTAATCATAATTATTAATATTATATTAATTTTTGAATAAAGAAAGAAGTTTTAAAGCAAAAAAAAGTAAATTATCATTTCATAAATAGATTTTATTTCTTTTAGAAATAATTTCTCACTTTGTTGCAAAATTCCCATTATTTCGTCGCAAAATTTAATCTATAATTACAAGATTGCTTGAGACTGAACCAATTTCTACAACTATAACTATAAAACTAAAATTAATTATTAATTAACCTCGACAATGTTCTCAAAGAACAATTGTACATTGTCGAGACACAAACAACAATAAAAAAAACCAACAACAAAAGCAAAACTGACAAAAGACAAACGTAAGAAAAAAAAAAAGAAGAAAATTTCGCATCAAAATAAAGATTTCAAAAATCAACGTCAAGATTTGTTTTGAAAACTCGCACGTGCTAATTCTCAGACCACGTGGGCTTTTTTCAATTACCTCGAATTTGCATTTAATCATTAAATCTCAAATCTCCAAAGTTGAAAAAGTCCCTTATCAGTAACGACCCTTAATTCCCTGATAAACAGACGCAAAAGGGTCGCCGATAAGGGCAATCCAAATCAAATCTTTTCAACACAAATTTCGCGTCTTTTGTTTTCACTGACAGAGCAACAGTTTGAAAAAAGACACAACAAATTTAAAGAGCCGCGGTTTAAAACTCACCAGTTTGACACGAAGCCAAGGAAACGAGAGCGAGGGAATAAAAAGTTAGCGTGATAAACCTCGCCATCGGATTTCGATTGGGAAACATGGCGTCCTGACAGCCGGGTCGGGTGTGAACCTCACAAATGACGTTTTTCTTCTCTCAATCACCTGGTGGAATTTCAATCCTTAAACCAGGAACGCGACATGTTTGACGAATGTCCCTCGTGGTCGCGAACTTATTTCTAGACACTCACTGCATAATTCTGAATTCGAAGCATTTCCGATTAAAAAGAGCGAGACCGTCGGCACGCGGCGTTCATCTCGGGTAACGCCGGTACGAAGAAAACCCGACTTGGGTTGTTCCGGACAATTTTGATTGGTAAAAAAGGCTAAAAAATTTGACCCCACAGACACGAGTGAAATGTCTTAATTATGCTTTATTGGCGCTATCGCTGCACCTACCACCTACACAGCGACAGTTCACTTTCTCGGCTTGAGGGAATAAATGGGTTTTAATTGCAGGAGGGGGATAAGATTAAGCGATTTTAATTCCGTTTTATTGACGAATCTGATTTTTTTTTAAGGTTAAGTTACAATTGAAACGTGGGATTTGTCCGCTAGGGTGGGTGGATGTCGAGCGCGGGAAAATCTGAATTTGAAAATTGACAGACGAAAACAAAATTCGGAAAATGGGAAATATAATTACACATAGTTGAAAAGAATAGAAAAATTGTATAAAGTGTTGCCACTTACTCATGTAAAATATCGGTAGATTTAACCAAATTTATAAAAAATCGGTAGATTTACATGGAAAAAAAATTGAAAATAAAAATTATCGGTTGATTTTTAAAGCAAAATGTCGGTAGATCTACCGATAAATCGGTAGCTGTGGCAACACTGTAATAATAATTATTAAATTTAAACAAAATAGTTGAAAAATTATAGGAATAACTGTTGGAAATAATTGCAAATTGAACAATTGGATTGAATATTGAAAAACATAATTGAAATTAAAAAAGATAATGAAAAATTAAGGGAATGAATTGGAAATGTAAGAAATAATTGAAAATTTAAGCATTCAATTGAAAATTAGAAAAAATAATTGATAATTGAAAAAAAAATTACAAAATGACGAAAATAATTGAAGATTGAAACCAAAATTCAAAAAATGACTTGATTAATACACAATCGAACAAAATAATTAAACAAAATTGAACAAAAAATATTAAATTTAAAGAAAATGATTGCAAATTAAAAAATTAAGAAAAATATAGAAATAATTTTTGGAAATAATTGCACATTTAAAAACTGGATTGAAAATAAAAAAAAATAATTGAAATTGAATAAAATAGTAAAAAAATTGAGGAATTAAATTAAAAATTTAAGAAATAAATTGTGAATTGAAGAATTAAATTAAAATTAAAAAAAATAATTGATAATTGAACAAAATAATAAAAAAATTGAGGAATTAAATTAAAAATTTAAGAAATAAATTGGAAATTAAGGAATGAAATTAAAATTTAAAAAGAATAAATGATAATTGAACAAAAAATTACAAAATGACGAAAATAATTGACAATTGAAAGCAAAATTTAAAAAACATCTAGATTAATAGCGAAAAAAATAATTTAAAAAGTCAAAAAATAATTATAAAATTTTAAGTTAATAATTAAGAACAAAAATTGTAAGAACTAATTGAAAATTGCGGAATATAATTAATAATGAAATGAAATAGTTAAAAAAATTAGATAAAAGAGAAAATAAAAAAAAATAAATTAAAGAGTTAATTAATTTAACAACTGGATTGAAAATCGAACAAAAAAATTAAAATTGAAAAAAATAATTGAAAATTATAGAAAGCAATTAAAAATTGAAGAATGGAATTAGAAATTAAAGAAAATATACATAAAACTTGAAATAAAAAAGGAATTGAAAAAAGCCGAGAATCTATTAATATAGAAAAAAAAAAACAATTAAAAAAAGAAGAATAAAAATGAAAATTAAAAAATAGAATTGAAATTTAATTAAATGACTGAATTTAAATTTTAAAACAATTTTTATAAGTGAAAAAAATAATTGACAAAATTCGAGTATTATTGAATATTGAGGAATTAATCGAAAAACGATAAAAATAATTATTAAAAAATAAAGAAAATATTCGAGAATTGAAGAAAACACTTAAAAATTGAAGAAATACATTGGAAATTAAATAATTAAATGAAAATTTCAAGAAAATCGTTGATAAGTAAAAGAAAAATTACAATTTGACGAAAATAATTAAATATTGGCGAAAATAATTAACGATTTAAAAAAAAATTGACAATTGAAAAAAAATTCGAAAAGATAATATTTGAGAAATGAGGAAAATAATTGACAATCGAAAGAAAAATTAGAAAATTCTGCAATTTCTAATTTTTTTCATTATTTCAACAAAAGAATTTAAAATATAAAAAAAAATAATTGAAAATGGTAAAAATTGTAGCAAATAATTGAAAACTGCTAAAAATATTTAATAATAAAAGGAAATAATTGAAAAATTGAAGAAAAAAATGTAAAATATGACGAAAACTGAAAAAAATAATTGATGAAATTAAACAAGAAATATTAAATTTAAACAAAATAGTTGAAAAATTAAAGGAATAACTATTGGAAATAATTTCGAATTAAAAGACTAAATTCATGCTCAAATAGAAAATAAAAAAAAATTAAAAATTAAATATTGAAAAAAATAATTGAAATTGAAGAAAATAATCAAAAATTGAGGAAAAAAATTACAATTTTAAGATATGAACTGAAAATTGAAGAATTAAATTAAAATTTTAAAAAATAATTGATAATTGAAAAAAAAATGACGAAAATAATTGACAATTGAAAGCAAAATTCAAAAAATGTCTACATTAATATACAACCGAACAAAATAATTTAAAAAATTGAAGAATAAATATAAAATTTTCAGATAATAATTGAAAATTGAAAAAATAGTATGGAAATAATTGAAAACTGCGGAAAGTAATAAATAATTGAAAGAAGTAGTTGAAAAAAGACGAGAAAACTTAAAAAATTTAAAAAAAAATATATGAGAAATGACAAAAATAATTGTCTGTTGAAAAAAAAAATTAGATCAATGACTAGATTAATAGATAAATAACAAAAATAATTATAAAAACTAAACAAGGAATATTAAACTTGAAAAAAATAATTGCAAATTGAAAAATTAAAAGATTGAAAAATTGAAAAATTACAAAAATTATAGGAATAATTATTAGAAATAATTCCACATTTAACAACTGGATTGAAAATCGTACAAAATAATTGAAAATTATAAAAAGCAATTAAAAATTGAAGAAGGGAATTTAAAATTGAAGAATGGAATTAAAAATTGAAGAAAATATACATAAATCTTAAAGAAAAATGTAATTGTAAAAAGCCGAGAATTAATGAATATAGAAGAAAAAAATTGAAAACTGAAGAATGGAAATGAAAATTGAAGAATAGAATTAAAAATTAAAGTAAATAATTGAACAATTGTATTTAAAATTAAAGAAACTTAATGATAATCGAAAAAAATGATAGAAAATAGGCAATAATTTTTTAATATTAAAGGAAATAATTGAAATTTGAAAAGTGGAATTTCAATTAGAAGAAAATAACTGAGAATTGAAGAGAATATTTCTAGAATTAAATAACTGAATTTAAATTTTAAAACAATTTTTATGAGTGAAAAAAATAATAGAAAAAATCCGAAAATTATTGAATATTGAGGAATTAATAGAAAAACGATAAAAATAATTATTAAAAATTGCAGAAAATATTTGAGAATTGAGGAAAATAATTAAAAATTGAAGAAATAAATTGGAAATTAAATAATTATATGGAAATTTCAAAAAGATCATTGATAATAAATGAAAAAAAATTGTAGAAAATAAATGAAAATTTAAGAAATTAATTAGAAAGGGCAGAATTGTATTGAAATTTCAAGAAAATAATTAATAATTGAGAAATGTGATAATTATTGAATTTTGAATAAAATAATTGAAAAACGAAGAATGCAATTGAAATTTGAAGAATATAATTGAGGAAATAATTTGAAATTCAAGAAAAAAATTGAAAATTTAGGAATTAAATTGAAAATTTCAGAATTTAATTTCAAATTTAGGAATTAAATTAAAATCAAGGAATATTTATAAAATTTTAAGGTAATTAAAAAAATTGCAGGAAATAATTGAAAATTGCGGAAAATAATTAATAATTGAAGAAAATAGTTGAAAAATGACGAGAATAATTGAAAAATTCAAAGAAATATGTAAAAAATGACGAAAATAGTTGTCAATTTAAAAAAAATTTGAAGAATGACTAGATCAATAAAAAATGGAAAAAATTAAACAAGAAATATTAAAATTAAAGAAAATAAATACAAATTGAAAAATTAAGAAAATTATATGAATAATTGTTGGAAATAATTGCACATTTAACAACTGAATTAAAAATCGATAAAAATAATTGAAAATTGAAAAATTGAATTGAAATTTAAATAACGAGAAAAAAAACGAGAATTAATTAACATAGAAGAAAACAATTGAAAAATGGAGAATGGAAATAAAAAGTGGGGAATGGAATTAAAAATTTAAGAAAATAATTGAGTAATTGTATAATTTAAAATTAAAGAAACTTAATTATAGTCGAAAAAAGTAATAGAAAAAAGGCGATAATTTTTTAATTTTCAAGAAAATAATTGAAAATTAAATTTGAAGAAAATAACTGAGAAAAAAATCGATAAAAATAATTGATTATTTTTAAAGAAAGAATAAATTGTCAATTGAAAACTGATGAAAATTATGGACAAAATTGTAAAAAATAATTGATAATTGAGAAAATGCTAGAATTATTGAATATTGAAAAACGAAGAATATAATTGAAAATTGAAGATTAAATAATTAAATTGAAATCTTAAGAAAATAGTTGATAATTGAAATAAAAATTACAAATTGACTAAAATTATTAAATATTAAAGAAAATAATTGAGTAATGAGGAAAATAATTGCCAAAAAATGAATGAAGGAATGATATAATATAATTAATCTAAAAATATACCTTTTTTCCATATGTAAGTGATTTAAAACAAAAAAATATTTAAGTGCCAAACTTACTGAATGGAAAGAAAGAATGAATCTTGTGGATTATTTTTTTAGATTGTAAAAAAACAATACAACAAATAATAATATGGAATTTTATTTATTTATAAAAACCTAGATTTATTTCTTATTGTAAAAAAAAACAACTAAACAACAGAAACTTGTACAAAAATATATTATTTATTACACCTTGTATTTGTACTATTTAATTATAATTGCAGAAATTCTTCTTCTATATTTTTCGACAGTCCATATTTTGTAATATAGGGTAAAACGTGATTTAAAAAGATCAATGGTAAAACTTTCAACTTGTTTCTTCTCTGGGGAAGGATCTATAAAAGAATATTCAAACTTAGTATAAAAAGTGATACAATCAATTTATCAAAATAATAAATATTTAAATATTTATATAATTATATTACATATATAATAATTTAATGAAAACTGTACTTTTAATGTACGACAGAGTTTCCACGTAGTCCAGGATTTAGCCTTGGCAATTTGCTTTGTTCTAATTAAAAATTCAATCAATACTTCTTTTTCCCAATCCATAATTTTAGCTCCCGATGCTGCAGGGTAACCATTTTGATCTAAAACATTCTTGCTTCTTATACTGTCAGCCCATTCTTTCAAATCGTTTAGACAGTCGGGAGAAACTGCTGGAGAACTACTGTGGAATATTTAAATATAATTATTTATTAGACAAATTAATTTTATGTAATAATAAATCTGAAATTTAAATTAAGTAAATTTTATAAAAGCTCACTTTTTTTTTAAAAGAGATTTTAAAAATCGTATTTACAAATTTTAATTACTGTTTTTTTTTTATTGTCTTACGCATGCCCTTTCTAGATGTTTTAAATTTTCTAATCATTGTTCAAGAAATCTCTTTATTTTACTAATTATATTTTAAATAAGTTTATTTAGAAATAATCCTGATCTGGAAGCTTGAACATTGTAAAAAAATTATTAAAAAATAAATAAAACGAGTTTTATTAGTAAACGACAACATTTATATAGAATTAAAAAAATTACAAATTTAGGAAATTAATTGCAAAAAAAATATAAAAGCAATTAAAAATCGGGGAAAGTTATTCGAAAAATCATAGAAGTGTTTTAAAATTAAACAAAATAATTAAAATTTAAGAAAAAATACTTGAAAAAAATTGAGATAAATAATTGAAAATTAAGGAAATTAATTCAGAAATAATAGAAATGATTAAAAATTGAATACAATAATTACAAAATGTCAAAAAATAATGGTGAATAAAAAAAGTTAATTTAAATTTGCGATAGATAATCTGAAATTTGAAAATAAATAATGATATTGATTTAATGTTGAAAAGAATAATTAAAATTTAAAAAGTGATTAAAAAAATTTAATAAAATAATTGAAATAATAAAACTTGTAAATATAATATATATATCTTCGTATTCGTAACAAAATAATACAGAATTTTATTCATTCTATCAACATATTAATTAGGTAATAAAATAATTTTTCAATTTTTTTGTCTTGTTACGTACTTTTGACTTTTCTTCACGGTTTTTTTCGGGGTAGATATTGGATAATATAAGGATGGATCAAAATCGGAATCGTCTGAATCCGAACTTTCAGACGCAGGTTCGGTATCGGAAATGTCATTTTCACTTGAAATTTCTTGTCTCACTTTAGCCGGTTTCGATTTTTGCTCCTCTTTATTTGTTTTTGACGTATAAATCTTTTCAGAAACGTTTGTCGACTGAAATCAAAAAACGAATTTAAAATAATACATGTAGAATTATAATAAATAACATAATGAAAGAAATAATTTTAAAAATTACCTTTTTCTCAAAATTGTCTTGCTGTTCTTGAAATTTTGAATTATGAAACGATCTATACCTTGAAAATAATGTGAATTATATTAAACTATATCGATAATTTGATTTCTTCATTTATAACATTTTTAATCAAATCTTATTTACCCGAAACAATCGACACTTTGAGAGCAGAATTTCGACATTCTGCATACTGGTGCAAATCTTAAGTCCCCAATACTATAAAAGATTAAAAATAAAATTACAATTAACAAAAATTGAAAATTAAAATTTATAAAAAGTACTTTGAAATGTTAGTGAATTGAATTTACATTAAATAATTCGGAAAGGATATTAATCTAAATCAAGGTATGGAAATTAAACTAAATTGCTAAATAAATTAATTTAAATTGTCGAATAAACTCAACAGGGTGTCTACTGAGACATGATTTTCAAATTCCCGGTAAATTCCCGGTTTTCCCGGATCTAAAATCACATTTTTCCCAGATTTCTTTTATGTATGATTAATAGCTATAATATTAAAATAGTGAAAAAAATTAAGTGCGTAACATATAAGTTTTTAAGGTAAAATTGATCTTTGAAGAAAATAATTCCAAAATGGCAATAGAAATTTGAAGAAACAAAATGAAAGATGACAAAACTAATTAAAAATTAAGTAAATAATTAAAAATTTGAAGAAAAGATTTGGAAAATGACAAAAATAATTGAAAAATGGAAAACAAAATAAAAATTTGATGTCAATACATAATTAAAAAATTGGAGAAAAAATTGAACATGAAAGAAAATACTTGAAAAATGATAAAAATAATTAAAATTAAAAAAAAATTTAGAATTGACATAAATAATTGAAAAATGGAGAAACAAAATAAAAATTAGAAATCAATAATTAAAAAATTGAAGATAAAAATTGACATTTAAACAAAATAATTAAATAATGACAAAATAATTGCAAAATCCCAAAAAATTTGAAATTTGAAGAAAATACTTGAAAAATGATAAAAATAATTAAAATTAAAAATAAAAAGCAATTGACAAATGACAAAAATAATTGAAAAATGAAAAAATTAAATGTAAATTAAAGTAAGAAATTAAAGAATCCATGACAATAATTTTAGGATATAAGAAAATAAGTTAAATTTGGAGAAAGTAATAAAAAAATGTCGAAAATATTGATAATACTAGAGAAATGACTAAATTATTTGAAATTTTTAAAAACAATTAAAAAATGAGAAAAATAATTATAATAGGAGAAAATAATCGAGAACTAACAAAAAGAACAGAAATTTGAAGAAAATAATTGAGAAATTACAAAAAATTTAAATTTGAAGGTAATATGTGAAAAATAACAAACATAATAAAAATTTGAGACAGATAATTGAAAAGTGACAAAACTAATTAAAAATTAAGTAAAAAATAAAAAATTTGAAGAAAAGACTTGAAAAATGATAAGAATAATTAAAATTTGAAAAGAAATTGAGAATTGACAAAAATAAATGAAAATTGAAGTAAGAAATTAAAAAATTCATGACAATAATTTAAAGATATAAGAAAATAAATAAAAAATTTGGAAAGAGTAATAAAACAACGTCGAAAATATTGACAATAATTTAGAAATTACTAAATTAAGTGAACATTTTTAAAAAACAATTAAAAAATGCCAAAAATAATTACAAATAGGAAAAAATAGTCGAGAAATGACAAAAATAATTGAAAATCGAAGAAAGTAAATTGAGAAATTACAAAAAATTTAAGTTTGAAGATAATACATAAAAAATAACAAAAATGATAAAAATTTGAGATAAATAATTGAATAATGACATGAAGGATTGATAACTGGTGTAAATAATTAAAAGAATGTAAAATTGAAAAAAAAAATTAAAATTTGAAAAAAAAAATTGTCAATTGGTCAGGCTTCACAGTACCAATGAAGAATATTTTAGGGGAAATAGGGGACTCAATATACAAAAATAGGGAACTTTTAGGGTACTTTAAAAACTTTATAAATAAAGATAAATTAATTATATACGGCAGAACCTCGTTTTTATTTGAGTAGGACAAAATTACAAAGTTGTAGGATAAAAAAATATAATTAAAAAATAAAATTACAGAATTTTCAAATTAATAATAAAAAAAATAATACTACAAATTGTAGAAAGTAATTGAAAACTGATAACTAATAATTGAAATAGAAATGATGAGAATAATTAAAAATTGAAGAAAATAATTGAAATATAATAAGACAATTGAAGAACATAATAATAAAGAAAAATAATTGAAAAAAGATAAGAATAATGGTAAATTAAAAAAAAATGAAATTGAAGTAATTAATTAAAAAATAATGAACACAATTAAAAATTGGAAAAAAAACAATGAAAAAAGATTATAAAACTAATCAAAATTAAAAGAATGAGTTGAAAATTGACATAAATAATTAAAGATTTAATAAATCAATTTAAAAATAATTTAAAGAATTAAAAACTGTTTCTACAATTGCAAAATTATAGAAATAACTGGAAATTGAAGACAATAATTGATAATTGAGAAAATGGTTAAAAATTGAAAAAATTCATTTAAAAATTATGAGAATTATATGAAAAAAAAATTCAAAATTGATGAAAACAATCGAGAATTGAGAAAAATAATTAAAAATTTAGGAAACTAATTAAAAAATAATTAAGGTAATTTAAAATCCAACAAATCAATGAAAAAGTTATTGAATAAATTAAACATTGAAAACAAAGAATTGAAATTTAAGATTAATAAATGAAGATTAAGTAAATCAAACTAAAAATAATTTATAAATTGCAAAATTACAGAAATAATTGAAAATTGAAAACAGTAATTTAAAATTTAGAAAATATTTGAGAATTTAAGAAAACAATCGAGATTTAAAAAGAATAATTGAAAAATGGCAAAAATAATGATAAATTTTTTACAATAATTGAAATTAGAGATAAATAATTAAAAATTTAGGAAATTAATTACAAAATACCGAAAGTAATTGTAAATTTGAAAAAAATAATAGAAAAATTCTTAAATTTATTAACAATTATTTAATTAATTACAATTTTAAACAAATAATTAAAGTTATAGTAAATCAGTTAAAAAATAATTTAAAAATTTATAATTTGAAGAGAAAAATTGAAGAATTAAAGAAATCAATTTAATAATGATTAAAATATTTGAAATAAATAAATTAAAAATGTAGAAAGTGTATAAAAGTACTTCTCAAAACTAAATATTAGAGACAATTTTTCAAAGTTATAGAAATAATTAAAAGATTAAGAAAATAATTGAAAAATAATAAGACAATTGAAGAACATAATAATAAAGAAAAATAATTGAAAAAAGATAAGAATAATGGTAAATTAAAAAAAAATGAAATTGAAGTAATTAATTAAAAAATAATGAACATAATTAAAAATTGGAAAAAAAACAATTAAAAAAGATTATAAAACTAATCAAAATTAAAAGAATGAGTTGAAATTTGACATAAATAATTAAAGCTTTAATAAATCAATTTAAAAATAATTTAAAGAATTAAAAACTGTTTCTATAATTGCAAAATTATTGAAACAACTGAAAATATTTGTTACCGGACGAATATTTGTTACCGGCGGATGCTTATCATCCTCCACTTATCTACGAAATTATATTGCCTGTTGACGCGTATGAAGTACCATCTATTGTTACTAATTTTAATTTTAATTTCAAAAGAGCCGATTTTACATTGATAAATAATTATTTATATATGATCAACTGGATCGAGGAGTTATCAAACGAGTTGCACGACTTAAATGATACTTCTGAATCAATTCGTTGCGATGCTGTGGATAGAATGGTATCAATTTTTTATATGCATATCGAGCGCGCTTTTAAGAGTTTTATTCCAATCTCTCACAATAGACCTTCAACATATCCTATTTGGTTCTCGAAAGAATTAAAGTGTCTTCTTATTCAGAAAAAATCTGCTCATGCCATATACAAACGTACAAGGGACTTAAGCGATTACGAACGTTTTACTATTTTGCGGGCAAGGTTTAAAAGGCTCTCCGAATTAAATTACAATCAATATTTAATTGACACGGAAAATAACTTAATTAGGAACCCAAAATTCTTTTGGTCTTTCATTAACAATAATAAAAAGAACTCTAATTTTCCCAGTGAGATGTATTTCGATCAATCCAAGGCCGACGACAATTCGGGTATTTCAAACCTTTTTGCCGATTTTTTTAAATCAGTCTACAGTTGTCCGAGCGTTGATGTCGCCTGCCAACTTGATTTGTCCGAGGAATTAAATTTTATTGTCAATCCTTTTTCTAGTAGAGATGTTGAAATTAAGATACGTGCACTAAACAGTAACAAGAGCCCGGGGCATGATGGTGTCCCAGTATCCTTCCTGAAGTCGTGCTGTTTCTCGATCCTCGAGCCACTTGTAATTATATTTAATTCGTCTTTGGAGACAGCTCATTTTCCAGATTATTGGAAACTGGGCATAATCTCACCTATTTATAAATCAGGCGATAAATCCAGTGTCAAAAATTATAGACCCGTCACTGTTCTCAGTGCTATTTCTAAGCTATTCGAAAGTTTGGTTTATGACCAGATGTATTCCGCATTCAAAAGTGTCCTGATTGAGGAGCAGCACGGGTTCAGGCGGGCACACTCTGTTTCAACTAATTTGTGTCTTTTTACTCAATATTTGTCAGGTGCTTTGGACAGCGGTTTCCAAATTGACACAATTTATACAGATTTTTCCAAGGCATTTGACAGAATTGACCATGGCATCCTTATTAGTAAATTAAAGACTTATGGCGTTTCTAGTATGACCTTGAAATGGTTGACCTCTTATCTGTGTGACAGGCGGCAGGTCGTGAGGACAAACGGTACACTTTCATATGAATTCTTTTCTACTTCAGGTGTACCGCAGGGATCCCATTTGGGTCCTTTACTATTTTTGATTTATGTCAATGACATTAAAAGCTGCTTTTTAAATTCAAAGTTCCTTTCTTTTGCTGACGACCTCAAATTTTATAAAATTATTAAGACTAAATTTTGTGCTCTTGATTTACAGGATGACCTAGATAGGGTTAACCTGTGGTCCACCAAAAATTCTTTACCTTTAAACATTTCTAAGTGTACGGCAATGTCGTTTCATCGCAAATCGAAAATAATCAACTTTTGTTATAATATCTGTGGGATACCACTTTCAAGGGTTGACCGTCAGCGGGATCTGGGACTTATTCTGGACCCTGCACTTACTTATAGTGATCATATTACACACGCAATCAATAAATCCTCTAAGGTACTTGGTCAGATTGTGAGGTCTTGTTCAATGTTTTTCAATCTTCGTGTTTTTAAGGTATTATACTTTACACTCGTCAGACCTCATCTCGACTTCCTTTCGATCATTTACTTTCCACAATACGAATATCAAATATTGAAACTGGAAAGGGTCCAGAATAGGTTTTTGAGATTTGCTGCTAGGCAACTTTCTATCCCATACGATTTTTTTACTCATGACTATTCCGAGCTAAGATCTATTATGAAAATACCTTCAATCAAGAAGAGATTTTTAAAACTTGACTTACAGTTTTTCTATAATTTATTGAACGGTATAATCGACTGTCCGGCTTTGAGGTCTGGAGTGATATTATCGGATCCATGCATCTCACTGAGAACTAGTTCGTTATTTAGAGTGCCTTTTCACCGAACCAATTTAGGTGGCAATTCACCTCTCACACGCCTTTGTCGCGAGGCAAATCATGCTAATCATGCGAATAACGTCGATTTTTTTGGTGAAAAATCCAAATTTGTGCAGGGTTTGTCTACCCATGTAAGAGAGTAATCCACACTGCGCATATATTTTGTACAAATTCTTTTACAATTATAAAGGGCGAATTTTTGTAAGCCCGTGTACTGAAATAAAATAAAAAAAAAAAAAAATAAAAAAAAATAAAAATAAAATAAAAAAAATAAAATAAAATTGAAGACAATAATTGATAATTAAGAAAATGATTAAAAATTGAAAAAATTCATTTAAAAATGATGAGAATTATATGAAAAAAAAATTCAAAATTGATGAAAACAATCGAGAATTGAGAATAGTAATTAAAAATTTAGGAAACTCATTAAAAAATAATTAAGGTAATTTAAAATCCAACAAATCAATCAAAAAGTTATTAAACAAATTAAACATTGAAAACAAAGAATTGAAATTTAAGATTAATAAATGAAGATTAAGTAAATCAAACTGAAAATAATTTTAAAAATTGAAGAAAAAAATTGCAAAATTACAGGAATAATTGAAAATTGAAGACAGTAATTTAAAATTTAGAAAATATTTTAGAATTTAAGAAAACAATCGAGAATTAAGAAGAATCATTGAAAAATGGCAAAAATAATGATAAATTTTTTACAATAATTGAAATTAGAGATAAATAATTGAAAATTTAGGAAATTAATTACAAAATACCGAAAGTAATTGTAAATTTGAAAAAAATAATAGAAAAATTCTTAAATTTATTAACAATTATTTAGTTAATTACAATTTTAAACAAATAATTAAAGGTATAGTAAATCAGTTAAAAAATAATTTAAAAATTTATAATTTGAAGAGAAAAATTGAAGAATTAAAGAAATCAATTTAATGATTAAAATATTTGAAAAATATTACAAATGACTGCAATTTGAGATAAATAAATTAAAAATGTAGAAAGTGTATAAAAGTACTTTTCAAAACTAAATATTAGAGAAAATTTTTCAAAGCTATAGAAATAACTGAAAGTTTAAGAAAATAAATAAAATTTATGAAAAATAAGTGATAAAATTACAAAATATTTTTGAAATATATTAAAATAACTGAAAAATGTTATTATTTAATAATGAAAAAAATTAGAATGTAAACAAATAATTGCAAGTTTTAAACATTAATTAAAAAATCAAGAAAGTATTTAATAAGTAAAAAAAAATAATTTTAGAAGAAAAATAGAAAAAATAGGAAAAAATTTAGAAATAATGATAAACATAATTGTAAATTGAAGAAAAGAATTGGAATCTGAGATGAAGGATTGAAAATACAGGAAATCTATTGAAATAAAATTTAATAAATGAAAAATTGAGAAAATAATTTAAAAATGATAGAAATAATAAAAATTTAAAGAAGGTTGAAAATAATTGAAAATCTCTAGATACCTTGACTTTAAATATACTTTCGTGAAAAATAGGGGATTTTAGGGTCAAATTTTCTAAATAGGTTACTTTTAGGGGCCAATCGCAAAATAGGGGAGATTTAGGGGAAATAGGGGACAGCCTGTGAAGCCTGATTGGTGTAAAGTATTTAAAAATTATTGATACATATTAATAAAATTATTGAAGAAAATTGCTGAAATTTGAAGAAAAAAATTGAAAACTGTGTAATAAATTGAGAAATTGATGACCATAAAAAAAAGATTGAAAATAATTATTGAAATTTGATAAAAATAATTTTTAAATAACTAATAGAAATATGCAGAAAATAATTAAAAAATGATAAAAATAATTTAAATTTGATGGAAAAATTGAAAGACGACGAAAGTAATTGACAATACTGGTTTAAAAATTAAAAATTTGTAGACATTAATAAAAAAATTGAAAAAGTAATTAAAATTAGAGGAAACTAATTAAACAATGTCAAAATTTATTGAAATTTGAAGAACATAATTGTATATAATAATAATAGATAATTATTATTTTACTAAGAAAGTGAGAAAAGTAATTTTTTTTAAAGTCATGAATTACCACCGATTAACAATAAGTTTGAAGTGAATTTGAGCAATTTTGCAAAATATGTCTGCCAAATTGGATCCATCATTTTGAATTTTGAAAAATTGGTAAATCTGATATGGTTTTCACAATCACAGACTTCGAAAACGAGTAATAAGTTTCAAGCGAATTTGAAGAATTATGAAAACGAATTAGCTGAAATTTTTAGAAATTCCCGGATATAATTTTTTTTCCCGGCAATTTCCCGGGTTTTTCCCGCTCGAACTAAAATCCCGGCAAATTCCCGGTTTTCCCGGAATTCCCGGTGAGTAGACACCCTGACTCAAGTAAATTAGATTGTTAAAATTATATTTACTAGTAATCATTGACGTTTAAAATTGTTCCTTGATACACACAATCGGTTATGTATTTTACATTAAATACAAATTGGTATTTAAAGCTGAACTCGGGAGTAGTAAAAGTAAGAACGTTCTTTACTGGTTTTAACTCAACTTTTCCCCCTTTGCTCTGAAAATAAAAATATTAAAAATTACTAATTACACAAGAAATATAAAAAATAAATTTAATATAAAACTAATTTTTGTTTGGTTGTAAAAGAAAATTGACTTTAAATTCAATATAAAAATTAGGAAGTTAAATCTGACTTATATATAATTGTGAAAAGAAAGATTCAAAAAATTATAGGAATAATTGTTGAAAATAATTGTAAATTGAACAATTGGATTGAAAGTAGAAAAAAACTAAAATTGAAAAAATAATTGAAAATTAAAGAAAACAATTAAAAATTGAAGAATATAATTAAAAATTGAAAAATGACGAGAATAATTAAAAAATTGATGAAAATATGTGAAAAATAAAAATTAAATTAAATAATTAATTATTAACAAAGTACCTACTTCAATTAAATTTTTATACCAAGAAGAATTGTTTAAATCACACAAATAGAACCTATAAGGCATTCCATTCGGACGCGTAAATAACTTTTCCATATTTTTCTATAAATTTAAATAAAATTCACATTTTTAAATTTAACCAGTATTAATTTATTGCATATTTATTGTTATTTGTTATTGCAATTTCTATTTGTTGATTTGTAAGTTTAGGTTAGGTATTTAACGCTCTGAAGTTATCTGCAATAAATTTGTCCGCTAGGTGCGTGGGTATCGATCGCGCGAAAATTTGAATTTGAACTTCAATTTTCATAAAATTCTTCAACTTTATTTTATCAAAAAACAGTGTAACATTTAAATCAAGTACAAAAATATTATTTTCTTTACATGCTTAAAACTAGAAACAATTATTATAATAAATTCTCTTGCATTGTATTCGACTATTCGATTTGAAGAAATTCTTGCACAGTACTTGCTGGCAGTCCAAAAAATTTAATTTTTGGTAAAATACTGTTTAAAAAACAACGTTGCATATTGTACGCAATTCTTTTTTTTGGAAGGATCTAAAAAAAATATTGAAACATATTTATAAGATTAATATAAACATAGAAAATTTATAAAAGTAAATATTAAAAAAAGAGAAATATAATTTGAAAAATAATGAAAACTTTACTTTCAGTGAACGACAAAGTTGCCACGTAAGAAACAATTTCGCTTCGGAAATTTTTTTCGCTTCAATTAGAAAATCCAACATTAATTTTTTCTCCCAGGTTTGAATTGGCTCTGCGGTTAAAACAGGATATCCGTCATTGTCTAATTGTCGCTTTTTGGTTACAGTTTCTGCCCATTTTTTCAAATTCTCTGGAGGATCAACGTAAACTGTTGGAGTAATACTGAAAAATATTTATATTTAGGTATTTAAATATTTAAAAAATTAATGCTTATAAATTAATTTAAGAAAAAAAGAAACTTTTTTCAAAAGGAGAATTTAAAAATCAAAAATAAATATCTAAAATATAAAAGAATTTATTGGAATTTGTAAAATATGAGGACTGTAAAAATTCAAAAATTAAAACATTACATAATTATTATTAATTTTTTTATTTTTATTAATATATATTATTATTGAAGTCGCAAATTAATTAATTTTTCAATAAAAAGGAAAGACCCTATTAATTATACCTTGGACAAGTTTGGCATTTTAAAAATTTTGTCAAAATTTCCTCTTCAAGTTCAAAACTTTTAATTGCTGGAAGCACGTTGCCATTAAATTCTGCTCTAAGAATAGAAAAGGTCCTTTTTTTGGGAAAGATCTGAAAAAATGTATGAATAAAATTTGACATAAGTGAAAATAGAATTTTTTTTTTTTTTATAAAATTTACCTTTAAAGTCACAGCGTTCTTCCAAGTAGTGATCTTGCTGCACGATTCTATTTTATTCGATATTATCAAAAATTGGATCATCAATTCGTGTTCCCATCTTTCAAATTTTTTTGTCGATGTTTTAGATTTTGGAAAACCGTCTTTGTCTTTTTCCCTTGTTTTCGAGATTTCTTCGGCCCATATCATCACTTTTTTAGTCAGATTTGTATTTTTATTGTGACTAACAGAACAAAAAAATACATAAGCAATTGAAAAAAAAGTATATTAAAGAAAAAGAAGTTTTTTTTTGATAATTAATGAATTTAACAACATTGAAATAAAAAAAAATATATAATTACCGTATGCTATTTCTCAATTTAATAAATGCGTCTTCTTCCTTTTTTGGTAAATTGAAAGATTCTATTGTGGGAAGAATATTGAATCGCATAACACTTACCACACTCCAAAAAGTTCTTTGTTTTGCAAAAATCTGAAAAAAATGTTGTAACATTATTTAATAAATTCTAAAACAAAATTATAATTAATGAAGATATTATTAAATTAAAAATTACTTTTAAGCTACACGCATATTTCCAAGTATTTTTCATCAAGGCCTGCTGAATTTGCTTCGTATAAATTAAATAATTAACCATTATTTGTTTCTCCCAATCCTGGATAAAGCGATCTTTACTAATGGGAAATCCTAAATTGTCTTTTTCCAAGTTTTCGGTAGCTTTCTCAGCCCACTTGATCAAATCAGAGGAAGGAGTTTTAAAGCTGAAAATTAATTAAAAATTATCTATATAAAAGAATGTTTTTATGTCTGTTAAGAAATTATGAAAAAGAAACATTTGAATGTATTTTTCTTAGACATAAAAAGACTCTAAATAATCGAAAAGATGGTAAAAAATTAACCTCGGATTGTTGTCGCGTAAATTTATAAATTTGTATTTGTCTTGTGAAGATAGGTTGAAAGATTCAATTTCAGGCAGAATGTTGAACTTAAATTCGCACTGCAAACTTTCTTTCGTTCTGTGTATTGGGAAAAGCTAAAAAAAAAATTAAGTGGATAATAATACAAAGTAATAAAATAAATTTATTGGTATTATGAATTGTAAATTACCTTTAAATTACGAGCAAACTCCCACGCTAGACCGTCTTCAACTTTATCCACTCCAATTTTGATAAAAAACTTGATGATCATATATTTTTCCCATTTTTTGAACAAAGTTTGGTCTCCATTTGGATACCCATTTTCATCTTTTTCTAAGTCTTTAGTTTCAGTTTTTGCCCAATTAAATAAATCGTAAACTGGAAACTTAAGCGCGGCTCTAGAATAGAAATGCTTAAATTTTTAGTATTGAAACAGTTAATTTTAACAAAATGTGTATGTGAATTATTTAAACTGATAATTAATCAAATTTTTAGTTTAATGTTCGAAAGCATATTTTTCCTAATCTAGGAAATAAAAAATTACGAGGGTGGCCACTTTTTTTATGAAATTAAATTCCTGGTCATTAGCCAGCTTTTTCGGGTCAATTTATATTTAAAATATAACTTTATTGTTGAATTGAAAATTTACACTTTCTTTATAATCTTATTAATTATAATTAAAGCTTAAAAAGTTTTATTATCACCAAATATAAAAATCTATATTTTTGGACAGTAATTTGGCTTAAGTATTTAAAAACAATTATGTATTATAATTCTACTAGCAAAATTAAAAATTAATTGATTGAAGAATATATCTGAAAAATGAGGAAAATAATTGAGTTGAAAATAAAATTCGAAAAATGGCTACGTAATTACACAATTGAAAAGAATAGTTTAAAAAATTAAACAATAAATATTAAATTTAAATAAAATTGTTGAAAAATTATATTCTAAATAATAGAAATAACTAAACATGAAATATTAAATTTAATGAAAATAATTGCAAATTAAAAAATTAAGAAAATTATAGGAATAATTGTTGAAAATTGAAAAAAAAGTAATAAAATTGAAAAAAATAATTAAAAATTGAGAAAAAGTAATTTAAAAAATCCGGAAATTATTAACATATGAGAAAACAATTGAAAATTGAAGAACGGAAATAAAAATTGAAGAATAGAATTAAAAATGAAAGAAAATAATTGAACAAATGTATTTAAAATTAAAGAAACTCAATAATTTTGTTATATTAAAGAAAATAATTCAAGATTGAAAAGTGAAATTTCAATTTAAAGACAATAACTAAGAATTGAGGAGAATAGTTCTGGAATTGAATAATTAAATTAAAATTTTAAAACAATTTTTATGAGTGAAAAAAAATCCGAGAATTAATTGAAAATTGAAAAATTGTTGTCAATAATTGAAAACTACAGAAAATAATTAATAATTGAAAGAAATAGTTGAAAAATTAAAGAAAATATGTGAAAAAGACGAAAATAATTGTCAACTGAAAACAAAATTCGAAAAATGACTAGATTAATAGACAACTGAAAAAAATAATGAAAAAAATTAAACAAGAAATAATATTAAATTTAAAGAAAATAATTATTGCAAATTGAGAAATTAAGAAAATTTTAGGAATAATTGTTGCAAATAATTGCAAATTTAAAAATGGATTAAAAATAGAAAACAAAATTAAATGTGAAAAAAATAATAAAAATTTGAAGAAAGCAATGAAAAATTGAAAAATGGAATAAAAAATTAAACAAAATAATTGAAATGTATTTAAAATTAAAGAAATTAAATGATAATAAAAAAAAATAATAGAAAAAGTCGATAATTTTTTGGTATGAAAAAAGATAATTGAAAATTGAAAAGTGAAATTTAAATTTGAACAAAATATCTGAAAATTGAAGAGAATAGTTCTAGAATTTAAAAATTGAATTGAAATTAAAAAACAATTTTTATGAGTGAAAACATAATTGAAAAAATCCGAGAATTATTGAATATTGTGGAATTAATTGAAAATCGATAAGATTAATTGAAAAAAAAGAAAATATTTGAGAATTGAAGATCAAAATTAAAAATATAAGAAATAAATTGGAAATTAAAGAATTAAATGAAAATTTCAAGAAAATAATTGATAATTTAAAGAAAATTTACAATATGACGAAAATAATTAACTACTAAAAAAAATAATAAACAATTGGAAAAAAAATCTGAATTTTGTGAGAAAACTCGGCATTCGACCAAAAAAAGGATTAAAATTAATGAATAATCACAAAATTGAAGGAGAAAAATAAATTGTCAATTGAAAACTGATGAAAATTATAGAAAAAATTGTAGTAAATAAATAAAAATTAAAGTATTAAATTGGAAATTGAAGAATTGTATTGAAATTTCAAGAAAATAATTGATAATTGAGAAAATGCAAGAGTTATTGAATATTGAATAAAATAATTGAAAAAAGAAGAATATAATTGAAAATTGAAGAAAATAATTAAGAATTGAAGAGAATAATTAAAAATTAAAGAAATAAATTGAAGATTAAAGAATTAAATTGAAATATTAAGAAAATGGTTGATAATTGAATTTTCGCGAAGGTAAGTTGTACAGTTTATGCATTTTTTAGGTTTAAAATTTTATGAAAAAAAGGTTATTTTTTATATTTTAGAGTACACTCTGAAATTTGACAATCGATTATTGATTTTAAATACAAAATTATTATTTATATTTTGTCAGTTTATAACTATTAATATTAATCAAAAACAATTCTAAATTTGTAAATTTATATTTTTACATTTTTGTAAATTAGCATCAAAGTTGTGTAGGAAAATATCAATAAAATATATAAGATTTACTGACTGGTGGATTGATTTTTGTTAAATCTCAATTTATAATTAAGGAATGCAAATTGTACATATTTTTAGTCTCTAATTTTTTTACTTACTCATAGCGAAAGTATTTTCTTTTTATTAATTAATAATTTTCCATTCTAACTTCCACTTTATTAAAATAATTAATTTTTAAAAATCATTGAAAAGCGGATGTATTTCTCTTTGTTAATTGTATTTTAGTTTCTAATAATTAATCAAATAAATCTCAACAACTAATGATAAGAAACATTTTCAAATTGAAATGATAATTCGTTAAAATAATTACGGTAAAAATTGTATTTATTTTTATTTTTAATTCTATATTTTTCTCTGTTAATTAATAATTTAATAAACCTTAACATTTATTAATGAAAATATAATTATGAATTTAAATAAAATCATAAATAAAATACAAAATTTTAAATATGTACTATATGTGTTAATATACAAATTATAAATAATAAATAATACGTATAATTTAACCATAATTTCAAAAAAACTTTATTATTTTCCGATAATTCCTCGAAAGTTTGAAAAAAAGTTGTTTTCTTTTCTCGCAATTCTCATTGCACAAAATACTGACAGAACAACGAATTATATATTTAAAAAAAAGTTAATTAATGTTTTGATAAATAGGTTAAATTAATCGTTATAAACAGACAAAATATAAATAATAATTATGAATTTAAAATCAATAATCCATTGTCAAACTTTAGAGTGTATTTTAAAATAAAAAAAACCTTTCTTTCATTAAATTTTAAATTTAAATAATTCATAAACTGGACAACTTATCTTCAGCCTTTAAGTTTAAAAATGTGTGTTTTATGGTTAAATTTGAAATTTCAAAATGAAATTATTCAATAACAAAATATTCTTCCCTTATTAAAATCAAATACCTGCCAAAAGTTCTGTAGTTAATGAATTTTTCTTCAATCTTCTTGGGCAAATCAAAATCTTCAATTTTAGGCAAGATATTGTTCTTATATGTCCATCTCATAGATTCCGCCGTTATTTGTTTAGGAAGAAACTAAAAAAAAAATATCATTACTTAGGCTAATTATTCGCAAATTTTTATATACTAACAAAGTGTTAAAAAAACGCAATACTTTTAAATTTCTGGCAAGTTCATACACCAAAAAGGATTTCGAGGTGAAGATTTTTCTAGATTTTATAATAAAATCAAGAATTAATTTCTTGTCAGATTCTTCACCGTTGCAAAAACTTCTGATCGGAAATCCATCCTCATCTTTTTTTTTATTTTTTACTACAGAGTCTCTCCAAGCAAGAAGATCCTGACTCAGCTCCTCAGATTCGCTGTCAATTTAAATAATAATTCAAAATTGTTTATTTGTAATTTGTTATTTATTATTTTTTAATAGATTATTATTAAGAAACCTTCTAGATTCTTGCATTTCGTCAGTTGATGATGCATTTTCGTGGCTAACATCCTGAAATAAATAAAATAGTAGAATCATTTTTTAAAAGGTTTTGGTGAATTTGGTATTTTAAAAATCGTATTTTTATACTTATACTAACAATTGGCACTTTCGAATACTGCACGTGTTTCGGTGAACTAAAAAAATGTATAAAATTAGTAACAAATCAAATCTTTTTTAAAAATTAATTGCATTTTAAACACTTTTAAGAATACTTTTTAACAAATTAGAATATTATATTATTCTTATTATTATATTAAACTCAAATAAAATAAGAATGAAATAATATAAGATAAAATATTTTAATTCTGATTAAATTGTTTCGTACCGTTGACTTCTTTGTGATGTTAATTTTTCAGAAAATTGCTGAGGTCTGAAATGAGAATAGTCTTCATTTGAACTTTCATCCGAGGGAAAAAAATCCGTGTTAGATTCTGTGTCAGATATTTGATTTACAATTGATTTTGAACTTTCATCGCGCAAAGTTGCTTTCGATAGCTTTTCCGTCAGGTTTTCAGAAATATCCGATGACTAAAATCAAGAAACAAATTAAAAAAATATTTATTAGAATTAAGAAATAAATTGGAGACATAAATAAATGTATTTTGATAGAAAATATTTATTTCTTACTTCTGATGATGAAGATTTTGTTCTTTGCTTTGAAGATACTTCTGTTTGTTGAATTTCATCGTCAGAAATATTGTTTACCTGAAATAAGAAAATTGAATAGAAAAATTGAATAGAAAACAACATTTTGGAAATTTAAAAAAAATGTAAAACAGAAATTTTATAAAACAGAAGAACGATGTTCAAATGAGAATATTTAGTACAAGATTAAATTTACATAATGTAAAATAAAAGAATAAATGATTTCAAAAAAGTAGAAAATTGAGAAATTTAAAAAGTGTAGATAAAAAAAAATTTTAAATTCGTAATTATTTTAAGATAAAAAGTAAAGAATTTAAGACCAGGAAAAATGTTTCTAAGATTCTAATCATCTGTATTAGCAGAATATTTTTAAGTTTATAACGATTAAAATATTAAAATTGAAATTTTTAATATTTATTAGAGTGATTTAAATTTATAACAGCCTTGATATGTACTAAAATATATTTTTAAAAATTTTACCTCTTCTTTGCTAGAATCAAAGTCCTCATCCTTGTTATTTTCCTCCATATTATGTCTTTCACTTAGTCTTTTGATTTCTAAAAATGGAACTCTTGAAAATAAAGTTAATAATTAGTGCAAATTGATTGACAATTCGTATCTAGATTCAAAATTATTCGTATATTTATCAATAATATTATGAAATGAATTTTATTTACTCATAACAAGAATCCTGCTCAGTGCAAAATTTTGCCATTCTGCAAATCGGCGCAAATCTCGAGTCACCAATACTGTAAAAGTTTGATTAAAATTAAATTTCAATTTACAAAAGATTGAAAATTCAAATTGCTAAAGTTAAGAAAGTAATTTTAACTGTTATTAAATTGAAATTATATTAAATAATATTAGAAAAATAAATTGAGATTAATTTAATGGTTAAATAGATAAAAAGTAATTATAGAGTATTATGGAATAAAATAAAGATATCCAGAATTGTTCAAGTAGTATCTAAAATTGAAAAAATGGGTTAAAATAATACTTACTAGTAGTTATTAACGTTCAAAATCATTTGTGCATTTACACAATCGGTAATATATTTGACATTAAATACAAATTTATATTTGAAGCAGAATTCAGGAGTTGTAAATGTTAGAACGTTTTTTTGCGGCTCATGTTCAACTTTTCCTCCATTGTTCTAAAATTTAAAAATTATATGCAAAACAAAATAATAAATACGTATACACTGCAGTTTCACTTATTTAAAGTCGCATTTATTTTAACAATTCGAAGGCGACCAATTAAAACTAATTAACATTTTCATTGGTTGCTGCGAATTGGACCAGCCAATCAGAGAAGTTCTCTATAAATATGTAAAAGTTAAAAATAAGTGCGACATTTATCATGGATTTGCGTGGACCGGGTTAAAATAAGTGAAGCTTCAGTGTATTATATTATACAGAAAAAAATATACAATAAAAGGTAGATTTTAATATAAATTTACATTTTAACAAAACAGTTTATAAAAGAACCTTTAGATTAAATTTAAAACTTAAGAATGTAAATCAATAATTTATAACAAAACTTTATATTAATAAAATTGTTGAATTTAAAATAACTGAAACAAAACAATTTTTTAGAAGTATTTTTTAAACATTTAGAATATATTCTGGATATAATATTCAATTTTTTGTTAATCTAAGGAAATTATTTTATTTCACGTTATTATGATTGATTAAATTTTGAATAAACATTATAATATTTACAAAGTACCTACTTGAACTAAATTTTTGTATTTTTCCAAATTCTCGAAATCACACAAATGAAATCGAAGTGGCATTCCATTTGGACGTGTAAATAAAGGCTCCATTATTTTTTAATAATTCGATAAAACAATAAATAAATATACTTAATTTAAAAATTTCAATTTCATCTAACCGTTTATTTTTTGTTTATTATGCTGTTTATATCTTGTTTATTGATCAGTTTATATAGGTTACATTATTATACCCTGAAGTTGTCTTCGAGAAATAAATCGAGGTAGTAAATCGCTAAGTAGAACCGACCAAAATTCTAATCGAGAATTTATAAGAATTTAAGTTTTTTATTTCTTTATCAAATTAAGTTAAATTTTCTCAATCAATGTACGAAAATAAAATCTCTAGTCTGATTCTTATTAATAATGATTTGAATTTTAATGTTAATAGTAATAATTATATATATAATAACTATAACAACATTGAAGACAAATTTTGCATTGTTGTTGGTCATTTAAAACTATAAATTTTTGCTAATTCAAATAATGAAAAATACGAAATTCAAGAATATTGAAATCAAAATTCGAAAAATGGTTACATAATTACACAATTGTTGAAAAGAATAGTTTAAAAAAATAAATAATATATTAAATTTAAACAAAATAGTTAAAAAATTGTATAGGAATAACAGTTACAAATTAAACAACTGGATTAAAAATCGAAAAAAAATAATAAAAAATAGAGAAAATAAAATAAAATTTTAAGAATTAAATTAAAATTTGAAAAAATAATTGATAATTGAAAAAAAAAATACAAAATGACGAAAATAATTGACAATTGAAAACATAATTAAAAAAATGGCTATAGGTTAATACAGAACCGAACAAACTAATTTAAAAAATTAAAGAATAATTATAAAAGTTTAAGATAATATAATTAAAAAAAAAAATTGCAAATTGAAAAATTAAGAAAATTATAGGAAAAATTGCACATTTAACACCTGGATTGAAAATCGATAATAATAATTAAAATTGAAAAAAATAATTGAAAATTGAAGAAAGCATTAAAAAATTAAAGAATGAAATTAAAACTTAAAGAAAATACTTCAAAATTTAAAAAAGCCGAGAATTAATAAATATAGAAGAAAACAATTAAAAACTGAATAAGAATGGATATAAAAATTAAAGAAAATAATTGAACAATTGTATTTAAAATTAAAGAAACTTAATGATAAATGAAAAAAATAATAGAAAAAAGGCATTAATTTTTTAACATTAAAGAAAATAATTGAAAATTTAAATTTGAAGAAAACTGAGAATTGAAGAGAATAGTTCTAGAATTGAGTAATTGAATTGGACTTTTAAAATAATTTTTATGTGTGAAAAAAATAATTATATAAGAGAATTATTGAATATTGAGGAATAAATTGAAAATCGATAAAAAAAACTGAAGATTAAAGAAAATATTTGAAAATTGAAGAAAATAATTAAAAATTGAAGAATTAAATGCAAATTTCAAAAAAAAATAATTGATAATAAAAAGAAAAATTACAATATGACAAAAATAATTAAATATTAAAAAATTTATTAATATTAAATTAATTTATTAATATCAAAAAATAATTAACAATTGAAAAAAATATTCGACAAATGGTGAGAATAATCGTCATTCGCACAAAAAAATATTTGTAATTAATGAATATTCATAAAATTGAAGAATAATAAATTGCCAATTGAAAATTGATGAAAATTATGGAAAAAATTGTAGAAAATAAATGAAAAATTAAATAAATCAATTGGAAATTCAAGAATTGAAAGAAAATAATTAATAATTAAGAAACTGCCGGAATTAATTAATATATAAAGAAATTAAATGAAAATCGTTCAAAATAATTGAAATTTAAAAAAAAATTTGAGAATTGAAGAAAATAATAAAAAATTAAAGAAATAAATTGGAAATTTATTTATTTATTTCAAAATTCCCCCGAAATTAAAAAATTAAATGGAAATTTCAAGAAAAATTACAGTATGACGAAAATAATTAACAATTAAAAAAAATAATTAACAATTGAAAGAAAAAAAAAAATATTCGAAAAATGGTGAGAATAATCGTCATTTGAGAAAAATATTTTTTAAAATTGATGAAAATAATGGAAACAATTGTAAAAAATAAATGAAAATTTGGAATAAAGTATTTAAAATACGTAGAATGCAATTGGAAATTGAAGAAAATAATCGAAAATTAAATAAATAAATAGAAGATTAAAGAATTAAATTGAAGATTAAAGATTTAAATTGAAATTTTAAAGAAATAGTTGATAATTGAAAGAAAAATAACAAAATTTTTTTCAACTTATTATTGCTTTCATCATGTTTCAATTATTGTCTTCAAGTTTCAAACTGTAAAATCATTTTCCAATTATTTTCTATAAGTTAAGTTCTTACGTGTTTTTTATAATTTCCAGAAGGTTTTTAATTATTTATCTAAAATTTTCATTTTTCTATTCAATTTTCAATTATATCTACGATTTTCTTGTATTTTATGTATATTCCGTATTTTTTGCAGTTAGGTATTTCTCTTAAATTAAAAATTGTTTTTCTCAATTTTAAATTATGTTTATCTTTTTCACTTATTTTCTCTAATTTTTAATTATTTTCTTTTTTTGCAATTAACTTCTAAATATTTCAAATATTTCTCTGAAATTTTCTTTAAATTTCCTTTATGTAAAATAATATTATGCAACTTTTTCAATTATTTTTTTAAATTTTAAATTATTTATATTATTTCTTCATAATTTTCTTAAATTGTTAATCATTTTCTGAATTAATTTTCTAAACTTTTAATTATTCATCTTAATTTGAATCATTTTTTTTAATTTTCAATTATTTTCTCCAATTTTTCATTACCCTAATAATTTCAATTTATTTCTAAGATTTTGAAGTAAATCTTTCTCAAATTTAAATTACTTTCCTTCATTTTAAAATTGTTCATAATTGTCATATTTAATAATAATTTTTAAACTTCATTGACTTGTAGTTAATTTGTAATGATAATTATTTTGTTATTTATCCAAATTTTTTTTAAAATAAATTGTTTGTGTTTCAAAATAGTGGGGCTCATTCAAACATAGAAAATTCTCATAAATTCTCTGGAAGGAGAATATTCTCGGTTATATTCTCGAGAATATTTCAATTTTCATTATGTTAAATTTTATTTACAAAAATACAGTGTAATATTAAAAACATATATAAAAATATTATTTTCGTTCTTATAACTAGAGACAATTATATTAAATTCTCTTATTCTCTTGCATTGCATCGACTCTATTCTCTATTCGATTTGAAGAAATTCATCCACAGTATGTGCTGGCAGCCCAAAATTTTTGATTTCTGGTAAAATATTATTAATGAAATATATTTTCAAATTGTTAGCACTTCTAAATTTTGGAAAGATCTAAAAAAAAAGATTGAAACATATTATAAAAGTAATATAAGCATAGAAAATATATAAAAGTAAATAATAAAGAAAAAAGAAAAGATAATTTAATTTGAAAATGATGAAAACTATACTTTTAGTGCACGACAAAGTTGCCACGTAACCAACAATTTAGCTTCACGAACTTTTTTCGCTTCAATTAGAAAATCGACATATAATTTTTTCTCCCACATCGGAACATATCCAGTTGGAACAGGATATCCGTCACTGTCTAACTGTCTTTTCTTCAAAACAGTCTTTGCCCATTTTTTCAAGTTTTCTGGAGGTTCAGTGAAAATTGCCTGATGGATTCTGAAAAATATTTATACAATAAATAACGCTTTTATATAAGAAATTATAATGTTTCTAAACTGCTTTAAGAAAAATGTGTTCTACGAAAAAAAAAACTTTTTTTAAAAGGAGAATTCAAACATAAAAAGGCATAAAGTATACAGAAATAAAAAACTAAGAAATGAAAGAATTTATTGAAAGTTGTAAAAATATAACAAGGACTGTAAAAATTAAAAAAGAAAAAAAAATTAGAGAAAATATAAATTAGTTAATTTTTTAGTACTGGAATTACAAGTGAAAAGAGATGACTGAGGTGCCTATTATTTATTAATTATAATTTTTGTTAATTATACCTCGGACCAGTTTGGCATTTTAAAAACTTTGCCAAAATTTCTTCCTCAAGTCCAAAACTTTCAATGACTGGAAGCACGTTGCAATTGAATTCCATTCTAAGAATAGAAAGAGTCCTTTTTTTGGGAAAAATCTGAAAAATTGTGTGAATTTAATTAAGGAATAGTAAAAATAATAATTAAAAATTGAAGAAAATTATTAAAATTTGATAAAAAAATACTTTAAAATCTAGGAAATTAATTAAAGCATATTGAAAATAATAAAAAAAGAATCGAGAAAATATTTGCAAAGTAATAAATATAATTAAAAATTTTAGAAATTATTTTTAATTTATGAAAAACATATTTGTAATAAAAGAAACTTTTTGCAGAATGACAAAAATAATTGTAAATTGAGATAATTAATAAAAAAATTAGAAAATTAATAATTAAAAATTGTAGAAAATAATAAAAATTAGTAAAAAATTATTAAAAAAATTACAGAATATATTTGAGATAAAAAAGACTATTTGAAAGAAAGATATAAATAATTGTAAATTAAAAATAATTATGGTAATTTAAGAAAAAGAATGAGTAAATTGAAGAATCTATTTGATATAAAAAAAAGTAATTAAAAATCGAAGAGCATAATTAAATTAGTTAAAAAATACAACTAAAATTTTAAAACAATAAATAACAAGATTTATTTGTACTGAACTAAATATATAAAATTTTGCAATAAAAAAAAATTTTAAGAAATAATTGAAGTTTGTGAAAAAATGCTTAAAATTGTTAGAAATTGATAGGATCAAAATGAGAATAATTAAAATTGGGTGAAATTATTAAAAAATGATAAAAATAATAGAAAATTAAAGATAATTATTGCCATTTAAGAAAAATAATTTTAAAAAATACAGAGTATAATTGAAAGTAAAAGAAAGTACCTAATTACAAAATGATTTTAAGAATTTTAAATTGAGGAAAATAATTAAAATAATCGTAAATTATAGAAAATAATTAAATTTGAGATAAATAATTTAAATTTTTGGAATTAATCAATAAATAATTAAAATAATATAACATTTCTGAATATCATTACAAATTAAAAAAAGAAAAAATTTTAAAAATTGATTGAAAAATAATAAAAGAAAATAAAAATTGAAAAAAAAATGAAAAATGACATAAATAATTGAAAATTGAAGAAAATGATTAAAATTAGAGAAAAATATTTTTAAATCTAGGAAATTAAATGAAAAAAAAAAAAAATAATAAAAAATTCGAGAAAATATTTGCAAAGTAGTAAAAATAATTAAAAATTGATAAAAATAATTGAAGAATGATTAAACTAATTAAGGAATAGTAAAAATAATTGAAAATTGAGGAAATTAATTAAAAAATGTTAAAAGTACATGAAAATTAAAAAAATATTTGAAAAATAAGATAAATAATTGAAAATTTAGGAAATTAATTGAAGAATAGTAAAAAGAAGAAATTGATTGCAAAATGATAGAAGAAAATGAAAATTGAAAAAAATTGAATAAAGACATAAAAAATTGAAAATTGAAGAAAATGATTGCAAAATGATAAAAGAACATGAAAATTGAAAAAGTAATTGAAAAATGAGATAAATAATTGATAATTTAGGATATTAATTAAGCAATAGTAAAAATAATTGAAAAATGAGATAAATAATTGAAAATTTAGGAATTTAATTGAGGAATAGTAAAAATAATTAAAAATTGGGGAAATAATTGAAAAATGACATAAATAATTGAGAATTGAAGAAAATTATTAAAATTAGAGAAAATTATTAAAATTAGAGAAAATTATTTTTAAATCTAGGATATTAATTAAAAAATAATTAAAATAATAAAAAATTCGAGAAAATATTTGCAAAGTAATAAAAATAATTAAAAATTGAAGAAAATAATTTTTATTTGTAAAGAATAATTGAAAAAACTACAACATATAAATATTTGTAATAAAAGAAAATAATTACATAATGAAAAAAATAATTGTAAATTGAAATAATAATTAAAATTGGAAATAAATATTCAAAAAATTAGAAAATTAATTAAAAAATAATTGAAAATGACAAAAAGTAATTGAAAATTGAAGTATTTGAATTTAAAACTTAGGGGAAATTTTTAAAAAATAATAAAATTTATTAGAAATTGAAGAAAATTGGTCAAGAATGATAAAAAATAGTTAAAAATTGTATCAAATAATTGAAATCGTAATATAAAAAATAATTGTTAAAAAATGAAGAAATTTTAAAATAATTTCACATTTACTATTCTCGATTAATTAAATCGTTAATCAATGAAATGAAAATTAATTGAAGTTCGAAGAAATTAAAATTGTTATAGGTTATAAACTTGACAAAATTTTACGTAAGTGGTAAATGATTTAAAATTTAAAAGAAAAAAATATTTATTAACAAACTTCAGGTGTGGACAGAATGAATGAATGAATGAATTAAAAAAACTTGTAAATTATAACTCATAATTGTCACAATTCATTTATCTACATTCTTATTAAGAAATTTAATTTTTGTCTTTAATTTTGACATATAGAAATTATATTGAACTTGAAACAGTTTGTGTTTTTGATATAAAATTTACCTTTAAAGTCACAGCTTTCTTAAAAGTATTGGTTTTTGTGCACAATTCTATTTCATTTGATTTAATCAAATATTCGACCATTAGTTCGTGTTCCCACCTTTCAAATTGTTTTGTCGATGTTTTAGATTTTGGAAAACCATCTTTGTCTTTTTCCCTTGTTTTCGAGACTTCTTCGGCCCATTTCTTTATTTCTGTAGTGAGAACGGTAGTTTTTTTGTGCCTAAATAAAACAATAAGTAAAATTAACAAAAAAAAAAAAATTATATTAAAAGAAATGGAGTTTTTTAAATGTTAATTAACTACACAAAATTGAAAAAAATAAATAAATACAAAATGAAAATATAAAATTACTTAATCCCATTTCTTAATTTAATAAAAGCGTCTTCCTCTTTTTTTGGTAACTTGAACGATTCTATTTCGGGAAGGACTTTGTCACGCATAGTAGAAACAATACAAGAAGAAGTTCTTTGTTTTGCAAAAATCTGAAAAAAATGTTTTTACATTATTTAATAAATTCTAAAACAAATTTATAATTAATGGAGATATTATTAAATTAAAAATTACTTTTAAGTTACACGCAAATTTCCAAGTTTTATACATCAAGGCCTGCTGAATTTGGTTCGTATAAATTAAATAATTAACCATTATTTGCTTTTCCCAATCCTGAATAAAGCGATCTTTACTAATGGGAAATCCTAATTCGTCTTTTCTTATTTTTTCTGTAGCTTTCTGTGCCCAATTAATCAAATTAGACGATGGAGTTTTAAAGCTGAAAAAAAACAGCATAATCATTGAATTTAATTTATTGTTTACCAAAAAAATGTAATCTTATATTTAAGTATTATTATTTATTTAACTATATTATATTTATTCATAATTTTATTTTAATCAATTTAAAGATCCGTCAATTCATTTATAATATAATGCAAAAATTATAATTAATAAAATAAAAATAAATAGAAAGATAATTTTTTATAATTGGTATAATTGGTAAAATCAAAGAAATTCCAATATCAAAAATCAAAAAAATAATTCTAATTCAAAAAAATTGAATTAAAAAAGGTAAACGTATGGAAGATAGAGGGTCAAATCCACATTTAAATGGAGTAAATTTATTACGATTAAATTAGTCTTTTTTTTTAAAAAAAATAATAAAAAATTAATTTACTATTATAGAAAAATGCTTTTATGTCTGTTACGAAAAAAAATACTTGAACGTCTTATTTTTAGATATAAAAATACTTTAAATAATCTAAAAGATGATAAAAACTAACCTCGGATTGTATTTACGTAAATTTATAAAATAATTCATGTCTTGAGAAGATAGGTCGTAAGATTCAATTTTAGGCAGCATGTTGAATTTAAATTCGCACTGCAAACTTTCTTTCGTTCTGTGCACAGGAAAAATCTAAAAAAAATTTAAAAGATAATAATTAAAAGTATTAAAATACTATCACAAAATTAGTTTTCCTTACATTTTAGAAATTAAACTACAATAATGACAAAAATAATTCAATTAAAAAAAAAAGTTGTAAATGACAAAACTAATTAAAAAATTGATTAAAAATCAAAAAACTATGCCAAAAATTGATGAAATAATTGGAATTTAAACTAAATAATTGAAAAGTTTCAAAAATAATTAAATTTACAAAAAGATAATTAAAAAATGACAAAAATAATTAAAATTTGAAACAAAAGTTTAAGACTGGTGTAAAAAATTTAAATTTTCGAACAATAATTGAGATATTAAAGAAATAAGTAAAATGTAAAGAAACTAATTGAATAATGACATAAATAATTATAAAAGCTGGTGTAAAAATTACACTTTTTATACAATAGTTGAAACTTAAAAAAATAATTAAAATATATCAAAAAAATGTATATGTTTAGAAAATAGTTGAATGTAAGAGAAAAATAACTGAAATTGAGAAAAAAAATAATGAAAAATAAGAAATATATTTAAAAATGAAGTAAAAAAATAAAACATTTTAATACATTAATTGAAAAATTGTATGAAATAATTTAAAAACTAACGATATAATTAAAATGTGAAGAAACTAATAATTGAATAATAAATACTTGAAAACTGATCTTCAAAAGTTAATAAATTCATGACAATAATAAAAAGATTGAAGAAAATGACATTTAAAGAAAATAATTCAAAAATGTCAAAAATATTTGAATATTGACAAAAATAGTTGTAATTTGAAAAAAATAATTTAGAAATGACAAAAATAATTGATAACTTTAAAAAAATTTTAAATTTGAAGAAAATACTTGAAAACTTGACAAAACAATTAAAATATTGAAATAAATAATTAAAAACTAGTGTAAACATTAAAAAATTATAGACAATAATTGTAAAGTTAAAAAAAAAGAATTTATAAGTTTAAGTAAAAAAATTGAATGTTCAAAAAATTAATTGAAGTTTGAAGACAATAATTGCAATTTGAAGAGAGTAATTCAAAAATGTCAAAAAAATTCAAATATGAAAAAAATTATTAAAGTTTGAAGAAAATAATTGAAAAAGTTGTAAAAAAATTAATAAATTCTTGACAATAATAAAAATAATGATGAAAATAATTGAAAATAGGTGTAAAAATTGAATAAAATAATTGCAATTTGTAAAAAATAATTTTAAAATGGTAAAAAAAATATGAAGAAAATAATTGCATAATAACAAAAATAATTGAATAATTACAAAAGTAATCGAAACGAAAAGTAATTCAAACTTCAATTAATTTCTTCAACATTCAATTTTTTTACTTAAACTTATAAATTCTTTTTTTTTAACTTTACAATTATTGTCTATAATTTTTTAATTTTTACCCTAGTTTTGAATTATTTATTTCAATATTTTAATTGTTTTGTCAAGTTTTCAAGTATTTTCTTCAAATTTAAATTTTTTTAAAGTTATCAATTATTTTTGTCATTTCTCAATTATTTTTTCAAATTACAACTATTTTTGTCAATATTCAAATATTCTTAACTTTTTGAAATTATTTTCTTTAAATGTCATTTTCTTCAATCTTTTTATTATTGCCATCTATAATAATAATCCGCAAGATTCATTACCCTAAAATATTGAACCCGATTATTCTTATCATTCTTCGATTTTTTTTTCAATTGTTAATTATGTTTTTTTAATAGTGAATTATTTTCGTCATATTGTAATTTTATTTTTTAATTATTAATTATTTTCTTGATATTTCCATTTAATTCTTTAATTTTCATTTATTTTCTACAATTTTATGCATAATTTTCATCAGTTTTTTATTGACAATTTATTATTCTCCTTTAATTTTATGATTATTTATTCATTTAAAAAAAAATTTCTAATCCCGATTATTTTTACTATTCTTCGATTTGTTTTTCAATTGTTAATTATTTTTTTTATTAGTTAATTATTTTCGTAATATTGTAATTTTATTTTTTTAATCAATTATTTTCTTGATATTTTCATTTAATTCTTTAATTTTCAATTTATTTCTTCAATTTTCAATTATTTTCTTTAATTTTCAATTATTTTTATCGATTTTCCATTAATTCCTATGTATTCAATAATTCTCGGATTTTTTAATTACTTTTTTCACTCATCAAAATTGTTTTAAAATTGCAATTCAATTGTTATTATTATTATTATCGCCTTTTTTCTATTATTATTTCAATTATCATTAAGTTTCTTTAATTTTAAATTTAATTGTTCAATTATTTTCTTAAATTTTTAATTCCATTCTTTAATTTTTATTTCCATTCTTCAATTTTTAAGAATATTACTTAATTTTAAATTCAATTCATTAATTTTTAAATGCTTTCTTCAATTTTTAATTAATTTTTTTTAATTTTAATTATTTTTTTCGATTTTTAATCCAGTTGTTAAATGTGCAATAAATTCCAACAATTATTCTTTCAATTTTCTTAATTTTTCAATTTGCAATTCTTTTCTTTAAATTTAATATTTCTTGTTTAATTTTTTCAATTATTTTTTTCAGTTGTCTATTAATCTAGTCATTGTTCGAATTTTTGTTTAATTGACAGTTATTTTCGTTATTTTTTACATATATTATTTTCATCAATTTTGTTCGGTAGTGTCTAGACATTTTTTAAATTTCGTTTTCAATTGTCGAATATTTTCGTCATTTTGTAATATTTGTTCCAGTTACCAATTATTTTTTCAAATTTTAATTTAATTCTTAAATTTTCAATTTCTTTCCTCAAATTTTTATTATTATTTTGTTTAATCGTTTACACTATTTCTGTCAATTGTGTTATTTTTCAAATTTTTTTCAAATTTTGTCGCGCAGTTGTGTGCGCGTTAATGTTGCTAGTGAATTTATTAACTTTTAAAGATCAGTTTTCAATTATTTATGTCATTATTCAATTAGTTTCTTCATATTTTAATTGTATCGTTAATTTTTCAATTATTTCATGCAATTTTTCAAATAATGTATTAAACTTTTTATTTTTTTTACTTCATTTTTGAATATATTTCTTATTTTTCATTAATTTTGTCTAAATTTCAGTTATTTTCGTCTTACATTCAACTATTTTCTACACATATTATACATTTTTTTAATATATATTTTAATTATTTTTTTCAAGTTCCAGTTATTTTCTTGAAAATTCTATTATTTTTTTCAATTTTTCAACTATTGTCTTATTACTGTAATTTTTACAACAGCTTTTATAAGTATTTATATCATTATTCAATTAGTTTCTTTATATTTTACTTACTTCTTCAATATCTCAATTATTGTTCGAAAATTTAAATTTTTTACACCAGTCTTAAACTTCTGTTTCAAATTTTAATTATTTTTGTCATTTTTTAATTATTTTTTTGTAACTTCAATTATTTACTTAAAATTCCAATTATTTCGTTTCAATTTTGGTCATCATTTTTTTATTTTTAATCAACTTTTCAATTACTTTTGTCATTTACAAATTTTTTTCAAATTGGATTATTTTTTCATTATTTAATTATTTTCTACATACATATTTCAATTATTTTTGCGATTTTCGAATTCTTTTTTTTCAAATTTGAATGGTTTTTCCTGCTGGCGCCCCCAATTTAATATCAGTAATAACAAACTCTATATTGCTTATTCACTTTTTTAACTTTAAAACTCATTATTTACTCACTTTTTTTAAATTAAAAAGTCATTTTTTCATTATTTTCAATCTGCAAGTCCAATGGCAGCCCACTTTATTGGATAAATATTATTCATCGATTTGTTTTATTTATTATTTATTGAGTTTAATTTCCAAAACGTATGGAAAACTAATCTATATATATTTTGCTAGTTATTATTTAATTTTATTGATTTTATAAATGGTAAATTACCTTCAAATTACAAGCAAACTCCCATGCTAAACTGTCTTCAATTTTTTCTATTCCAATTTGAGTAAGAAACTTGATGATCATATTTTTCTCCCATTCCTGGAATAAAATACCTTCTCCATATGGATACCCATTTTCGTCTTTTTGTAGGTCCTTAGTTTCAGATTTTGCCCAATTTATTAACTCGGAAGTTGGAAACTTAATCGCTGCTCTAGGATAGAAATGCTTAAATTTTTAGTAATGAAACAGTTACTTTTAAAGAAATGTGTATGTGAATTATTTAAACTGATAATTAATAGATTTATTAGATTCAATGTCCGAGCGCATATTTTTACTAATCTAGAAAATAAAAATTACAATCAACAACCTGCCAAAAGTCCTGTAGTTGATAAATTTTTTTTCGATTTTCTTGGGCAAATTGAATTTTTCAATGTTAGGTAAGATATGATTTATATATGCACCTCTCATAATATTTTCCGTTATTTGTTGAGGAAGGAACTAAAAAAAAATATTATCACTTAGGCTAATTATTTGCAAATTTTTACATACCATTAAAGTGTAAAAAAACACAGTACTTTTAAATTTCTTGCAAACATCCACACATCATAGGATTTAGAACTGAAAATCTTACTGGATATTATCAGAAAGTCAATAATCAGTTTCTTTTCTGGTTTTCCAATGCTTCCAGGAAATTTTATTGGAAAGCCGTCCTCGTCTTTTCGTTTATCTTTCACTACTGTGTCTCTCCAAACAAGCAAATCTTGACTCGACTCATCAATTTCGCTTTAATTTAAAACAAAATTAATTTTTTATTATAATTTTTTGCAATTATTATTTATTATTATTTAAAAAACCTTTCAGATCCTTCCGATTCGTCACTCGATTGATTTTCAAGATTAACATGCTGAAACAAATAATAAAAGCAGAATAATTTTTTTGTTAAGACTTCCAAGAAGTTGGTGTTTTAGAAATTAAATTTTTATGACTTACACTAACAATTTGCAATTTTGAATATTTCACATTGTGTCCAGACTTTAAACTGAAAAGTATACAAAATTATTAGCAAATTAAATCTTTTTTTAAATTTTGGAAGAAACACTCTTAAAAAAAAAACACTCTTAAATTATTTAAAATTACAATAAACTATATAGAAAATGATATATGAGACACATTTTTGAATTCGATTACCGTTGACTGTTTTTGGATCTTGATTGTGTTGAAGATTGTTCGGGCAAAAAATCAGAATCGCTTGTATCTGAGTTTTCATCTGACGAGGACACAAATTCTGTGTTGGATTCTCTGTCGGATTTTGTGTCAGATATTTGATCTTCTATCAATGCCAAACTTTCATCACTTAAAGTCGCTTGCGATAATTGTCCAGTCAGATTTTTAGAAATATCCTTTGACTAAAATCAAGAAATAAATTGAAGAATTAAATAAATTTAACTTTATAGAAAATATTTATTTCTCACTTTTGAAGTTTCTTTCGTTTGACTAGTTTCATCCGTTTCATCATCAGAAATATTGATCACCTGCAATTAAAAAATAAATTAGATTTAGTGGGCCTGACAGGAAATAGTAACTAAAATATAATTTAAAGATTTTTACCTCTTCTTGGCTGGAATCAAAGTCCTGATCTGTATTAGATTCATCCATGTTGATTTTTCGTGTTCTTAATCTTTCAACTTCTGCAACTTGAGTTCTTAAAAATTAAGTTAATAATTAGTGCAAATTTATAGACAATTTGTATCTTGATATAAACTTATTCGTATATTTATCGTTATTATTGGAAAAGTATTTTATTTACCCGTAACAAGAATCCTGACCAGTGCAAAATTTAGCCATTTTGCAAGTAGGAGCGCATCTTAAGTCACCAATACTGTAAATGTTTGATTGAAAATTAAATTTTAATTTAGCGAAATTGAAAATACAAATTGCAGAAGTTAAAAAAGTAATTTCAACTTCTACTAAATTAACTAAATTAAGGAGGTTTTCTCCATTGACATAACCTCAAAATAAAAATGACTTTTTCCATCAAATAATACTATTATTAAAATTAATTTAGCCAAATTTCGAAAGATCCATTTTATGAACATACTAATTTTAAAATTAAAGAAAATAATTTAAATTTTAAAAAAATTCTTGAAAGTCTTAGAAAAGAATTGAAAAAATTAGAATAATGAAAAATTGTAGAAAATAATTGGAAATTGAAAAAAATGACTGAAATTAAGATAAATAATTAAAAATTTAGGATATTAATTCAGAAATAATGAAAATGATTAGAAATTGAAGAAAATAAAAAAGAAAAATATAATATAAGTAATTTAAAATTGAAAAAAAAATTAAAAGTTGAGGAAATAATTGAAAAAAAAATTAAAAGTTGAGAAAATAATTGAAAAAATTACATAATATATGTTAAATAAAGGAAAGTTAGAGAAAATTAAAAAAAAAACTGAAACTTTTAGAAGTTAATTCAAAAAAAGAAGAAAATAATTAAAAATTAGAGAAAATAAATGAAAAGATATAAACATAATAATTTAAAATTGAAGAGAACAATTTTTAGTTTAAGAGAAATAATTTGCAAAAAAGAACGTAAGTAATTGAAAATCGAAGAAAATAATAAAAAAATAATTCTAATCATTTAAAATTGAATTAAATAATTGAAATATCTGAGAAATAGTTTAAAATTTGGAAAAATATGAAAAAAATAGAAAAACCATTGAAAATTAAAGAAAAGTATTTAAAAAATTTTAAAAATAAGAATAATTAAAGATTGGGGAAAATGATAGAAAAATAAATTTAAAATTTGAGACCTTAAGAAAATAATTGAAATACGATAAAAACAATGATAAGTTGAAAAAATGAAATTTGAAATAAATAATTGAAAAAATGAGAATAATATAAAATTGAAGAGAATTAATAACAATTTTTGGAAATTATGAAAACAAATAAAAATAATTAAAATTTGAGAAAAATACTTAAAAATATTAAAAAATAATTTTACAAAATGAGAATAATAATTAACAATTGACGGAAATAATTGAATAATGCTACAAATAAATTAAATTTTTTAAAAAAATAATTGAAAAATTGTAGAAAATAATTGAAAATTGAAAAAAATGACTAAAATTGAGATAAATAATTAAAAGCCTAGGATATTTAATTCAGAAAAAATGAAAATGATAAGAAATTGAAGAAAATAAAGAAAAAAATATAATATAAATAATTCAAAATTGAAGAAAATAATTAAAAGTTGAAAAAATTACATAATATAAGTTAAATAAAGGAAAGTTAGTGAAAATTCCAAATAAAACCTGAAATTTTTAAAAGTTAATTGAAAAAAAAAGAAAATAATTAAAAATTAGAGAAAATAAATGAAAAGATATAAACATAATTTAAAATTGAAGAGAACAATTTTTAGTTTAAGAGAAATAATTTGCAAAAAATACAGAATATACATAAAATACAAGAAAGATAAATATATTGAAAATTGAATAAAATAATGGAAACTTTAGATTAATAATTCAAACCTTTTGGAATTTATGAAAAAGAACGTAAGATAATTGAAAATCGAAGAAAATAATAAAAAAATAATTCTAATCATTTAAAATTGAAGTAAATAATCGAAATATCAGATAAATAGTTTAAAAGTTTGAAAAATATAAAAAAAATTGAAGAATAGTATTTTAAAATCTTAAAAAATAATTTAAAAAAATATGAATAATTACAAATTGGGGAAAATAATCGAAAAATGAATTTAAAATTTGAAATTTCCAGAAAATAATTGGAATATGAGTAAAACAATGATAAGTTTAAAAAATGAAATTTAAAATAAATAATTGAAAAAAGCAGAATTTTTTAAAAATAAAATATAATTGAAATTTGAGAAAAATACTTGAAAATCTTTCAAGTTAATTGAAAAAAAATGAAAATAATTAAAAATTGAAGAAAGCTAAAAATAATTGAAATTTAAGAGAGTTAATAACAATTTTTGGAAATTATGAAAACAAATAAAAATAATAAAAATTTGAGAAAAATATTTAGAAATCTTAAAAAATAATTTTATAAAATGAGAATAATGATTAAAAATTGAGCGAAATAATTGAATAATGCTGAAAATAAATTTAAATTTTTGAAAATATAATTGAAATATTTGAAAATTATGCTAAAAGAATGCAAATAATTAGAAATTAGAGAAAATAATACAAAAATTACAGAATTTATTTTTAAGCAAAATAAAAAAAAGAAATGATTGAAAAATCTTTTTAAAAATTGAATATTAAGTCTTATAATCTAATAAGTCTTATAATTAAGTATTATAATCTAAATTTAAGATAATAATTGACAATTTGGGAAATTAATTTTAAAAAAATAATTAAAATAATTGAAAAGTGAAAAAAATAATTGAAAAGTGAAAAAAAGTGATGAAAATTGAACGAAATACATGAAAATTGAGATAAATAATTCAAAATCAAGGAAATTAATTCAGAAATAATAAAAATGATTAAAAACTGAAGATAATACAAAATTTAGGAATAAATAATTGAATTTATTTAATGTCGAAGAAAAAATATTTAATATTAAAACAGTGATTGAAAAAATTGAAGAAAATAATGAAATTTGCGGAAGATAAATTTAAGATTTAGGAAAAAAATTCAGAAATAATGAAAATAATTAAAAATTACATAAAACAATTATAAAATGATAAAAACAGTTGAAAGTAATTGAAATCATAAAAGAAAAAAAATGATTAAAAATTGAAGAAATTTTTAAATCTTCATAATATTGTATATTTGAACCGTGAATTAATTGAACTTTTAATCAGAAATTTACAAAAATTATAAAATTGTTGGACATTGTTAAATAATATTTTATTAAAAAGTTAAAAAATAAATAAAATTATTTCTTCACGTAATTTTAAACTAAATATTATTTAAGAAATTCTAACAAATAAAATTGTGGATATTTCAACTAGAAAAATGAGCTATTAGTCAAAATTGGATGAAAATGACAGATTTTAACTAAATTTAAAAAAAAAAACATGAAAAGCTAAATAATTATTATTTGATAACAAATGTTAGCTCAATTTAATTTTTTCTAAGAAATGTATAACTGGATCTTTCAAAATTTGTTGAATTTAATTTGAGGTTATATAAATCGAGACAACCTCCTTAAAATTATATTAAGTAGTTATAAAAAAAAAATTTAAAATGAATTTAATTGTTAACTAAATAAAAAGAAATTGGAGCATTAAGAATTAAATTAAAGTACATAAACAAAATTTAAAGAAATCGAGAAAGGCGGTTAAAATAATACTTACTAATATTCATTAACGTTTAAAATTCTTTCTGCATTCACACAATCAATTATATACTGGACGTTGAAAACAAATTTGTATTTGAAGCAAAATTCGGGTTTTGTAAAAGTAAGAACATTTTTTTGAGGCTCAGCCTCAACTTTTCCTCCACTAAACTGTAAATAAATATTTTAATTTAAAAAATGTATAAAAGATAGAATTAATTATACCTACTTTTAATTTCTGCTGGTTTAAAACGAAGAAACAAAACATCTACTTATTAAATAATTAAGAAAAGATTTAGATTTAGAATATAAGGACAAACAAATGTTTATCCTTATTGTGTTTACAAATAATCTAAAAAGATTTTCCTCATATATTTACACAATAGGTTTTCCAGACTTTAAAAATTTGTTTTAGTAAAAAATATAAAATGTAGTAATTTTAATACACCCGTAAATAATTAATTATTCTATTAATATTATTGATACAAAATTTAAATATTCAACTAAATACCTGCCTCGACTAAATATTTAATTTTGTCAAAATCTTCATATAAATCAGCCAAATGGAACCTAAGTGGCAATCCATTTGGACGGGTGAATAACTTTACCATATTTTCTGCAAACTTAACGTAGGTAATATATATTTTTCAAAGTTGTTTTTAATTTCAATCATTGAATATTTTAACTGAATGTTTTTAACGTTTTTAACGTCTAAACCAGTTAGACAGTTGTTTAAGTACGTATGCCCTGAAGTTAACGTTTTGAGAAGTTTAGCACTGTTTTCAGGAAAGCAACCTACAAAAATTAAAAGTAGTAGTAAAAACGCGCGAAATGTTCAAAAGTTCTTGAAAATTAAATTTCGCGCTCTGAAAAAAATGTATTTTTATTCGGTTGCCGTCCTGAATAAATTTGCAGACAATTTCAAGAAGCTGTGTTCAGTTTAGGTTGGTTTAGGGAAAAACAACAAATAATCAAAAAACTCTTCGTTTACTTGCAACTTTATTTAATTTGTTAGTAATCATTAGTAATAATAACAATAAAAGATAATAATAATCACACAACTGACCTTTGTTAGATTAGCTGTTTATTCTCTTAAATGAAAATATTAAAAATATGTAAAAAGTTCACATGAAATCTATTATTTTTGTTTTTTATTTTGAATTTGTCGAATCAAGAAATTAGTTATGGTAAGTAACGTTTTAAAACATCAAGTTAAACTTTTATATTTAATTAATAGTTATAAATTATTTTATATAGAGTGTATTTTAGACATTTTTTCACTTAACAAAATTGTATTTTTACAATAATATAACAATGTGAAATAACAAAATCTTAAGGATGTTGAATCCGTTTACATAACCTCAAAATAAATAATGATTTTCAACGTTTTTAACAGAATTATTATTATTATTATTATTAAATATAATAAAAGGAATAAAAGAAATTATATTAACCTCAATTCTAATTCAAAGATATAAAATTGATTTAGAATTTACCCCAATCATAATTCTAAATACTGAAACAAAAAAACAAATAATAAATAACAATAATTTATATGTTAAAATTAAAACTAAAAGCCAAAAATTTGTTAATAAAGGAAATTTCCGATTAACACCGATTCAAATCACTTTAATTTTCCAAGTATTTTTTACTTTTTAGAAACATGTTCAACAAAAATTTTATATATTTGTTTAATTTTAAAAAGTATTATCAAATCTAACAGCCCTGAACATAATTTATTTAAGTTTCTCAATTAATTAAAAATTCCAAATTTTGTGTTAAATATGACAATCTAACCTCAAAATTTCCAAACCGATTCATAATTATCAAAACCGACTCAATCAATTTTGTATTAATAGGAAATCACTTATTAAAAATAAGAATGTCAATAATTAATCTACTTTTTTAAAAACTCCGAATCACTATAGAGGTTTTATTCAATAGGTTTTTTTTTTCATAGAGTCCTTATTAATTGTTAAAAATTATATAAAGTCAACTAAAAGAATATAATCTAATTAATAATAATCTGCATTGTATTAAGCAGCTTTCATATCTTTTTTTCGTCTTACTAATTGTGATCATTACTACGCTAAAATTTAAATTGAAGCGTAACCTTATTTCAGAAAAGTATTTAGGAAACCCTTTTATCATGAATATTGCGCACAATATCAAAGCATTAAATTCTGCATTTCCTTCTATTTTTAGGATGCATTAAAAGACTGGAGCCCTTACACAACGAGGGAATACGATCCATTAAAAGCTGGAAGTATAGATGGCACAGATACAGAGCCTCACGATAAAGCTATTACTCGTGCAATTGAAGCGCACTATGAGCCTCCTCATGGATTAAAATCTAAACCCGAGAGAACGGTTTTTGTTGCAAGATTTGGACCTCAAATAACCAAAGATGATTTGAGAGAAGTAAGTTTTCAATAGAATATCTATTAAAAATTAATCTCTCTTATTTTTTTCAAGAGCAGAAAAAGATAAAAAAAAATGTTATTTGGTCGTTCTTTCAGCATTTTTCCAGAAGTGGAGATGTTAAATCAGCCAAGGTTATAAAAGATATCGTAACTGGAATCTCACAATGTTACGGTTTCGTGGAAATGGAAACTTCGGATGATGCTAGAAGAGTTGTGCGACGTTTACACGGTTCTTCTTTAAAGGGGCACACAATTTTTGTTGACTTTGAGTTCAGTCGATCGATGCAAGGCTGGAAGCCCAGAAGGCTAGGTCAGTTCTATTCATAATGAAAAAAGTCTCACGAGAAAGAGTTTATAAATAGAACATTTACTTGATTCATTGTTCATCTCAATCCTGCATTTGCTGAAAACTGCCTCTAAATTTTATATTTTACAATTTCAGGCGGAGGATTCGGCGGGAAAAAGGAATCTGGTCAATTGAGATTTGGTGGAAAAGACAGACCTTTCAAGAAACCGATCATCACAAATCTCAAAAAGTCTTGATTTTCGTATGCTAATTTTAGTTGTATTGAATTGTTGTTTTTTTTAAATTTCAGGTGTCTTAGAACTTCCATCCTCCAAAATCTCGACGGGACATCGATTCTTTATTTTCTAAAAATATGTACTTAATTTGAAAAAAAATTGATTAAAACGTGTTTTAATTTGTCTTGACTCCTTATTTTATACCCTTCTGGAAATTTTTCACAGGTATACATAACCAGAGAGAAATTAATAAATTGGGTGTAAAGAAGAATGATGGAGGAAATAAAAATGTAAGTAGCAGTAATCGTATACATCAGAGCAGCAGTTGTCTTCTATATTTAAACATATTTTGGGAGTATTTCAGTTACGGACAAAAGCAAGAACACAAAAAAGATATCGTGAAAAGAAAAAATATAGTAGCAATTACTTATTGCAAATGATGCTAAAAAAAAGTATTTGAAAATTTGGTACTTATTAGAAAAGAATACAATTTTTGAAAATAATAAATATTTGCCAAAACCTAGAGAATATTTATAAAAAGTACATTTGTTTCATTTAATTAAAATTTATTTTGTAGGACACTATTTTAGTGCGATCATTCATTACCGTTCGCTTGTAGAATCACACAGAAATTAACAACTTTCCGAACGGAATTCTGTGCAGTTAGAGCAACCTTTGCGTACAGTGTGCAAAAATAAAAATTAATTTCGACAAAAAAATATTATCAAGTTCGAAAATGGTGATACATACTCAGTAATATACTCCTTAATTTTTTAAATTGATAAGAATTAAAAACCTTTTAAAGACAACACACTTAAGAAAAATAATCGAAAACAAATTTGAAAAACAATTATCAATTTATAAAAAAAAAATTCTAATTAAGTTCTAAAATGGTGAAACATACTCGGGAATATGTCTTCTACTTTTCAAAATTAATAACAATTTATTAAGAACCCTTCAAAAATCACCCTTAAGTAAAGTACTTAAAAATAATGTTGAAAAAAATTATCAATTTCTACAAAAGAAAATATAAACAAGTTATAAAATGGTGAAACATACTCAAAAATATGCCCTCTACTTTTTCAAATTGATAACTAAAATTAACAACCTCTAAAAGCGCCCCTAGTTAAATAATTGAAAATAATCCTGAAAGAAATTATATCAACTTCTACAAGAAAATTATATTCAAGTTCAAAAATGGTTGAATATACTCAAGAAAATAACCCCTAATTTTTCCAATTGATAACAAAAAATATGAACTTTTAAAAACCACCCTATAAAGTGCTCGAAAATAATTTTCAAAAAAATTATCAATTTATACTAAAAAATGCTAATTAAATTCTAAAATGGAGAAACATATACTCAAGAATATACCTCCTACTTCTTCAAATTGATAACAAAAATTAACAATTCCCCTAGTAAAATAATTGAAAATAATCTTGAAAGACAAAATTATCAACTTCTACAAAAAATATATTTAAATTCAAAAATAATTGAGTATACTCAAGAAAATACGACCTAATTTTTCCAATTGATAACAAGAAGAATGAACCCCTAAAAACCACACTTAAGTAAAGTAATCGAAAATAATTTTAAAAAAATTATATTGAAGTTCTAAAACCGTAAAAAACTCGTTTATAATTTTTTTAAGTTGGTATTTTTTTTAAAATTTTTTTTTTGATTATTTTACTTAGGACTGGTTTGTTAGGAGTTGTTAATTCTTGATATTAATTTGAAAAATAAGGTGGCGTATTTCTGAGTCTGTTTCATCATTTTCGAAATTAAACAGAATTTATTTGTAGGAAATGATAATTTTTTTCAAAATTATTTTCGATTATTTTACTTGGGGGTGGATTTTAAAAAGTTGATGTTTGATCTCAACTTAAAAAATAAAGGGCATATTCCTAAGTTTGTTTTACCTCTTTGGGACTTGATTAGTATTTTTTTGCCGAAGTTAACAATATTTTTTAAAATTTTTGTCCCATTATTTTTCTTAAGGTTCGTTTTTAAGGGTTTTAATTTTTGTTATTAATTTGAAAAATTAGGGGGTATATTCCTCAGTATGTTTCAGCATTTTAGAAGTTGATTATAATTCTTTTGTAGAAATTGGTAAAAGCTTTAAAAAATTTTTTTCGATTATTTTTCTTAAGGGTGGTTTTTAAGGTTTTTTAGGTTTTATTATTTATTAAAAAAATTAAGGGGCATATTCCTGAGTATTTTATAGTATTTTAGAACTTGAGTATAATTTTTTTGTTGAAATTGGTAAAAGATAAAAAAAAATTTTTCGATTATTTTTCTTAAGGGTGGGTTTTTAGGGGTTTTTAAGTTTTATTATTTATTAGAAAAATTAGGGGTCATATTCCTGTGAACGTTTCACCATTTTAGAAGTTGATTTTAATTTTTTTCTAGAAATTGGTAAAAGCTTTAAAATATTTTTTTCGATTATTTTTCTTAAGGGTGATTTTTAGGGGTTTTTATGTTTTATTATTTATTAGAAAAATTAGAGGTCATATTCCTGTGAACGTTCCACCATTTTAGAACTTAAGTATAATTTTTTTCTTAACATTGGAATTTTTTTTTCATATTTATTATCGATTAGTTTACTTGGGGGTGGATTTTAATAGTTTATAATGCTTGATCTCAACTTTAAAAAGTAAAGGGAATATTCCTAAGTTTGTTTTACCTTTTTTTGAACTTGATTAGTATTTTTTTGACACATTTAACAATTTTTTCAAATTTTTTTCCCATTATTTTTTTAAGGGTTGTTTTTAAGGGTTTTTAATTCTTGTTGTTTATTTTAAAAAATTATGAGGTATATTTCTGAGTATGTTTCAGTATTTTATAAGTTGATAATAATTTTTGTTGTTGAAATTGGTAAAAGTTTTAAAATATTTTTTCGATTATTTTTCTTAAGGGTGATTTTTAGGGGTTTTTATGTTTTATTATTTATTAGAAAAAATGGGGGTCATTTTTCTGTAAATATTCCACCATTTTAGAACTTGAGTATAATTTTTTTCTTAACAATGATATTTTTTTCATATTTATTTTTGATTATTTTTTTTTGGGGTGGATTTTAATAGTTTTTAATGTTTGATCTCAACTTTAAAAAGTAAAAGGCATATTCTTAAGTTTGTGTCACCTTTCTGGAACTTGATTAGTATTTTTTTGCCGAAGTTAACAACATTTTTAAAAATTTTTGACCCATTATTTTTCTTAAGTGTCGGTTTTAAAGGTTTTTATTTCTTGTTATTAATTTGAAAAATTACGGGGTATATTCTTGAGTACGTTTCAGCATTTTAGAAGTTGATTATAATTCTTTTGTAGAAATTGGTAAAAGCTTTAAAAATTTTTTTTCGATTATTTTTCTTAAGGGTGAATTTTAGGGTTTTTTAAATTTTATTATTTATTAAAAAAATTAAGGGGCATATTCCTCAGTATGTTTTAGCATTTTAGAATTTGATTTTAATTTTTTTGTGGAAATTGGTGAAAGCTTTACAAATTTTTTTTTCAATTATTTTTGTTAAGGGTGGTTTTTAGGGGCTGTTAACTTTTATTATTTATTAAAAAAATTAGAGATCATATTCCTGAGTAAGTTCCACCATTTTAGAACTTGAGTAAAATTTTTTTCTCAATATTGATATTTTTTTCAAATTTATTTTCGATTATTATTCTTGGGTGTGGATTTTAATAGTTGATAATGTTTGATCTCAACTTTAAAAAGTAATGGGCCTATTCTCAAGTTTGTTTCACCTTTTTTTAAACTTGATTAGTATTTTTTTGTCCCATTTAACAATTTTTTCCCCATTATTTTTCTTAAGGGTTGTTTCCAAGGGTTTTTAATTCTTGAGTATTTTTCAGCATTCTAGAAGTTGATTATAATTTTTTTGTCAACATTGGTAAAAGCTTTAAAAAAATTTTTTCGACTTTTTTAAGGGTGATTTTTATGGGTTGTTAAATTTCGTTATTTATTAGAAAAGTAAGGGGGCATATTCCCGTGTATGTTCCACCATTTTGATAGGATTTGACAGAATTAAAAAATGTAAAAAATAAAATTAAAGTCTTTTTTAAAAGTGGGAAAAAGTATCGGTTGTGATATCTAATAGAAATTTATAGAATTTTTATCAAGTAATCGTATTGGAATTGAGCCCAGATTCAATAATAAGTTTTGATTGCATTTCCGTTTACGCGCTTATGATAAGACTGGATTTCAAACTCGAGGAAACCTAATAACATATTTATTTTGACATTTTTTAGTTTATTTTTTTATGAAATTGCCCTCGAATCGAAAAATACTAGCTGATCCGCTTAACGAGTTTGTCGTTGCCGATTACAACAGTTGCGTCTTTATATCCGAGCGTCGCGACGCCCTCTCCCGACGTCCATCCCACCATATATGGTGGCACAGCAGGTCGCGGATTGCGCGCGCGCTGACTTAAGAAAATCCTCCAGAGGTTCATCTTGAGAATTTTGAAATTGGTAATATTTTAGGATCACTCGATATTTCTTCTATTTCTAAATCTCAAGTGTAGAAAAAAAAGTGTTTCATTTGAGAAATAATCGAGATGGAGAATAAATAATATAAACACATAATATAAGAGTACGAAAATAGTTTTGCATAATTCTCAAGTAGCCGATATGCTATTTTGAAAATTCTATTTTCAAAATCTTGAGAAATTTAATAGTCCACGAACAATGTTAACAGTCTATGAAGAATGTATAATACGGAATGTAAGTGAAAAAAGTACCAGAGTCTAAGGAATCTTCTTTTTACTATAAAGTAGCCTGAAAATAAATACAAAATTCATGTTTTTTAATTGAAGTTCGGGTACATTTATTTTATTTCCCAAAGTTCATTTGAACTTGGCTACAAAGAATTTTTGGCAAAGAGATAACTGTCTAATTTACTAAAATCACACTTCTTATTGATACGTCAAAAGGTACTAAATCACCTGCACTTTGTGTAAAATTGTTTTAGGTGAAGAAAATAATAATGAGTTGTTACAGATAATTTGAGTTTATTCCTGATGGCAAAGATTCCGTCTTCTTTAAGGAAAATTTCGCTCTTGTTACTTAATTAATCATAAGGAAATAGTTTTGGAACAAGGTAATGAAAACCTAGATTTGAAAGATTCAAAAAGTATCCAGTAGGTTAATTTTACCATCTTCCCATATAGGTATTATTAATAGTTCCCAAAATAACTGAGATCCTAGTAAAAAAAAAAAAAAAAAAATGTCAAAGAATGAAAATTATTCGGAACTTTCAAGTTATCAATAACAAACAATTGCAGCGAATTTGTGCGATTTTCCCTCGAGTTGAACTCGACAATAAACAAATCTCCCACAAAATGATCTTGAGTTGATGAAAATGGAAGCTGGATCAAGGTTCGAGGCAAGTGAAGCTTGAGAAAATGGGAGTTTCGTGGAACTTGGAGCCGCCCACACAATTTTTGGAGAAGCGAACTAATTAGGTTGGAGCTCGGGTTGGGTGATTCTGGAGTACGATTTCAGCCGATCATAATAAGCAGATTAGTGGGGAATGGAAAGAGGTGATTCCTAAGCAAAGAAACTTGGCTGACAAAAATAGTAGCGTCAGAAAAGCATGACGCTTGCGCCCTGGCTATCAGAATAGAGTCTCGAGTCCGCAATCCTATTAATAGGACCCCGAAAGGAAAGATGAGGTGGACGAGGAGTAGGTGGAGAATGATATCGAAGTCTTGGTTTTGCCCAGGGCGAAGAGGTCGATCTTCAGAGCCGCTCTAGCTGTCGCGCGGACTCCACATTCCACCAGAGAAGCTCTTGTGTTAGTGAGGATAAAGCCTCTTCTCGGCTAAGGCCCGAGACTCTCATTTAGAATCTTTCACCCTTACCCCAAAAGTGTAAGTGCCACCAAATTGACCAAGTGAGTGAATCCGATTCGTTCTCCAGTGGAATTCTCAAGTGATACTTTTGCGATTGTGGAAGTGAAGACGTGATCTGCATCTGTTATGTGACCTTTTCTTTGATGAATCAGCGTGGTGATTATCCTGGTTGAAAAATTGGGCAAAATCGGTTTAGACATATTACATTATCGACTTGAATGAGAGTGGAGTTTTATGGAAGAAAAAAGATGCCTGGATGAATTTCGAGAGTTAAGGAATGTGTGTTGAATGTTTGACAATCGGTGCTTTGGAGGATTTGAATCTATGAAAAATGGCGTTTGATAGATGTTTCTATAGACAATTAGGGATATAGCTTCTATGAGGGGTTTTGTAAGTTTTTGCTTGTACTGTTTCCCTTTTTTGTTAAACTGAAGATGCAAATGATTGTTCTTTTGATGGAACCAAGTGGTACAAATGTGATAAATTAATATCAATTGGTTTTTGTTAGGACCCGGAAATCATTAGTAATGGTTTAGAGGAACATTAGTTTGGATAGAGCTAAAGATTCGGTTATCCTTTTGATGGAACTGAAGGTTTTCCTTATGTTGGAACTAATGGTACGAATGGTGGTTTTCTTAAACTGTTCAGGTGGTTTTCCAATTGCTGGAACTTATGGTTCTAGTGGTTCTCCGTTAGCTGGAACTGATGGTTTAGGTGATTTTCCATTTGGTAGAACAACTAGTTAAAATCAGTTGCTTTTGGCGAAGCTAATGGTTTGATCCATTTGCCTTTTGGTTTAACAAATGTTAACGTAAGTTTCTTTTAGGTAGAACAAATGGTTATAGTAAGTTTCCCTTAGGTAGAAAAAACGGTTGGAGTAAGTTTCCCTTAGGTAGAACCAATGGTTACAGTAAGTTGCCTTTAGGTAGAACAAATGGTTGGACTAAGTTTTCCTTAGGTAGAACAAATTGTTTCAGACAGTTTTCCTTAGGTAGAACAAATGGTTTCAGACAGTTTCCCTTAGGTACAACAAATGGTTTCAGTAAGTTTCCCTTAGGTAGAACAAATAGTTGGAGTAAGTTTTCCTTAGGTAGAACAAATAGTTAGAGTAAGTTTCCCTTAGGTACAACAAATGGTTTCAGTAAGTTTCCCTTAGATACAACAAATGGTTACACCAATTTTGCCTTAGGTTTTTTGCCTAATGGTTCGAATCATTCTCCCTTTGGTATTAGTATCTTCTGGCAAAAGGTTCAAATCATTTTTCTTTTAGTACAAGTAAATTTCCTTCCGATAGTGGCACAAGTTAAAATTACTTCCTTTTCGTAGAGCAACTAGTGAATGTTACTATTTTTTAGTGGAGTTATTTTTTGTTGGTGCTAATGATTCAAACTGTATTCTTTAAACCAATAGATCAACGGTCTTTTTAAGGTAATCTTAGTTGTTTGATGGGTAAGTTTCCGTATTGTGGAACTTTACTAACGGTTCATTCTTTTGGCACAACCTGATGGTTATGTTTATCTTCTTTTTGGTACAACCTCTATATTTATATTATTTTTGCCTAATGGCAATTTTGAGCCTATAGGCTCAATTTATTTTCCTTCTTGTAAAACTAGTGGGTCAAGTAATTTTTCTTTTTGGGAAACTAGTGGGTCAAGTAATTTTCCTTTTTGGGAAACTAGTGGGTCAAGTAATTTTCCTTTTTGTGAAACTAATGGATCAAGTAATTTTCCTTCCGGTAGAATTTAATGGTTGAGTTTTTTTTCTTCCGGTAGAACCTAATGGTTTAATTTATTTGGTAGAGTTAATTTTCCATTAGGTATAACTTAACGATACATATGGCAAAATTTTCAACAAACTATCAATTTATATTCTGTTTTTTAGAACCTAAAGGCTCAATACCTTTTTATGGAACTAATCGGATTTTTCTTTTGATGGATAACTTATCATCCTAATAAGTTTCTTTCTAGGATAAAGTATAATTCAACCAATTTTTAATTTTCAGAACCTAATTGTAAAATTGATCTTGAACCCTTTGAACTAGTTGATCTATTTTTGTCGAATACAATAAAACAATAGTAGATGCTTTTAGTAGATACAAAAATTGATTTGGTTTTCCCTTTGGTACAAATAAGGTCCGAATTAAAATTTTCTTCAGTTCTTTTTCTAAACTGGTTTATTTTTATTATCTTTGAATTCTTTACATTGTTGCGTGTTTCTCGTGGGTCATTTCTTCATCTTCAGAATTTACGGAAGTTTTATTTTTGGAGAAGTATTTTTAGATGATTATCCCCCAAGATCTGTTGGTTCAAAATCAACAATTAGATCGTATCTTTTAGAATTATTCAAAATTGCTGGATTTTAAAATTTCGATTATTGATTTTTTTTTAAAATTTACCAATTTTTGAATTTTGATGTTTGATTTTAGGAATTATTTGATCGATTTTAAAATTTAGATGGTTAATAAACTTTTAAAGCTTGAAATTGACCAAAATTCGTCAAAAAATGATGATTTTGTCAACTTTTTTTATTTCTATTTTTAAAAATCATCAACTAAGGGCGTCTAGATCTTTATCAGCTGATGCTTTTTATCCACTGAAGAGTACTTGTCACCTAATGATAAAAATACACGATCTAAAAATATTTCCCGCGCATCTAAGTTTATCAATCTAAATCTATTCGAGTTTCAAGTTATTTTGAAGTATGTTAAAAAAAATTCTACAATGACTTTTCCTAGACGAGGCCTATTTTATTCATACATTGAACAAACTTAACATAAAATTATATTAATTTCTTTTTTTATATTATAAATAAAATTATGATTATAATATTATTATCTATTATTATTTTATACTACATATTGTTATGTTTTACATTGGTATATAATGTATAATTTTATCAATTATTTACTTACTAGACATTTTTTAAAAAACATTCTCTCTTAAACGGTGTTTTATATTTAGAAAATAATTCTTTATCAGATGATGATTTTTTTAATAGATGAGTATTCTTTATTAGAAGATGATTGTTTATCAGAATATAGACTTTATAGGATGGTGGTTTTTAATAGATGATTCCTTGTTAAATATGATGAGATTATGAGAGGATGAAACATTGTTAAATTTTGATCATTTTTTATTAAATGATGATTTTTTATTTGATGGTGATTCTCTATTACAGATTTTAATTGTCTATGAAATAATGATTTTATATGCTAATTCCCTGTTAGATCTAATTTAATCAATCATCATTTAACGGAGAACCATAATTTAATATAAAATCTCATTTGATAAACAATTAATTGTTGATGGTTTTCTATAAGATGATGATTAAAAATCAATTGATGATGGTTCTTTATTTGATGATGTTTATTTTTTGGATCATGGTTCTATGCTTAATGACGATTCTTTAATAGATGATTTCTTATTAGATGATTATCTATTAGTAGATAAGTCTTAGATAATCTATATATTCGATTATGATTGTTTCTTAGATGATTATCCATTTGATGATGATTAATTATAATTATTCTTTATTAGATGATGATCCATTAGATGACGATTAACTTTTAAATAATAACCTATTGGATAATATTTTTCCATTAAATGTTATTACATTAAATGGCAATTTTCTATTAAAACATCATTCCTTCATCTAAAATTTTCAATTCATCTAATTCCATCTAAATTCAATCGTCAACTTCATCTCACAAAGATCCACAGGATGAGAATATATTCTCAAGTTTTTCAGACTCTAAAGCAGCTACTTCCAATTTCAAACAAGCTCTCATCATTGATGCAAAACTAATAGACCCACTTTCATAAAAGTTGCATCTGTTCTTTTTCGCCTCTCAATAACATCTTTTAATGCGGAAGGAAATCCTAAATCCGATTATCTCCGGAATCTTCAGGGAATGGCTCCCTTATTCTCCAGCTTTACTTCGCATTCCTCGTCGCTGTTTTCTTTTAGCGAACACTCAGGGTCGGAACGAGTTGAGGCGAAGCAGCACTTTCAGAATCAGCCGCGTCTAAAATTAGGGATGTGGAAGCACGAAGAGTGAGAAGGGGTCGGGGCTCCTTATAGAGCTTGCCACGTCGAGACTTCGGCCAGGGTTAGCAAACTGATTCGCAGCTCGGATATCAAATTACCTTTCGGTTTCTTTTCTAGATCTCAACAACGTCCAAAAAAAATCTCTCACCATTTCCTTTACAATTTTTTCCCTTTCAGCAAGAATTTTTTTCCCTTCTCTTCTCCTTCAGACTCATTCGTTTCCTCTTCCTTTAGATTTTGTTTTCTTTTCCTCCTTTTTTTCGTCCTTTAGATTCTTTGTCCCTTCTTCGTCCTTTAGATTCTTTGTCCTCTTTTGTTCCTTTAGATTTTTGCTCCTTATCCCTTCCCTTAGATTCTTGCTCCTATTCCCTTCTTTTAGATTTTTTGCTCTTTTCTTCACCTTTAGATTTTTTCTCATTTATACTTCCCTTAATTTCTTTCTTCCTTTAGATCCTGTCTCTTTTTCCAGTCCTTTAGAATTATTCTCTTTATTTCCTCCCGTCGGATTTTTCCTTTTTTGTACCCCTTTTTAAAATCTCTCTTCCTTCCTTTTCCTTTAAATTCTTGTACCTTTCACCTTCCTTCACATTTTGCACTTTTCCTACTCCTTCAGATTTTTCTTGTTTTTTCTTCCTTTAGATTCTTTCCCCTTTTATCTCCCTTTAGATTCTTTCTTATTATCCCTTTTCTTTCTTTTTAGATTTTTGCTCCTTTTCGCTTCCAATTGACTTTTCCTGTTCCCTTCTTTTTTTATATTTCTCCTCCTGTTTTTTCCTATAATTTTTTCTTTTTTCTCATCTTTCCTCCTCTTTCAGATTTTTTCTCCTTCTCGTTTCAACTGAAACTCCTTATCCCTTCTCTTATATCCTTGATTCTCTTATTTTCTTTTAGATTTTCGCTCCTCTGCTCTTCCAATAGAATTTTCCCATTTTGTTCTCCCTTTAGATTCTAACTATTTTTCCTTTTTTTCCCGTTTTTACATTCCTTTAGAATCTACCTCTTTTTTCTTTTTTCTTTCTTTTGATTTTTCTTTTTTTCTCATTCCGCCTTCTCTTTTAGATTTTTGATTTTGATTATAGATTTCTTTCTCTTCTCAATTAAATTCTTACTCCTTATCCCTTCTCTCCAATTCTTGATCCTTTTCTTTTCTTTTAGATTTTTGCTACTTTGCTCTTCCAACAGACTTTTCTCGCTTTTCTCTTTCTTTAGATTCTACCTCTTTTTTTCTTCCTTTTGGTTTTTCATTTTTTCTCATTCCGCCTTCTCTTTTAGATTTTTGATTTAGAATTTAGATTTCCTTCTCTTTTTAATCAAATTCTTACCCCTTATCTCTTCCCTTAGATTCTTGATCCGTTTCTTTTAGATTTTCGCTCCTTTGCTCTTCTAATCGACTTTTCTCGCTTTTCTCTTCCTTTAGATTCTACCTCCTTCTATTTATCCTTTTTTCTCACCCTTCCTACTCTTTTAGATTATTTCTCCTTCTTTTAATTATGATCTTAAACCTTATCCCTTTCCTTCGACTCTTGATCCTTTTCTTTTCAATTTTCACTCCTTTGCTCCTCCAATAGACTTTTCCCGTTTTTCTCTTCCTTTAGATTCTACCTATTTTTTTCTTTCTTCCGATTTTTTCTTTTTTGTCATTCCTCCTCCACTTCTAGATTTTTGCTCCTTCTCTTTTCTATTGAATTCTTACTCCTTATCTCTTCTCTTAAAATTGTCTCCTTTCTTGTTCCTTTAGATTCTTACTCTTTTTCTCTCTTTTTCTCACTCTTTAGACTTTTTTTCTCTAAATTTCTTTTTTTTTCATCTTCATTTTTCTTCCCTCTTTTCTCTTTTTTCGACAAACTTATCCCGCCTCTTGACCCTCAAATTTTGTCCTCCTTTTCTCTTCCTTAAATTTACATCTCGTTTTCTCTCCTTTCCACTTTTTCTCTTTTTCCCCTTCTAAATTTTTCTCCCTCTACTTCTTCATATTATTTTTTTCTTTAACTCTTTTCCTTTATATTTCCTTCCCTATTTGTCTCCCTTCCATTTATTTTTCTTTTCTCTTTTATTAAATTCGTCCCCTTTTTACTTCATTGAACTTTCGTCTCATTTTCTCCTCCTTCCTTCCTTCTTTAAATTTTGTTCTTCCTTTTTTTTTTTATTTAGTTATTTTATTATTTATTTCACAATTTTATCTATTTTTCCTCTGTTAAATCTTCTCAACTTTTCCTTCTTCTTCTTCTTCTTCTTCTTCTTCTTCTTCTTCTTTTTCTCCTCCAGTTTTCCTCCTTTAATTTTTCTTTTTCCTACCTCCCTCTTTAAGTTCTCTTCTCCCTCTCTCCTCCTTAAACATTTTTTCCTCCCATTTTTTCGTATTAAATTTTCTTCTCCCTTACTCTTCCTTTAAATTTTATTTTTCTTTCTCCTTCCTTTAAATTTTCTTCTCCTTTTTTCCTCCTTTAAATTTTCTTCTCCACTTTTCTCCCATAATATTTTCTTCCTCCTTTCCTGCTCCATTAAATTTTTTTCTCCATTTTTCTTGCCTTGAATTTTCTCCTCTATTTTCCCTCTATTAAATTTTCTCCTCAACTTTTCCTTTTCCTCATTTATTCTTTTAAATTTTCTCCTCTATTTTTTCTCCATTAATTCTTCTTTTTTCTACTCCCTTATTAAAATTTTCTCCCCTTTGCCCCTCTTTCAATCTTCCTTCCATTTTTTCTTCTTCCTACTTTTTTAAAAATATTTTCTTCATTCTCCTTCATTTTTCTCTTTCCCCTCGCATCAAATTTCCTTCCTTCCTCAGCCAAAAAATTCCAAAAATTTCCTAAAAATGGTCTCCTTTCTTTTATTCTCGACGACTCACAATTATAAAGAATTCTGAACGAAAGAACCAATTTAAAAAATCTTTCCAATTTCAAATTCAATTGGGAAACGAATCGGATTCCAAATATGATTAAAATTCATCTTCCCTGATTTTTTTTCTAAACTTCTATTTTCTGTTATAGAACCTAACTACCTTCAAACATGTCTGACGACGAGGAACAATACTCGTGAGTATAAAAATAAATTTAAAAAGGGGAAAAAAAGAAAAAAAAATTTTTCTTTTTTTTGGGAAAGTCTATTTTGAAAGTTAGAGAAAGGAATTTCCTCATAATGCAGCTCAGACTATTAATAGAAAATCTTTTTATTTCTGACCTTTTATTTCAAATAATTGAATTGATTTAGTCAGAATTTTGTTAAACTTGATGATTTTTGAGTTTGGCAAGTGTCCATCTCTTATAGCATAATTACAATTTATTTTCTCAGAGCAGAGATGGATTTTTGCCAATCGTAAGAATTACGACAGGATGTTATCAAGACTTTTCGAATTCTTTGCATACTCGAAAATTTATTTTTTTTCAAAAATATTTTATCGTTTCATTAATTATTAGATGATCATTAGTTTAATTATGATTTTTTCCAACTAGAAGATATTTTTATAATTATATTTTTATATTGTATATCTCATTATAAAATATAAGATATTCCTGAACTTGTAAAATTTAAATTAAATAAAAAATAATAAATATAATTAAAATCTGAAACAAATTTCTTTGTCCAAACTCCACTTTTTGAGAATTTATAGGTTAAAAATATTTTCTGCTCTTCTTTTCGTGGGAGTCAAATAATTCGAGATATTTCTGTAAAAGGTATTAAAAATCCCTCAAAAATGTTGTTTGTCTGAAAAAATATATGAATTGAATAAAAATAATCTCCAGAGAATGATTTCCACTCTAATTTCAATTTTTTGTATTCTAATCAAATTTAAATTTTATTTCCTAATTACACCAATTGTTATGTTCGATTTTTGCAAAGTGTTCCTAAATTTTTGGATTAAAAATCTATGTATTTCCTTTTCATGTTCAGTGCTCCAATTAATTTTTCCGGTTTTATTGTTTAAAGAATTGTACCCAATTGTATCCAATTTTTTATCAAAAATTTTGTGTTAATTTGAAAAATGGAATTTTTAATCAGAAAAAAAATTGTGGATTTCTTAAGGTTTAAAAATAGAAAAAATATTTTTCTTAGGCATGTTTAAGAAATGACTAACACTCGTTATGTTCCTTTCTGTTTACAGCAGCGAGGAGGAGGTTGAGGAAGTGTAAGTGTCTCCTAAAATTAACTACGATTTACCTAATGCTTTCAACCAGAAAATGTTAAAATTTTTAATTTTTTTAATAAAAAAATTAAAAATTTTCTTCAATTATCAACAATTTTAATTTTTTCTTTAAGATTCTCAAGTTATAGAAATTATTTTTTTGGTTAATTTAATTTTTAAATAATCTGTTTTTTTAAAATAAATATTCATTTCCTTGATTTAAATAATTTATATAATTTTTGTTAAACGTTCTTTAATTTTCTTTAAAATTCCTTAATTTCCTTAAATGTCTTATAATGTTCCAATTATTTACATCAATTCATTGAATTTTTCATTTAATTTCCTTTACTTGAAATTTTCATTCAGTTTCTAAGTTTTCTTAAATTAATTTATCAATTTCCCTCTTTAATTTTGTTTAATTTCCTTTAATTTCCTTTAATTTCCCTTTTATTTATTCCTTTTATTATATTATTTTTAATTTATGTCCCTTTTATTTTTTTTATCATTCTCATTTCTTTCCTTAAAATTTTTATTACATTTTTTTCGTCAATTAATTACTTCCCCTCTTTAATTTCCTTTAATTTTAATTAAATTCACGTAATTTCCTTTAATTTATCAATTTTTTCATTTTATTTAATTTTCTTAAAATGTTGATTTTATTTCATAGTTAAATAAAAATTATTGATTGTCTTTTTTAATTTCCGTTATTTTAGTTTAATTTCCATTAATTTTTGTTTTTTATTAAATTTTTCATTTTAATGAATTTTAATTAACTTTAATTTATCGATTTGTTCATTTTATTTACTTTTCTTAAAATATTTATTTAGACTTATATTTTTTTTGTCATAATTTATTATTTTTCTATTTTTCTCTTTATTTGAAATACTTTGAATTTTCATTAATTTTAATTAATTTTAAGGAATTTTGAAAAATTTTCTGTAATTTATTGATTTTTTGTACTTTTCTTAAAATTTTCATGAAGTTTAAAGTTTTTTCATTAATTTCTCAATTCCTTTCTTTAATTTTCTTTAATTTTCATTAATTTCCTTTATTTTTCTTAAATTTATTAATTTTTTCCTTTTATTTACTTTCCTTAAAATTTTCTTCAAGTTTAAAAATTTGTTTTATTAATTTCTCAATTCTTTTCTTCAATTTTCTTTAATTTCCTTTAATTTTCATTAAATGTCTTTAAGTTTAATTAATTTCCATTACTTCATTGTTTTTTTACTTTTACTAAAATTTCCATCAAGTTTCAAATTTATTTTAATTAATTTCTTAACTTTTTTCTTTAATTTCCTTTAATTTTAATTGAATACCTTTAATTTTAATTAATTTCCATTAATTTCCTTTAATTTTCTTTAATTTATTGACTGCTTCCTTTTATTTACTTTCCTAAAAATTTCCATAAAAAATTTGATATTAGTTTTTATTAATTTATTATTTCTTTTCTTTCATTTTCTTTAATTTCCAATAATTCGCAATTATTGATTGTTTTATTTTCATTACTTTTCTTGAAATTTATGTCAGACCTTTAATTTTGTTTCATTAGTGTATTAATTCTTATCTCTTATTTCCTTTATTTTTCCTTAATTTTCCTTATTTTTCATTAATTTCCTAAAATTTTTCATCTAGTTTCAGAATTTTTTTTTCATTAATTATCTTAATTCTTTTCTTTATTTTACTTTATTTTTCTTTAATTTTCTTTAATTTTCTTTAATTTTCATTAATTTCCAATAATTTCCATTAATTTATTGATTGTTTCATTTTAATTACTTTTCTTAAAATTTACGTCAGATCTTTAATTTTTTTTATTAATGTATTAATTCTTTTCTTTCATTTCATTTAATTTTCATTAATTTTTATTAATTTCCTTTGATTAATTGATTTTTTTTCATTTAGTTTCCTAAAAATTTTCATCTAGTTTCAGAGATTTTTTTTAATTAATTTCTTAATTCTTTTTATTAGTTTTCTTTAATTTCCTTCAATTTTCATTAAAAAACTTTAATTTTCATTAATTTCCATTAATTTTCTTTGATTCATTGATTTTTTCTTTTTATTTACTTTCCTAAAATTTTCATCTAGTTTCAGAGTTTGTTTTGATTAATTTCTTGATTCTTTTCATTAGTTTTCTTTAATTTCCTTCAATTTTTATTAAATAACTTTAATTTTCAATAATTTCCATCAATTCCCTTTAAATTGCATTAATTGATTGTTTCATTTTTATTATTTTTTTTTTAAATTTACGTTAGATCTTTAATTTTTTTTCATTAATATATTTATTCTCTTTTTTTATTTCTATTAATTTTCATTAATTTTCTTTAATTTCCATTAATTTCCTATAATTTCCTTTAAGTTGTTAATTTTTTTTTATTTACTTTTCTAAAAATTTTTATCTAGTTTCAAAGTTGTTTTTCATTAATTTGTTATTTTTCCCTTTTAATTTTCCATAATTTCCATTAATTTTTTGCCGTATTTTTAAATTTCTGTAATTTCCTCAATTCTTACATTTTTTGGTCAGTTCTGTTACTTTATTTCTTTTATTTTTGTTTTGTACTATTTTTTCTAATCTTCTCTAATTTACTTTATATTTTTTCATTTTCTTTCTTTTAACTCTTTTATTATTTTTTTCTACTATTTTTTTCTCTAATTTCCCTTTTTTTCTAATTTTCTTTTTTCTCATTTTTCTTTCCTAATTTCTAAAAAAATATTTCCCTCTTCTTTTTTATTTTTTCTTCAATTTTTCTTCGTTCTTCCTTTCTTCTTTTTCTTCCTTTTTTTCAAATTCTTTTTTCTCTCTAATTTGTTTTAATGTTTCTTTTACCATTTCATCGATTTTGTCATTAATTTCAAATATTTCCAATTATTTAAATTTATTTTGCATTTTTATTTTTTTAGAGGGGGGCAATTTTTCTTCAATTTTCTCATTTCTCGCAGATCCGTTAAATTTTTTTAATTTTCATCAATTTCTTTAAATCCTAACATTTATTAACATTAATAATATTAATTTCTTAAAAAAAAAAAAAACATTTCTGGTTAAAGCTTTAGGATAAAAAAATCCTTATTACTTGTTTGTCTAACAACCTTTTTACCTTGTTTGTTTGCAGGAAGTAAGTTCCAGACACATCCACTAAATTAAATAAGGCATCAGGCCAAAAATGTCGAGTACATAATTTTTTTTTAATTTTAATTTTGCTCTATAGAGAAGCGTGTTTACCTCCGGCTAAAAAAAAAATTCAGAAAAAAAAAACAATTTTTTTCCATCTCCCGACGCTCATATTTTTTCGATAAAAATCAAGAAAGTATAAAAAAAAAAAAAAAATTCACATTTCGATACTTAATTTTTGTTTTTTTCATTGTTGAAAGTTTAGAATCTCGGGCTCAATGTGAACATAACCGGAGATGGAAAAATCAATCCTTGGCGAAGTGTATTGAACTGCGTGCGTTGCAACCCTCTCGGTGATAATATCGGTAGCGCTCAATATTATTTTTATTAAAATTCTTTTTTCAAAAGTCCCAGAAATTCGCCCCAATTTTCTCTCTCTCTCTATTGTTTGAACTAAAAATTCTTCTCTTTAAACCCAAAAAAATCCTGACAAAAAATTAATAATAAAACAATTTTTCTCTAATTTTGAAAAAATGGAAAAAAAGTTTAAAATTCTGGGTCAAATTTGGGGCGAATGAGCGTCGACAAAAATCTTCTTTTCATTGATATTTTCAAGAAAAAAAATAATTTTTCTATTTTTAATATTTTTTTTTTCTTTTTTCTTTTTTTGTTTGAATTTATTTTTTTCGATTTGGAGTTATATAATAAATCCGAGAAGCACCGATGTGTTATAAAAGCAGAGAAGCTATCTCAAGAAATGCCGGCCGGTTTAAAATTAGAGCGTGTATTTTCTTCACAAAAATAGAGCGTCCAGATAGTGCTGTGCTTTACCTACCGGGCCACAAATTTAGTAACGCACTGCGAGGACAGTTGGAAAAAAAATATACAGATACAAATCAATCTTGTGATGGACGCTCACGGGCGCACCACATTATTTCTGTCCTCGAGCGAAAAAAATCAAATATTTCACAATCTCACGACTATTTTTGTCGGTGGAAAATTTTTAGGTTAATGAATTATTACGAAATTAAATTAAATTTAAATTTATAATATTTATTTATAATTATTAAATTTCAATAAATAGAAATTTTTTTTATTTTATTTATAATACACGAAAGAAATGTTTTTTTTATAATTTTTCTTTAAAATTACCAAATTTATTTTCAAATTTCTTGAATATAATTTGAAAATTAATTTTTTAAGTGAAAATTAATCAAATACCTTTGGCAATTTTGGGTTAAATTTTGGATGTCAATCTTGTGCGGGAAATAGAGAAACTCTCTTGTGTAAATTAATGCGTCAGTAGATGTTGGGCAACCGCATCCCTCACACATATTAAAATCAATTTCGTTGCAACCAATCATGCAACTCAGGTTAAATGTTGTTTCAAATTTTATCCGACTAATCAACGCAAAAATTGATTATTAATAATTTTTATTAATTATCGTTTATTTTTTATACCCTTTGTCAAAAGAAAAAAGGTTTTGATTAAAATATTTACAAACATAACCTTAAAATAGAAAATATTACAATAAATATATAAAGTTTAAAATAAACACCCGAATTTTTTAAAAATAAATAAGCACAGCGCTTTTGTTCGTCTCTATTTTTTGTTCAAAAAAAAAAGAAAAAAATTTTTTTTTCGTCAATTTTATTCCTGTTATAATGTTTATTATTGAAATCGATCGACCCTTCCTCTTATTAAAAAATCACCCAATATTCTTTATTCCACCCCCCCCCCTCAGCGATAAAAAGCCAATAACTGACTCTGGTTTTTGTCTCTTTTTTGTCGTTTTTCTCTCTCATCACAAACAACACACTCAAACCAAACCAAATAAAAAAAAAATCATCACCAACCAATCAACCAATCGACGCACGCGACGCGATCCTTTCGATATGAAAAAAAAGGCAGCCGGAGAAGAAGTTCGAGTAAGTGCATTACAACAAAAACAAAAAAAAAAAAACAAAAAATCTTTTTGCCTATTGCCTATCTTTGTTTGTCTATTGTCCTTACTGTCGGTCAGTTTGTCCGTCCGCTGATAAATAAAAATTCTCTCTGTCGCTGACTTTGTACAAATTATCCCATTTTTGGTAAAATTTTTTACTGCTATTTATCATAATTTGGTCATAATTATTATATAATTAATATAAATATTAATAATGATAATAATGATAATTATTATTTCTCTTTATTTTTAATTTATTTTAATTTTTTTGTATTTTCATATTATTTGAAAATTTATTCTCTTCTCTCTTTAAAAAAAAAAAAAATAAAGTTATTTACAAAAATAAAATTTTGAAAAATTAAATTAATAAATAAATAAATGTTAAATAAAACAAAATAATTTTTTTCTATTTTAATTATTTTGATTTGAATTATAATTGTAATTTTAACTATTGTTGTTATTATTATTATTATTAAAATTTGAAAAAATTGTAAATTCGATTTCTTGTTGAATTAAAAAAAAAATTATTGTTACCAAATGGGTGAATCTTTGTATTTGTCATTTTCGCTGCTGCCGAATTGTTAAGTTGGCATAATTTTTGTTATAAAAATTGTTGTTGATTGTCAGTTAAATTATGTAGTTATATATTGTTTCTGTTAAAACATCTGACGATAATTTTACCAGTTTTTTGCAATATTTGTAAATAATTTTAACTGTTAAATAATCAATTATTTTAACAAATTTAAACTAAATATTTTTTAATTTAAAAAAACAAAAGCAAAAAGTTTTAGGTTATGTTCAGTTTTCATTTTTTATCTTGAATATATTATTAAAAACTTTTTTTTATCAATTTTCAATTTCAATTTAATTAAAATTCTTAATTAAATTTAAAATAAAATGACAAGAAATTTAAATTTTTTATTATACTTTTATCGTAAGCTTTAATTAAATTTAAATCTATTTTAAACGATAAATTCTCGTCCACCGGAAAAGAATCTCGGTGGTAAGAAGAAAAAAAAAAAAAAGAGAGAAGAAGTCTTAAGTGAAAAAGTACGTGATAAAAAAATTGACACGGAATATGATACAGTTAGAAAAAATTGAATATTGCAAAAAGCTGGAGAGCCAGTATCTATTTACAGTCGAAAGCACTTTGCATTATTAGCGCCAGGCGAGCTTTTCACGTGATTTTCCGTACGATTAATCGCTCAAATAATTTATCATTAATCGACCCACCGACTCTCGCCTTTCAAAGACACTCGCTCTTATCCCATTTTCACTCCTTTTTTGCAAATCCGTCCTCCACTACAGTGAAAATTTCAACCAATTATTTCGATAAAAATTATTTAAAAAAAAAAAAATTTCCATTTTTTAAAAATATTTTTCTTTATTTTATTTTATTTTTTTCTGAACAATATCGCTGCTGTGTCGATGGTAGAAAAATTCTCGTACCCACCTTTTTCTCCCTTAAAAAAAAAAAAAAAATCAAACGCCGTCTTAGACATTTTTTTGAATTTTATTTTTTGACACATTTTTTCAACGCACGAGTCACATGCATTTCAGAGTTTTGTTGTTTTAAATATCGAATTGTTCTGACTGAAAGTTTTTTTTGAAACCAAATTTTCTTTTTACGGGAAAAATTGTTTTTTTGTGACAACAAAATTCTCTTGGATTTTTTTTTTCGACAAGATTTTGTTGATTGGATATTAAAAATAAATATTTCTAGGTTATGTATTTAATTTCAATTTTTAAACTTAAATTTAAATAATAAAATTGTAATTTTAACCAAATAAACAGTCCAACGATAAAAAACCACACTTTTCAAATTTTTGAGGTTAAGTCTAAGACCACCATTTTTCCATAAAAATAGTCACAAACTTTCAGTCAGAATTTTTTCAATGGTAAACATTTTGTCAAACACGCAAACGCACTGCCGCAAGCATTTTTATTTTTCTCACTCATATTTTTCTATTAAAAAAAAAAAAAAGTTTTTCCTGTTTCTAATTTCTCGTTCTGCACTCGCTCTCTCTCTCTCTCTCACACACTTTTTTCTTCTCTTTTTTTCGTCTACTGATTTTTTTTTTGTCTGCTGATGCCAGAAAGCAAAATGCTATTAAAATTTCAATTTGCTGGTGAAAAAAAAAAAAAAAAAAGAAACAGGAAGGAAAAAATCAGTCTTCTCTGAATATTGAATATTGAAAAGAAAATAAAAAAAGAGACTATTTTTTTCCCACCATAAAAAAGGCAGTTAGCAGCTTGCCAATTGATAATTTTCATCATCAGCAGATATAATTATAAAATATTCATTTCTTCGCAAAATTACATGAACGTATTTTGCGCGGTCATGAATATTGATGAGCTATTGGCAGGCTGTGACCTCGATGTAAATTTTTCTTTAACGCAGAGCCGCTGTTTATAATAAAACAATGTATAAAGCACAAAATTGCCAGGAAAATGCTAAACAAGCAGGAAAATGCTGTAAAAACTGAAAAAAAACGCTTTTCCGGAGAAAAAAAAAATTGCTTATTAAAGTGAATAAAAAAATTGCTTTTCAAAGGCGAAAATTGTTTTTAATAGCGAAAAATTGCTGAAACAAAAAAAAAAAAGTAAAAATGCAAAAAGAGCCAAAAATTGCTTTGCGCAGTTCTTCGAAAAAAAAAAAATGCGAGCGATCTCTTATAGAATTTTCACTGTATTAACCGATCTGTACTTTCTTTTTTGTAGGGGTAGAACATCCCAAAAGTAAGTTGACTCTCGAGGTGTTGTTACACGTCAATAACACTTCTTGTTCATCAGCCACTCACCCCCCCTGCCAATTCTGATACCCCAAAAAATTAAGGGAGTAGATACACCTTAACACTTTTTCAAAATTTTCACTTTTTTCCCCTACATTATGCACACTTCAGTACAAAATTTGTGAAAAAATTCCAAATTTTACAATTATAATGTATAATTATATAATTTTTATTTTGGGGTTTTTATAATTTTTTAGATATACAACTTTTATTTGGATTTTACATGTATTTTTTTCTGATTTTATAAAAAATTTACGTTAATTTGTTCAATTTTACGTGTAATTTTTATTGCAATTTTACATGTATTTTACACGGTTTTACAAGGAATTTGTGTTAGAATTTTACATTAAAGATTTATATAATTTTGTTTATTTATTTATTTGGAAAGAAATAGTTTTTTCTAGATTTTGCAATGTTTGTTTCGATTTACGTGTATTATTACAAATATTTTATGTAACTTTTTTATTTAGATTTTACATGTATTTTTCCCTAATTTTACATGTAATTTTTCTTAATTTTACATAAAATTTACCTTAAATTTAAATTTAATTCTTCCAATTTTACATGTAGTTTATCTTAATTTTACATAAAAAATTTCCCCATTTTAAATGTAATTTTTTTAGTTTTAAATGTAGTTTATATTGTCAATTTACAAGTAATTTTCCAATTTTACATGTAGTTATTAATTTTATTTTATATGTATTTTTCGTAATTTTACAAGTACTTTGTGTTAGAATTTTACATCATAGATACATAAAATTTTCTTTTTTTTAGTATTAAAATTTTTTTCTTTTTTAATTGGATTTTTCATGTATTTTCCCCTAATTTTACATGTAATTTTTCTTAATTTTACATGACATTTTCCATAAATTTAAATTTAATTTTTCCACTTTTACATGTAGTTTATATTTTTATTTTACATGGATTTTTCCAAATTTTACAATTTATTTTACCCAATTTTACATGCAGTTATTAATTTTCTTTTACATGTAGTTTATCTTAATTTTACATGAAAAATTCCCACATTTTAAATGTAAGTTTTCCAGTTTTAAATGTAGTTTATATTGTCATTTTACAAGTAATTTTCCAATTTTACATGTAGTTTATATTTTTATTTTACATCCAATTTTCTATAATTTTCAATGTATTTTTCTCAATGTTAAATGTAGTTATTAATTTTATTTTACATGTAATTTATCCTAAATTTACATGAAATTTTCTCCCATTTTTAATGTATTTCTTCCAATTTTACATGTAGTTTATTTTAATTTTACATGAAAAATTCCCCCATTTTAAATGTAATTTTTCCAGTTTTAAATGTAGTTTATATTGACATTTTACAAGTAATTATCCAATTTTACATGTAGTGTATTTTAATTTTACATGAAAAATTCCCCCATTTTAAATGTAATTTTTCCAGTTTTAAATGTAGTTTATATTGTCATTTTACAAGAAATTTTCCAATTTTAGATGTAGCTATTAATTTCATTTTACATGTATTTTCCGTAATTTTACCAGTATTTTGTGTTAGAATTTTACATAAAATTTTATAGAATATTGTTTTTTTAATTTTTTAACTTTTTTCGTTTTTAATTGGATTTTACATGTATTTTTCCCCAACTTTACATGTAATTGTTCTTAATTTTACATGACATTTTCCATGAATTTAATTTTAATTTTTTATAATTTTACACGCAGTTTATATTTTTATTTTACATGTAATTTTCCATAATTTTTAATGTATTTTTTCCAATTTTACATGTAGTTATTAATTTTATTTTACATGTAGTTTATTTTAATTTTACATGAAAAATTCCCCTATTTCAAAAGTAATTTTTCCAGATTTAAATGTAGTTTATATTTCATATAATTTTACATATATTTTTTGTAATTTTACATCAAAGCTGCATATAATTTTACAAGCAATTTTTTTATTTTACATGTATTTTTACACATACTTTATGTAATATTTTATTTTAATTTTACATGTTTCCCCCCCAATTTTACATGTAAATTTTCTTAATTTTACATGAAATTTCCATATTTTTAAATTTAATTTTTACCAATTTTAAATGTAGTTCATATTTTTATTTTACAAGGAACTTTTTTATATTTTACAATGTATTTTACTCAATTTTACATGTAGTTATTAATTTTATTTTACATGTAGTTTATCTTAATTTTACATGAAAAATTTCCCCATTTTAAATGTAATTTTTGCAGTTTTAAATGTAGTTTATATCGTCATTTTCAAAATAATTTTCCAATTTTACATGTAATTATTAATTTTATTTTTCATGTATTTTTAGAAATTTTACAAGTACTTTGTGTTAGAATTTTACATCAAAGACTCATTAAATTTTCTTTTTTTTTAATTTTTAAATTTTTTTCTTTTTTAATTGGATTTTTCATTTATTTTCCCCTAATTTTACATGTAGTTTATTTATTTATCTTCCATGTAATTTTCCATAATTTTTAATGTATTTCTTCAATTTCACATGTATTTATTAACTTTATTTCACATGTAGTTTATCTTAATTTTACATGAAAAATTTCCCCATTTTAAATGTAATTTTTTCAATTTTACATGTAGTTAGTATTGTCATTTTGCAAGTAATTTTCCAATTTTACATGTAGTTATAAATTTTATTTTACATGTATTTTCTGAAATTTTACAAGTACTTTGTGTTAGAATTTTACATCAAAGATTCATAAAATTTTGTTTTCTTAAATTTTTTTCTTTTTTAATTGGATTTTACACGTATTTTTGTCTAATTTTACATGTAATTTTTCAATTTTACATAAAAATTTCCAAAAATTTATATTTAATTTTTCCAATTCTACATGCAGTTTTTATCTTTATTTTACATGGATTTTTCCATTTTTTGCAATGTATTTTACCCAATTTTACATGTAGTTATTAATTTTATTTTACATGTAGTTTATTTTAATTTTACATGAAAAATTCCCCCATTTCAAAAGTAATTTTTGCAGTTTTAAATGTAGTTTATATTGTCATTTTACAAGTAATTTTCCAATTTTACATGTAGTTTATATATATATTTTACATCCAATTTTCTATAATTTCCAATGTATATACATAATATTTTCATATAATTTTACATATATTTTTTGTAATTTTACATCAAAGCTTCATATAATTTTACAAGCAATTTTTTTTATTTTACATGTATTTTTACACATACTTTATGTAATATTTTATTTGAATTTTACATGTTTCCCCCCCTAATTTTACATGTAAATTTTCTTAATATAAAATGTAATTTTTCATAATTTTACATGTAATTTACTCTAAATTTGAATGTAATTTTTTCCAAATGTACATTTATTTACATGAATTTTTACTAAAATTTAGTTTCTATTTCTATTTTACATTTATTTTTCTTAATATTACCCGTAATTTGCCTTAAAATTTTACATTAAATTTTTATCCAATTTTACATGTATTCTTCAAGATATCCCATGTAACTTTTACTTCAATTTTACATATATTTCCTCCCTAATTTTACATGCTATTTTTCCTTATTTTAAATATATTTTTTCTAATTTTACACGTAGTTTTTGATTTTTTATTTTACATGTAATTTACCCTAATTTTAAATATAATTTTTTCAATTTTACACGTTATTTTTCATTTCATTCTACACGTATTTTCCTTAATGTTACACGTAATTTGTGTTCGAAATTTTACATATAATTTTACGTATAATTTTTTTCCACTTTTTTACCAAGCAATTAATATGATAATTTTCTGTGTAATTTGTGCAATAATTTTACATGTAATTTGTGTAATAATTTTCCAATTTGAATTTGATGTTTCGTAAGGTTTATCTACGTTCTTAATTAATTCTCCAATTGTAAAAATTACCCCCCTTTGCCCCTTTCCCCGAAATGTCACTTACAAGCAACAATGGTTCAGAATTTTTGTTTATTAATAATTATTAACGAATGAGGATTTTGTACGTGTTGATATACATTATACGTAAGAGTTCCGTTGAGTTCTCGTTACACGTGATCGTCCCTGTGTTATGTCATAAAAAACTTCCTACTTATTTAATGTTAAACCTTCTCCATTTTTTACAAAAATTTTTTTAAAATTTTTTTCCCACAAAATTTGCTTTTCATGTTTTTTACGTCTCAGTGTTTTTGTAAAAAAATTAATTTTTTAAATATTTTATATTTATCGTTTACTCTGTTCAATTTTTTATTTTATTTATCTCTGTTTCATTTACATTTACATCGTTTTAATTTCATATCTTTTTTCTTTCTAGATTACTTATTATTCATACTTTCTTTTATTTTATTCATTAATTACTTTTCTGTAAATATTTTTTTTAATAAAAACAATTTAATAAAAATTCGAGACAGATTGTTCTTTTCTAAAAAAAAAAATAATTCATGATTTTTGAAATTATTCTAAAATACTAAAGTCATTTAATCATAAAAAGGGTATTTTTTGGGACAAAATGGCCCTTTTTAATTGGACCCCGATTTGTCTTGAGTGCAAGATCTGTATGCATTTAAATCTGGAGAAAAAAGCATAATGCAAAAAAAATGTGATATTAGAAAAATTTCAGGAAAAATACCCTCTGGAAAGTTTATGGAAAATCAATTGCAATTTTTTACGAGTGAAGAAATAGAAATAAATTAAATAAGAAATATAAAGAAAATATAGAAAACATTTTTTTACAGCAATATGCTTTTTTTAAAATGATCCTTTTCTAGTTCCTTGACACCCTAAGGGAAAAGAACCTTTACAAAGGAAAAGGTCATCGTGGATACTATCTTTTTCTTAATTTTAATCCATTCACAATTTCTGCAAAAAGAAACGAAATTTGGACCAAATTAAAAATATTTGTAATGATATTTAATTTACTTTCAATATTGATTAATATTTTTTATTAACAATATTAAGTGAGAGGAATAAGCGTGAAAAAATAAAAAAGAAAGTTCTTTACTGTAATTCAATATGTTCAGTGGTTCTCAAGTTATTTAGAATTAAAGATAGATTAATGACGCGCCACATTCAGAAGGGCGGACGCCTCCCAGACGGTTCGCCTGGTGGGGGAAGCTCGCCGTGTGACGCTCGCTCAAGTAGCGCCTCACTGACTATCTTTATTATTTAATAACTCGAAAACTACTGAAAACAATTAATTTTCGTAAAGGACTTTTTGTCTTATTTTTTTACGCTTATTACCCTCCTTCAATATTAACCGGGTCCTGTGTATATTTATCAATATTTTTCCATATTTAATTTCCATATTTAATGCTCTTACAGTATTAAAACTATTTAATACCTTAATAACATTTTCTAAGTATTAAAAAAAGATTTTGAACTGAATTTCAAAATAGAAAATAAATTTCCAATTCAGATTACTTTCTTTTTGTGGAAATAAAAATTTCCCTTCCTCTAAGATTTTCTGAGCACGCCTCTTACTGCCACAGCGATCTAATTAAAATTCGCCTTGAATGTTATGAAATTCGTTTTTGAGTGCTTGCTTGTTTATGTGTAAATTTGCTTGTTTATGCGAGGGAAGAGCAAAAAAAAAAAAAAAGTTGAAAAAAAAGGGGATTTTTGGGGAAATGGATGACCAAATGGAGATTAGTTTGGCGAAGAATAGAGCCTTCAAGGCATCGACAAGTGGAACTAAACAACTACTTTTGTTTTCGCTCCGGCAATTCACAGGGAGTCCGGTGAAGGAGTCGAGTTTATGAAGGTATTTACTTTTTTATTTAAGTTTCTATTCTCTAAATCCTTTTAGATTTTCATTTTATTTTACAACTTTCACTTCACTTATAAATTTCTTCTTTAATTTTTAAGAATTTTTATTTATTTGTCAATACATTTTTCAGATATTTTATTTGTTTTTGATTAAAAAAAAATATATATATTATTATTGCAAATAAGAAAATCAGAGTTGGATTGAGTTTGAAATAAATCCGGGGTGCCCTAAAGGGGCGTGGCGTTAAGCGGTGAGTTAGAGTGGGGATGTGGGAGCGAGAGAGAAACGACGCTAAGTCTCTCTCTCACTCCTATGAAGCACGACTAATTTTTATGATACTTTTTTTGATATTTTTTATTATACTTTTTATTTTTTACGATTAAACCTCTCTCAGGAGAGCGTCAATAACTCCAAATCCAACGCTGAAAAAAGTTACAAGCAAAAATTTACAAAATAAATTTTTTTAATTAATTTTCAGAGACAAGAACAGAAGAGAAGCGATCTTGATGAGCAGCTTAAGGAATACATTTCGGAATGGAGAAAGCAGAGAGCCAAGGAGGAGGAGGAGCTCAAACGGCTGAAGGTAAATTAAGAGAAATTATTATTTTATATTATTTTAATTAATAAAAAAAGATTATTTTGTAAAATTATTTATTTTTCTTCAGGAAAAACAAGCAAAGCGCAAGGTAACTCGCGCCGAAGAAGAGAAGAAATTGGCTCAAAAGAAAAAGGAGGAGGAAGAACGCCGCCAGCGTGAAATTGGTAATTTTTTTTTCTATTGTTCTTATTAATTAATTAATATTAGTTTATTTTTAAATATTAACGTTTAATTTTCTCTTTTCAGAGGAGAAGAAACAACGGGATATGGAGGAGAAGAGAAGGTAAATTTTAAAGTTGATATTTTAAAATTTAAAAAAAAAATTTAGCCTCTGCCGGGGATCGAAACCCGGAACGTATAAGTTACCAGTCGAAAGCTTTTCTACTGAGCTACCGACAAGATAATTTCCCAGTTTTAAAAATTAGTTTATTCTTTATTTTAACGTAATAATTGTACTGTAAACTTGTTAAAAAGTTTAAAAGAACTTTTCTGATTATAAAAAGAGATAAATTAAAGAAAAATACTGATAAATTTTTTTTTGAAATTGCAGACGTTTGGAAGAATCTGAGAAGAAGCGTCAAGCAATGATGCAAGCAATGAAGGACCAGGCGAGCAAGAAAGGTCCCAATTTTACCATCACCAAGAGCAGTATAGCTGTAAGTTTTACCTTGATAAAAAAATAAATTTTTAAATAAAATTTTAAATTAAAATTTGGGCTAATTTACAATTTTTTTTCTAAAAAGGGAAACATGTCCTCGGCACAATTGGAACGTAACAAGACGAAAGAGCAATTGGAAGAAGAAAAGAAGATCTCCTTGAGCATTCGTATTAAGCCCTTGGAAATTGAAGGCCTGGGAATTGACAAATTGAGACATAAGGCCCAAGATCTTTGGGACCAGATTGTCAAGCTCGAGACTGAGAAATATGATCTTGAGGAACGTCAAAAACGCCAAGACTACGATGTAATTTAATTTTTTAAAAATATCTAAGTTTATTAATATTGAAAATAATTTTCAAAAACTTACAGAATAATTTTTTTTTTCAGCTTAAAGAATTAAAGGAAAGACAGAAGCAACAGCTTAGACACAAGGCCCTTAAAAAAGGTCTGGACCCAGAAGCCCTCACTGGCAAATACCCAGTTAGTATTTTATTTTTTCAAAAATTTAATTTCTGCAAGTTTGTAAACAAAAGTAAATATTTTTCAAATTTTTTAACAGCCAAAAATCCAAGTCGCCTCCAAATATGAACGTCGTGTTGACACCAGGTCCTACGACGACAAAAAGAAGCTTTTCGAGGGTGTAAGTATAATTTTCCGTTAAAAAAAAAAAAAAAAATATTCAGAAAAATATCTTTAAAAAAATCCAAGAAGACGTAAAATAAATACAAGCTAGAATTTCTATAAAGAGAAAAATCGAAAAATTATCGCGTTTCTAAATGCATCACAGGGATATGACACTCTTCTCGCGGAGGTCACCGAGAAATTGTGGAAACAGAAAACAGACCAATTCATGAAACGCACCAAAAGTGAGTCCCTCGATATTTCTCAAAAGAACCTCTGCCTGCTTGTCTTGTTGAGACCCTCGATTGTATTAATTCCGATTTCTACAATTGTATTAATTCCACTTTTCAGAAGTGTTCCAATTTCCAATCTTTCAAGACTATTTTACCTTTAATTGTTTAAAAAAACATTTCTATTCTTAATGTTACCCATTGTTCTTTCAATTCTCACGAAACTGTGTTAACTTCGATGTTTTAGTTTTAATTTTCATGTTAATTCCGAATTTTAGATTAACTTGGACATGGATTAATTTTTCTTTTTATTAATTAAAATGAAATGGGAGAAATTCACTTGAAATTTTTGTGTATTAAGAAACCTTGACAAAAACTGAATCGAATATTCTCGAGCGAAAATTAAATCAGGTGTTAAAAAGATATTTATAGGTTAAGAAGGAACCGACTTTTTAATGTGTGAGATTTAATTTTCATTCTGAAATTTTCTGTTTGGTATTTTTTCAGGAATGATGAATTTATGAGTATTTAACGGTGTTTCACAGAATAATAATAAAATTTCTTGGGAATCTGATCCCCAAGGTTTTTTTAAGCGGTACAATTCTGGCTTGAATTTTCGTTTCTATATTTCATGTAGAGAACTTTTTAGATGTAAATAACATTTTTGTATGAAGACGATATTTGGTTAAAGAAACAAGTTTTTGAAAACGTGGAAAGATTTCGTTACTGGTTGTAAATTTAGGAAGAAAATTGACATTTTCCGTATGATTTGAGAAAGGAACTGATCAGCTGATTTTCTTGAAGCGCCACTCGTGGCAGATTTTGGTAACATCACAAATTACTCCGTCGGTAACGAAGAGTAATTCTACCGATTTACTTATTCGAATTTTCAGTATTTTCTTTCAAGACCTAGTTTATTTTTTTAATTTTGCCTCGAAACAAATATTCAGTCAGAGATGATGAAAAAGTTAAATAGCTTTCGTTACTTTTTCACAAAACTTCAACTTTTTAATATTATTAACAGTTCCCATTCCTAGACAATTGTTTAATAGAAAATAACCTCAAAATCTTTATTATAAATAATGTAATCTTCTTTGCGTATTTTAAAGTAATTCTGTAATTAATATAGTTTATTTTATAAAAATTAAGAATTGTTCATACTTTCTGTTTATTTATTTCATTTCGTATAGTCAAAAAAAAAAAAAATAATAATAATAATAATTAAATTTGGGAATAATATTTTTTGTTACTTGTTCCTGGGTGTTCTAATTTATTGGTCAATTTTCTGTGCAGAATGCGGTTAAAAAGTGTTTTTTTTTTCATAAACTCCAAACTTTTGCTTATTTCTTGAAAAATTAGAGAATGTTTCATATTTTTCTTTTTAGAAATAATTTTTGAATATTAACTCAAATAATAATAACTGTTAAATTAAGATATAATTAATTAGTTTTATTTAAGAATTAAGCAAAATCGGAAATTTTCCATTGTGTTGTAAACAGCCTTTACGAAAATACGGATAATAGAGTCACGCATCGCGACCCATCCCTGCGCGTCACTACCGAACCCTGACCAAATTGTTATCTGTCAAAATAAAAGTCATTATACAAATTTTGAAAATTTTATAACTCATAAAAACAGAATTTCACAAATTATCAGTGTTTAAAAATCTGCGATAATGATTTTAAAGTTATTTTGTATATAAAATTGCTTAGACATGTGATATTTCACTTTACAAAATTTAACATAAATAGAACAAGGGAAAAAATTATTTCAATGTTTCAGTCTCGTACACTTGATTATTTGTTTTCAGGCTAAAATAAAATAATCTCGTCCCAGAAAGAAAATATTAGAATACGATAAATTTTGTATTCCTTTATTACCGACCGAGCGCAATTCTAATAAAATGTTACCAAAATCTGACGCTAGTGGCGCTTTAGAAACATCAGCTGTTCAGTTTCTTTCGTCAGTTTTAATTTTGCTTTCTAAATTTACATTCAGTAACGAAATCTGACCGCTTTTTGAAAATCGGCAATCAGTGCTGTAAATTTTTCAAGTTTGGTTTTAAGATTTGAAGAAAATAATTCGTCGACGGCAGAATTTAAAATTTCTGCAAAGGAAACCACTTCTTTAACCAAATATCGTCTTCATACGTCAAAAACATAATTTACACCTAAAAAGTTTTCCATTTCACGAGAAATAATTAAAAAACAAATTCGATCCAGGACCGTACCTATTAAAAAAACCTTATAGCGACAATCCAAATTTTTTTTTTTTTTTTGAAACGGAGTTGACACATCAAATTCCAATTTATAAAATCCCGACATAAAAATCGTATTAATCCTCGATTTAATACAATCACAATCACAAGAAGTTAGTAACTACTTGTTGACCCTATTTGTAAATAATTACCAGTTGTTCTCGTTTATAACTTTCAAGAAAACTATCATTCTGGTGCAGTTGACGACCCCATCAGCATGAATTAAAAAAAAAATCGAAAATGTTCTTTTTTTCCACATGAAAATTTTGTAACAATTTTCCAAAAATACGAAAAAGAGAAAAACAAAAAAAAATCTGAACAAGGACCAGGTGAACCCTGTGTGAGAATCCCAGCATGCCATTCTTTCCTTTGGTGTTTCAGGGTCTCACCGATCAGATCAAGGAAACCATGGAAAAACAGTGGAATCTCCAAAAGGAGCAGTTCCATGGTCGCCAGAAGAGTACGTATTTATGGCCCCTTTTTTTCAACGGGTCACGTTTTTCAATGTCTCATATTAACTGAATTTTTTTTTTCTAAATTAAAAACGAGTGGTTTGATTGAATTCCAGTAGTTTAACAATCACTTAACCAGGTGAAAAGTTCCCCCCCCCCAAAAAAAAGAAGTAAATTGAATTAAAGAATTTGTAAATTCAATTTAACCCTTTGGTCAAAATAAATAAAAAATTAAATAACAATTTTTTTTTGTCATTTTAAAATTTAATTTAAGTAGCTTAAATGTGGGGAATGTTTTTTTTTTTTAAAGAAGTATTTATATCGAAAATTTTGACCAGAGGCTCTCTAGAGGAAAATGTGTGAAAAATGTTAAAATTATGAAATTTCCGTTAATAGCGAAGCTGCCAAAATGGTTTGGCGAGAGGCCCGGAAAGAAAACGGGCGACCCAGAGTCACCGGAAGGCGAAGAAGAGTTGAAGGCGTCGGGTGACGGTGACCTTGAGGAACCCCAATTTGACGAAGAAGAGGAAGAGGAAGAGGCGGAGGCAGAGGCAGAGGAAGAAGAGGAGGAGGAAGAGGAGGAGGAGGAGGAAGAAGAGGAGGAAGAGGAGGAGGAAGAGGAGGAAGAGGAGGAGGAGGAAGAAGAATAAAATGTCCATCTACCATTGCAATCGAATTTCTCATCATTCGCGAAAAATTTATTTCTCGCACCAAGCACCACTCGTTCCACGTTTTTTTTCTCTTCTGCGTGCGAGCAAATGACGCTGTTTTGTGTAATTTTTGTTTGTTTTACATTTCATGTATTTTTTTTCATGTAAATGCCAAAAAAAAAAAAAAACGACGACTGACAAAAAAAATCTGTCATTCAAATAATGCGTCTCGCTATTACTACTACTATTATTACTGTTATTATTATATAATTTACAATAATATTATACACACCAACACACAAACATTATTAAAATAAAAAATCGTTTATCGTATAATTATTGGGTTGTATCAATTTTATTGAAACAGTCTCGAAACCGGTTCTAACCTGTTTTAAACAAGTTGTGAAATTTTTTATTCAAGTTTTAAGTGAATTAAATTATCCTAAATTATTATGAACTTGTTATCATGTGTTTTTACAAGTTCCAACCAGTTTTAAAAGAGTTCTAAAATTTTTTTAATTAGATCTATAAAGTTTTTAAATTGTTTTAAATACATTTGAAATCTTGAATAAGTTTTATAAAGTTCTAAACAAGTTTTAAACAGTGTAAAGTAGTTTGAAATAGTTTTGAACTGGTTAGAAATAGTTTGAAACCTGTTCTAAGAGGTTTTGAATTAGTTCTAAGTAATTTAAAATAATTAGGGACATTTAAAATTATTTCTAAAGAGTTTTAAACGTACTCCAAATAGTTTTGAGTTGTTCTTATTAATTCTAAACAGTTTTAAACAAGTTCAGAACAGTTTTAAACCAGTTCGAAACAGTTTTAAGCTAATTTGAAATGTATTTAAATATTTTTAATTATTTTTCAACTATTTTGAAACAGTTCTATAAGATTTTAGTCAAGTTCTAAAAGTCATCAGGTTAGTATAAGTATTTATTTAGTTTAAACTGGTTCAAACTAGTTTGGAACAAGTTACAAATTATTTAAAATTAATTCTAAATAGTTGTAAATCAGGTAGAAGTTTTAAACAAGTTTTAACCAGTTTTAAAGAATTCTGAACAGTTTAAAACAAGTTTGAACTAATTATAAATCGTCCAGGACATGTTATAGACAGTTTAAAACTAGTTTTAAATAGTTTCGAAACAGTTATAAACTGTATATTGTTTTTTTAAACAGTTTTAATCTTGTTTGAACGGTTTTTACTAGTTTTAAACAATACTAATCAGTACTTAAATTTTTTCTAAGCAGTTTTGCACTAGTTATGAACTATTTGGAACCTGTTATCAGTTATCCTGAGTTAAACATTTTAATAAAGTTTTTTTTACAGTTTTAAACAATTTTTAACTAATTATAAATTGTTTTTTATTTGATATAAACAATTTAAAACTAGTTTTAAGTAGTTTCAAACGGTTCTAAACAGTTTTAAACAAGTTCCAAGTGGATTTAATCGGTTCTAAACAGTTTTATGTGGTTTTAAACAATTTTAAGCGATTAAAAACCGATTTGAAGTAGTTTTAAACACAATTTAAGTAGTTTTAAAAAGTTTAAAATAGTATTAAACAAGTTATAGGTAGTTAAAAACAGTTACAAACAACCTTAAAGTAGTTTGAAATAGTCCGAACTCGTTTAAAGAAGTTTTAAGCAGTTTTAAACTGGTTATAAATTGTTTTAAGTTTGTTACAAAGAGATTTGAACAAGTTCTAAGTAGTTTCAAATAGTTACAAACAGTTTTATGTGGTTTTAAACAGTTTTAATGAGTTTTAAATCTTCTATGAGCAGTTTTAAACTAGTTATGAACTTTTTGAAACCTGTCAAAAGTTATTTTGAATAGTTTTAGAGAGTTCAAACAGTTTAATTAATATTTTCAAATCTTTTGTTCAGTATTTAACGGGTTATAAATAAGTTTTAATCAGTTTCAAATATTTCTAAACAAGTTCTGAGTATTTTAAAATAGTTCAAACTAGTTTAAAGTAGTTTTTACATTTTTAAACTGGTTATAAATTGTTTTATACTTGTTACAAACAGTTGTAAATAAGTTTTAAGTAGTTTCAAATAGTTCTAAATAATTTTATTTAGTTTTGAACATTTAAAAACCACTTAAAACCTGTTTGAAGCAGTTTTAAATAAGTTGAAAGCAGTTTCGTATATTTCCAAACAAGTTCGGAGTAGTTTGAAATAGTTCAAACTAGTTTAAAGTAGTTTTTACAGTTTTTAACTGGTTATAAATTGTTTTATACTTGTTACAAACCGTTTTAAACAAGTTTTAAGTAGTTTTAAATAGTTTTAAATAGTTTTATGTGGTTTTAAACATTTCAAAATAATTAAAAACCTGTTTGAAGCAGTTTTAAATAAGTTGAAAGCAGTTTCGTATATTTCTAAACAAGTTCGGAGTAGTTTAAAATATTTCAAACTAGTTTAAAGTAGTTTTAACAGTTTTTAACTGGTTATAAATTGTTTTGTACTTGTTACAAACCGTTTTAAACAAGTTTTATGTAGTTTTAAATAGTTTTAAATAGTTTTATGTGGGTTTAAACATTTCAAAATCATTAAAAACCTGTTTGAAGTAGTTTTAAATAAGTTTCAAGCAGTTTCTAAAGTTGTATACTGGTTAAAATAGTTTTCTGCATATTATGAGTGTATTCAAAAAGTTCTAAACAAGTTCTAAGTAGTTTAAAATAGTTCAAAATAGTTAAAAGTAGTTTTTACAGTTTTTAACTGGTTATAAATTGTTTTATACTTGTTACAAACCGTTTTAAACAAGTTTTAAGTAGTTTTAAATAGTTTTAAATAGTTTTATGTGGTTTTAAACATTTCAAAATAATTAAAAACCTGTTTGAAGCAGTTTTAAATAAGTTGAAAGCAGTTTCGTATATTTCTAAACAAGTTCGGAGTAGTTTAAAATATTTCAAACTAGTTTAAAGTAGTTTTAACAGTTTTTAACTGGTTATAAATTGTTTTGTACTTGTTACAAACCGTTTTAAACAAGTTTTATGTAGTTTTAAATAGTTTTAAATAGTTTTATGTGGGTTTAAACATTTCAAAATCATTAAAAACCTGAAGTTTTTAAATAAGTTTCAAGCAGTTTCTAAAGTTTTATACAGGTTAAAATAGTTTTCAGCATATTATGAGTGTATTCAAACAGTTCTAAACAAGTTCTTAGTAGCTTAAAATAGTTCAAAATAGTTAAAAGTAGTTTTCAACTGTTTAAAACTGGTTATAAGTTGTTTTATACTTGTTACAAGTAGTTTTAAACACGTTTTAGGTAGTTTTAAATAGTTCTTAATAGTTAGTTTCAAATAAGCTTGAAAGCAGTTTCGTATATTTCTAAACAAGTTCGGAGTAGTTTGAAATAGTTCAAACTAGTTTAAAGTAGTTTTTACAGTTTTTAACTGGTTATAAATTGTTTTATACTTATTACAAAACCGTTTTAAACAAGTTTTACGTAGTTTTAAATAGTTTTAAATAGTTTTATGTGGTTTTAAACATTTCAAAATAATTAAAAACCTGTTTGAAGTAGTTTTAAATAAGTTTCAAGCAGTTTCTAAAGTTTTATACAGGTTAAAATAGTTTTCAGCATATTATGAGTGTATTTAAACAGTTCTAAACAAGTTCTTAGTAGCTTAAAATTGTTCAAAATAGTTAAAAGTAGTTTTCAACTGTTTAAAACTGGTTATAAGTTGTTTTATACTTGTTACAAGTAGTTTTAAACACGTTTTAGGTAGTTTTAAATAGTTCTTAATAGTTTTATGTGGTTTTAAACATTTAAAAATCATTAAAAACCTGTTTGAAGTAGTTTTAAATAAGTTTCAAGCATTTTCAAAAGTTTATTACAGGTTAAAATAGTTTTCAGCATATTATGAGTGTATTCAAACAGTTCTAAACATGTTTAAAGTAGCTCAAAATAGTCCAAACTTGTTTAATGTTGTTTTGAACAGTTTTAAACTGGTTATAAATTGTTTTATACTTTTTAAGAATAGTTTTAAACAAGTTTTTAGTAGTGTTAAATAGTTCTGATTAGTTTTATGTGGTTTTAAACATTTAAAAACCATTAAAAACCTGTTTAAAGTAGTTTTAAATAAGTTTTAAGCAGTTTTAAATATTTCTAAATAGCTTAAAATAGCTCACACTAGTTTAAAGTAGTTTTAAACAGTTTTAAACTGATTATAAATTGTTTTATACTCGTTACAAACAATTTTAAACAAGTTCTTAATAGTTCCAAATAGTTTGATGTGGTTTTAAATATTTCTATAAGACTAAAAACTTGTTTGAAGTAGTTTTAGGCAAGTTTAATTTAGTTCCAAACAATTATAAACAAGTTCTAAGTAGTGTAGAATAGTTTAAACTAGTTTAAAGTAGTTTAAAACAGTTTTAACTGGTTTATAAATTGCTTCATACTTGTTACAAACAGTTGTGGACAAGTTATAAGTAGTTTAAAATAGTTCTAAACAGTTTTATGTGGTTTTAACCAGTTCTAATTAATTAAAAACCTGTTTGAAGTACTTTTAAACCAGTTTTTAGTAGTTTTAAACAGTTTGAAACATTTTAAAGTAATTTTTAAAAGTTGTAACTAGTTATGAACGTGTTATAAATTTTTTTATATGTGTTATAAACAGTTTTAAACTAGTTTTAAATAGTTTCAAACGGTTTTAAACAGTTTTGAACGTTTAGAAACCTGTTTGAAGTAGTTTTAAACAACTTCTAAGTATTTACGAAAAGTTTTAAACAGCTTTAAGTAGTTTTAAACAGTTCTAAACTATTTTTTTTTATTTTAAACAATTCTAATCAGTTTTGAATCTTTTATAGGCAGTTTTCAACTGGTTACAAACTGTTTTGAACCTGTTATAAATAGTTTTCAATAGTTTCAAAATTTTCTAACTAGTTTAAAATAGCTTTAAACATTTCAAAACAGTTTTGAACTGGTTATAAATTGTTGTTTTTTTGTTAGAAACAGTTTTAAACTAGTTTTAAGTTGTTTTAAACAGTTCTAAACAATTTTAGATATTTTTAAACAATTATCGATGATTTTAAATCTGTTCAAAGCAGTTTTAAAAAAAATTTAAATATTTTAAAATATTTCGAAATATCTATGAATTATTTCTAAAAAGTTTTCTACAATTTTTAAATATTTTTAATCTGTTTTAATAGTTCCGAATAATTCTGAACGAGTTTAAATCAGTTTTACTTAAATTCTTAACAATTTTGAATCAGTTTGAAACACAATTTCACAAGTTTTTCTTATGAGTAAAAAAAATATTAAATAATAAAAAAATATTTTAAGTGTATTCTAGTGTTTTTTTTTGCACACTTTGCATAGATTTTTAGAATTTCAGGTAAGTACAAAATTTTATAATTATTTTAGAAACACCTTAAAGAAATTCATTTCAGAAAGCAAATAATATTAAATTTCTACAATTTTAAAAACACATTTTTTTTGTATATCTTTATACTTGAAAAAAAAAGTAATTATGCATTAATTAATAGAAAATAAATAATAAATAATTTACGGCTTACAATCAAGTGAAAATGAAAACGAGATATAAAAAAAAAGTTGGAAAGTTAAAAATTTTATGTATCCAGAGAGGTAAATATTGAAAGAAGGGCGAACAAAAAATTCCAGAGGTTTCTGAATTATGATACTCAATATCGAAAAAAGGTCTGAAAAAGAAAACAAGGAACTTTAGAATCAATATAAGCGAGACGAAAGAAGGGAGAGATATATGAGAAAGCAGGAAAAATAGTAAAAAAAAAAAAAGAGAGAGGATAAAAATTCACTCGATGGAAAAAAACCCTTTAATTTAGAGCAAAAGGTTAATAAAGGGAGAAACAATGTTGAGCTAAAGAGAAAAAAGCTTACAAAGAGAATTCACAATAGGAATCAGAATTAATGAGAAACATTATTATACGTATTATTTTTATGCAAATTTTGCATTATTTATTGAAAAAGTAGAAGCGAACCAAGAAATGCAAAAATCTTGTAAATTTTGCAAATTTTTATTGAAATTTTAGAAAAGCAAAAATATTATCTCATATAATTTTTTTTGTCCTTATTCACGTTATATCTTTCTCTACCATTTTTTCCAAAAAAAATTTTTTTTTTTTTCAAAAAAAGACCGCCATTTTGTTAGTTATCAAAATTTTTTCAATTTTCAAAATTGCTATGAAAGAGTATCTAAAACCTTAGTAAAATGAGAAAACAAAATTAAAAAATATTAAGTTTTAAAAAAATCAGAGATTTTTAAAAAAATTTGTTAGTCGATTTCGCTAAAACTCTTTGCCCTAAAATTGTCAAATGTAAAAATTAAAAATAATTTTTAAAAATTTAAATTAAATAGTAAATAAATTTTTTTACGACAAATTAACTTAATTTCAGGTGATTATTAAATAAAAACCGTTTTCATTTTGAATGGCGCGTGACACTTGAGGCAATAATGGCTTAATTAGACACCAATCGATAATTAGGTCACTAATTCGGAATTCATCAAAATATTTCTCGAGGCAAAGTGGCTTTGCCAAATTTCATATTTTCCACATATTGGCTACAAAAATAATTACAAATTTCATATCTGTAGAAATTAATTAAATTTTCTATATATTAAAGCACCAATAAATATTATACTTGTAAATCAATAAAATATTAATCAACAATTTGTTACGATCATATCGAAATTATATTAAATTTTGCAATTATTATTACTGCGTTATTAAATAGACGGTCAAGGTGTCTTTATTAAAAATTTACAATAAATTTGATTTAAAATTTGAAAAATCATTATTATTGTTATTTTATTATTATGAATTAGTAGAGAAAATGTCATAATGCGTTTGTACAAACAGAGAAAAAGTTTGATGTGTAGATTTATTATAAAGGGAATTTTAAATGGTTCTGACCCAGTTGCAGAAATATATGGAATGTCCATTATGAAAATGATAAAGAGCATGTGACGCTGATAAAAAAGAGGAGGTGATTCTATAATGTCGATCTAGAGCTGTAAATATTCTCGTAAATATTTTTATTAGATTGGTAGTTATTTTGACGATAAAAAGCACCTAAACCTGGTTCTTAATGGATTACAAAAAATTTGCAAATAATTCACATCTGGATGGAGAAAAAAATGTTTTATAATTTTTTTTTTTTGTTTTTTTTATAAGAACGTGAAAAATAAAGCAAATTTACAAAAAGTGATAGAAAATATTTTTAGACTGAAGGAAATATAAGTGTACTAATCTGGAAAAAAAATGTGGACGTGCTCAGGAGGTGAAATTTTCTTCCGTTATCTTTCTCGTTTTATTTTTTTGCGATTCTGCAAGTTTTCTCTCTCGATTTTGTCACCCAGGGTATCCACTATTTATAATGCTTGCTGACTCTGAAAGAGGCGGATTTCTCTCTGGAGAGAAAAAGAGACGTCAAAGCTTGAAAAGGAGAAAAATTTTACTGAGGAAATATTTAAAAGAGAGGAAAAAGCTGGAAAATGGAGACAGGCTGTTTCTTTTTTTTTTTTTTTTTTGAGAGAGAGAGAGAGAGAGAGAAAAAGAAAATATTTAAAGGGTTAATAAAGACAGAATACGATGTAAAAGAGACTAAGAAAAAATATCTCAATAAAATTTTCATTTCTTTATTACTAGTTTTAATGAAATTTTACTCCGAAGAAATTTTATTTGTTTATTTTATATTTGTTGAAATAAACTGATATCGTGAATTTTTACATTAAAAAAGGTAAAATGAATTTTTTATTTAAGTATTATTAATTTCTTTCAAATCGCATTAATTTTATTACAAATGCGTATAAAGTATATTTATTATTTGATTTTCATCATTTATGTAGGACTAATTTTATAAAATTTTGGAATTGAAGAAAATTAAATAAAAAAATTGAAATTTGAGAAAAAAAATGATGAAATTTTTAGAATTTGATTGGAAAAAAATGAGAATAATTAGAATGGAAAAAATTATTTGAAAAATGAGATTATTTGAAAATTTAGGGATTTAATTGAGAATAAGTAAAAATAATTCAAAATTGAAGAATTTGATTGCAAACTAATAACAATAATAATTTAAAAAATAATGATTGAAGAAAATGATATTGAGAATATCATTTTTAATTATTTAAATTATTATTATTTATTATTATTATTATTATTATTATTATTATTATTTATTTTTTTTAATAATATTTTATTGAGAATATGATTGAGAAAAATGTTTTAAAATCTAGGAAATTAATTGAAGAATAATGAAAGTGATAAAAAATTCGACAAAATATTTGCAAAGTAATAAAAACAGTTAAAAATTAAAGAAAATAATTCTAATTTGTCAAAAATAATTAAAAACAATGCAACATATATATTTGTAATAAAAAAAAAATAATTGCAGATTTATAAAAAAAATGTGAATTTAAAAAATAATTGAAATTTGAGATAAATAATGAAAAAATTAGAAAATTAATTGAAAAGTAATTGAAAATGACAAAAAGTAATTAAAAAATGATAAAAATAATCGTAAATTAAAGAAAATAATGAAAATTGAAGAAAAAAAAATTAAAATTAAAAAAAAATTTGAAAAATGAGATTAATTGAAAAAGGAATTTAATTGAGAATAAGTAAAAATAATTAAAAATTAAAGAATTGGTTTGCAAACAAATTTAATTGAAAATTGAAGAAAATTATTAAAATTAGAGAAAAATGTTTCAAAATCTAGGAAATTAATTGAAGAATAATGAAAATGATAAAAAATTGGAGAAGATATTTACAAAGTAATAAAAACAATTAAAAATTGAAGAAAATAATGTTAATTTGTCAAAAATAATTTAAAAAATTGCAACATATATTTGTAATAAAAGAAAATAATTGAAGAATGATAAAAATAAATGTGAATTTAAAAAATAATTAGAATTTGAGATAAATAATGAAAAAATTATAAAATTAATTGAAAAGTAATTGAAAATGACAAAAAGTAATTAAAAAATGATAAAAATAATCGAAAATTGAAGAAAATAATAAAAATTTAAGACAATAATTTCAATTATTTTCTTGATTTGTCAATTATTTTCTTTAATATTCAATTATTTTCGTCATTTTGTAATCTTTGTTTAAATCATCAACTATTTTCTTAAAATTTTAATTTAATTCTTTAATCTTCAATTTATTATTTATAATTTTTAATTTTTTTCGTCAATTCAATTGATAATTTTTATTATCCCTGAATTTTATAGTAGTTCCTTAATATTTAAAATTATTTCTTTCTGATGCTCATTAATCTCGCAATTTATCAAATTTTTTATTAATTGACAATTATTTTCCATAATATTGATTATTTTTGGCAATTTGTATTTTTCTTACAATTATCAATTATTATCATACAGCTTTAATTTAATTATTGAATTTTAATTCATTTCTACAACTTTAATTATTTTCCTCAATTTTTAATTATTTCCTTTTTTTCAATTATTCTCATCGAATATCAATTAATTCCACAATATTTAATATTTCTCGGATGTTTTCAATTATTTTTTTTACTCATAAAAATTGTTTTAAAATTTCAATTCAATTGTTCAATTCTACTACTATTTTCTTCAATTTTTAATTACTTCCTTCAAATTTCCATTACATTTTTAATTTTTAATTATTATTTTAACATTAAAAAATTTCCGCCTTTGGTCAATTATTTTTTTTCAATTATCAATAAGTTTATTTAATTTTAAATTCAATTGTTCAAATATTTCTTTCAATTCTCAAATTTTTTTTAAAATTTAGTAATTCCATTTTTTAGTTTTCAACTTTTTCTTCTACATTCAATAATTCACGGGTTTTATCAATAACTTTTTCAATTTTTAATTAATATTTTTCTAATTTCAATTACATTCTTCAATTTTTAATTATTTTTACGATCTTTAACTAATTCTTCAATATTAAAATATTCTTGGCTTTTTCAATTAATTTTTTCAATCACAAACATTGTTTTAAAATTTCGTTTCAACAATTATCTTTAATTTTCTTCTTTCTTCAATTTTCTATAACTATTTTCTTCAATTCCTCATTATTTTCATCAAATTTCAATTTCATTTTTAGATTCTCGACAAATATCAATTATTTTTCTCTAGATCAATAAATTTTTTTAATTTTAGATACCTTTGTTCCATTATATTTTACAAATTTTAATTCCATTCTTCAATTCCATTCTTTACATTTACATTATTTTCTTCAATTTTCAATTATCTTCTTTCAATTTTCAATTAACTCTTCAATATTCAATAATTATCTGATTTAAAATTCTTTTTAACAATCATAAAAATGTTTTAAATTATCAATTCAATTGTTCAATTCTATAACTACTTTTTTAAATTCTTAATTATTTTTTAAAATTTTTAATTCAACTCTTCACTTTTCAATTATTTTCTTCTATATTTAATAATTATGAGCTTTTTTAAATTTTTTATTATATTTTTTAAATTTCAATTACATTCTTCAATTATCAATTATTTTCATCAATTTTTTTTCCTTTTTCAATTCAGTTGTTCAATTTACAATTATTCCTACAATTATCCTAATTTTTAAAATATTTAGTTTGAATTTAATGTTTATTGCTTAATTTTTAAAATTATTTTTTCAAATTTTTTATTATTCTAGTCATTTTTTGAATTTTGTTTTCAATTGTCAATTATTTTCGTCATTTTTCAGATATTTTTTTTCATTTTGCCATTATTTCTTTCAATTATTCACCTACAATTTTTTCAATTTTCATTTATTCTCTTAAAATTTTAAAAATGACTTTTTAATTCTTTTTGCTATTTTTCTTTTTGTCAGTTTGCGATTTTTGTTCAATTCTCCATTATTTTTGTTATTTTGAAATGTTTTTTCAATTATTTTCCTAAAATTTTAAATTACTTGCTTCAAATTTTAATTAATCCCATTAATATTTTTAAATTCTCGTATTTAGTTACTTTTTTTTCGATTATTAATAAGTTTCTCTTTAATTTTAAATTCAATCGCTTAAATATTTTCTGCAATTTTTAATTTTTTTTCAAATTTCAATTCCATTTGTGACTTTGCAATAATTCTCTTCCATATGCAATAATTCTCGCATTTTTTCATTTACTTTTAGCAATCTTTTATTATTTTCTTTAAATAAATAAATTCTTTAATTTTTAATTATTTTCTTCAATTTTAGTTTTTTTCGAATTTTCATTTAGTTGTTTAATTTACAATTATTTTCAACAATTATTTCTATAATTTCGTAATTTTCCTTCTCGCAATTATTGTCTTGAAACTTATTTTTAATTTGTTTTATTTTAAAGTTTTTTTTAAGTAGTGTATTAATCCAACGATTTTATGAATTTTGTTCTCAATTGTCAATTATTTCCGTCTATGTTTTTGTACTTTTTTTCAATTATTAATTATTTTTCCATTTTTAAATTTTCAATTTATTTCTTCATTTTTTTTATTACTTTCTGCAATTTTTAATTATTTTCTTCAATTTCAATCCAGTCTTTCAATTTTCAATTATTTCTAACAGTTATTTATGTATTTTTTGTAATTTTAAATTGATTATTTATTGTTTAATATTTTAATTTATTTTTTCTAGACTAAAGTTTCTGTCCAATTTTTTTATCAGTGATAGGGGGGTAATTATTGGATATAGAGGGGAGCATTTACTCTCGGTTAATAATGTCACTAAGTAGTCCGGGCCAGAAATCTCTACTCCCACTTTTAGTCTTTAGTTACTATTATAGATTCTGTACGAAAATAACGCGAGACGAGACTGTCGGCGATGTTTTAAAATTAAATTGAAAATAAATGCAAAATACGTATCGTAGGTTTCGCGCCATTTCGTGTATCTCTCTCTCAGTTGTGAATTTTTCGACTTGACTTGTCCTTGTTTCGATAAAGGTCTCGCGTGAAAATCGATCAACCTGTTGCTACTGCTGCCTGTGCGTCTCGACTTGTTAACAATGTCCTTGATAATTTTATTTCTTTGACCAAAAGAAAGAAAGAAAAAAAAAAAAACTAAGAAAATAAAAATACCTTCACTTGAATGAACTGTTTGTGGGGAAAGGTCGGCCTTCTCTTACTTCAAGTCAGTGTCAGTGATGTGAGCTAATTACTTTCAAAAATTAGTACGGGCTACTTCTCACAAAGCCTGTAACTCGATTATGCCTCAGTTGCTTTACAAAGTTCAAAAGACGATTCAGGTTCATTAAGATTTTCCGAGGCAAATTACTACTTTCAGTTTTAAACGAACATCAGAATTCGAGGTACTTTCTTATTTAAATGAAAAAATGTGAGACGAGAAAAGATTTTTAAATTTCATTAAAAAAAATGATTTTTATTGTGCAGTTTTTTGGGAATTATTCCAAACAGTAGAAAACTTATTTTAATTTTTTCATAACTGTGTGAAAAATAGCTTTAAACTTGTTAGAATAAAAAATCTGTTAAGAACTTTTAAAAACAGGTTCAAAAATTTTTTAGAAACAATTTATTATATTTTATTTTACGTAGAACGGCAAAAAAATAGTTAGAAATTAAACTGAATTTAGCGAAAACTTTCTGGAATTAGTTTAAAACAGTTTAACACTTGTTCAGAACGATTTATAATTTTCCAAAACTGTTTAAAACTGCTCGGAACAATTTTTAATTGTTTAGAATAATGTAAAACAATTTATATTTCTTAAACAATTTTTTCAAACTTTTTTAATTTTTGTAATGGTTCTAGACTGTTTAGAATTTGTTCGAAAATGTTTAGAACATGCTTAAAAACCGTTTATAATTTTTCAAAACTGTCCAAATCTGTTCAAAGCTATTTTGAATTGTTTAGAATAATTTAAAATAATTTTAGAATTTTTTAGAATTTTTTCAAACTTGTTTTAATTTCTGTAACTCGTTTAAATCTGTTTAACACTTGTTGGAACATCTTTAGAACTTGTTCCAAACCGATTATAATTCTTCAAAACTGTTTAAAACTGTTCAGAACTATTTTCAATTGTTTAGAATCATTTTTAAACAATTAACAATTGTTTATAAACTTTTCAAACTAGTTTTAATTTTTGTAACTAGTTTAAAAATGTTTTAAACTTGTTTTAATATGTTTAAAACTTTTTCTAACATGTTTAGAACTTGTTCAGAACCGCTTATAATTTTTTAAAACTGTTCAGAACTATTTTGAATTTTTTTTAATTATTTTAAAAAAATGATAATTTTTTAACAACTTTTTTAAACTTTTTTAATTTTTGTAACTGGTTCTAGACTACTTAGAACTTGTTCAAACATTTTTCAAAACTGTTTTGAACTGTTTAGAAAATCATTTTGAATTGTTTATACTAATTTAAAACAATTAGGATTCTTTAAAAACTTTCTAAAACTTTTTTAATTTTTGTAACTGGTTCAAAATTAATTAAAAATTTTTTGAACATGTTTAGAAGTTGCACGAAGGATTTTCAATTTTTTAAATCTTTTTTAAACTGTTTAAACTGTTTTGTTTTGTTTAGAATAATTTTAAACAATTCTAAAATTTTTAAAAATTTTTTAAAATTTGTTTTCAATTTTTTAACTAGTTCAAAACTGCCTAAAACTTGTAACGAGCCGTTTATAATTTATCAAAACTGTTAAAATTAGTTCAAAAATATTTAAAATTTTTTAGAATAATTTAAAATAATTTTAGAATTTTTAAAAATGTTTTCGAACTTGTTTTAATTTTTCTAACTCGTTTAAATCTGTTTAAAACTTGTTAAAACGTGTTTAGAAATTGTTACGAACCTTTTATAGTATTTCAAAACTGTTTAAAACTATTGAGAACTATTTTGAATTGTTAGGAATATTTTTAAAATAATTAAGACTTTTTTGAAAACTTGTATAAATTTTTGTAAAAAGTTCAAATTGTTTATAATTTGTTTGGACATGTTTAGACCTTGTTCAGAACCGATTATAATTCTTCAAAACTGTTTGAAACTGTTCAGAACTATTTTCAATTGTCTAGAATAATTTTCAAACAATTACAACTTTCTTATAAACTTTTCAAACTAACTTTAATTTTTATAACTGGTTCAAAACTGTTTTAAACTTGTTCTAATACGTTTAAAACTTTTTCGAACATGTTTAGAACTTGTTCAGAATCGCTTATAATTTTTTAAAACTGTTCAGAACTATTTTGTATTATTTGGAATAATTTTAAATGATTTAGAGTTTTTTTAAAGCATGTTACAATTTTTGAAGCAGTTCAAAACTGTTTGTAACTGGCTCAAAATTGATTAAAACTTGTTTAAATATGTTTAGAACTTGTTACAAAGCGTTTTCAAATTTTTAAATCTTTTTTAAACTGTTTAAACTATTTTCTTTGTTTAGAATAATTTTAAACATATTCAAATTCTTAACAACTTTTTGAAATTTGTTTTCATTTTTCTAACTAGTTTAAAACTGTTTAAAACTTGTACCCAGCTGTTTATAATTTTTTAAAACTGTTAAAATCTTTTCTAAAATATTTTCAATTGTTTAGAAAAATTTAAAATAATTTAAATTTTTTTAAATTTTTTCAAACTTGTTTTAATTTTTGTAACTCATTTAAAGCTGTTAAAAACTTGTTAGAATGTTTATAGAACTTGTTTCGAACCGTATATAGTTTTTCAAAACTGTTTAAAACTGTTCAGAGATATTTTAAGTTGTTAGGAACAATTTTAAAATAATTTAGATTTTTTTAAAAACTTGTATAAATTTTTGTAAAAAGTCCAAATTGTGTAAAACTTGTATAGACATGTTTAGAACTTGTTCAGAACCAATAATGATTTTTCAAAACTGTTTTAAACTATTCAGAACTATTTTCAATTGTTTAGAATAATTTTTAAACAATTAAAAGTTTTTTATTAACTTTTCAAACTAACTTCAATCTTTGTAACTGGTTCAAAACAGTTTTAAACTTGTTCTAATATGTTTGAAACTTTTTCAAACATGTTTAGAACTTGTTAAGAACAGCTTTCAAATTTTTAAAACTGTTTTAAACTGTTCAGAACTACTTTGAATTATTTGGAATAATTTTAAATAATTTAGAATTTTTTAAAACTTGTTACAATTTAGTTTACAGGTTAAGAACTGTTTGTAACTGGTTTAAAACTGCTCAAAACTTGTTCAAAATTGTATAAAAATGTTCAGAACTATTTTGAATAGTTTTGAACAATTCTAAACAATTTATAAATTTTTAACAACTTTTTCAAACTTTTTTAATTTTTGTAAATGGTTCTAGACTGTTTAGAACATGTTTAAATATGTTTAGAACATACTTCAATCCGTTTATAATTGTTTCAAACTGTTTTGAACTGCTATGTTAGGAACAATTTTAAAATAATTTAAAATTTTTTAAAAATTTGTATAAATTTTTGTAAAAAGTCCAAATTGTGTAAAAATTATTTGGACATGTTTAGAACTTGTTCAGAACCACTTATAATCATTTAAAACTGTTTACAACTGTTCAGAACTACTTAGAATTATTTGGAATAATTTTAAATAATTTAGAATTTCTTTAAAACTTGTTATAATTTTTGTTAATAGTTCAAAACTGTTTGTAACTGGTTCAAAACTCTTTAAAACTTGTTCAAAATTGTATAAAACTGTTTAGAACTATTTTTAATTGTTTTGAATAATTCTAAACAATTTATAATTTTTTATTAACTTTTTCAAACTTTTTTAATTTTTGTAACTGGTTCTAGACTGTTTAGAACTTGTTCGAACCTGTTTAGGACATGCTTTAAACCGTTTATAATTTTTTAAAAATGTTTTGAACTGTTAAAAAACCAATTTTGAATTGTTTATACTAATTCAAAACAATTAAGAATTCATTAAGAACTTTCTAAAAAGTTTTTATATTTTGTAACTAATTCAAAATTGATTAAAATTTGTTTAAACATGTTTAGAATTTGTTACGAAGCATTTTCAATTTTTTAAATCTGTTTGAAACTGTTCAACTATTTTGTTTTGTTTAGAAAAATTTTAAACAATTTAACATTTTTTAAAAACTTTTTAAAATTTGTTTTTATTTCCGTAACTGGTTTAAAACTGTTTAAAACTTGTACCCAGCTGCTTCTAATTTTTTAAAACTGTTCAGAACTATTTTTAATTGTTTAGAATAATTTTTAAACAGTTAAGGATTTTTTGAAAACTTTTACAAATTAGCTTTAAATTTTGTGTCTGGTTCAAAAATGTTTTAAATTTGTTCTAACATGTTTCAACCTTTTTTGAACATGTTTAGAGTTTTTTTAAATAGTTCAAAATTGTTTGTAACATTGTAACTGGTTCAAAACTCTTTTAAACTTGTTCGAAATTATATAAAACTCTTTAGAACTTTTAAGATTTGTCTAGAATAATTTTAAACAATTTAGAATTTTTTAAAAACTTGTTCCAATTTTTGTAAATGGTTTAAAACTGTTTAAAACTTGTTCCAATTTTTGTAAATGGTTTAAAACTGTTTAAAACTTGTTCCAATTTTTGTAAATGGTTTAAAACTGTTTAAAACTTGTTTAAAATTGTATAAAACTCTTTAGAACTATTTAGGATAATTTTAAGCAATTTATAATTTTTTAAAAACTTTTTCAAACTTGTTATAAATTTTGTAACTTATTCTGAACTGTTTGTAATAGGTTCAAAGCTGCTTAAAAATTGTTCAAAACTGTTTAAAACTCTTCAGAACTTTGTTGAATTGTTTAGAATAATTTAAACAATTTAGACATTTTTAAAAAATTTTATCAAACTTTTTTAATTTTTGTAACTGGTTCAAAACTGTTTAGAATATATTCGAACATGTTTAGAACATGTTCAAAACTGTTTAGAATATGTTCGAACATGTTTAGAACATGTTTCAAAGCGTTTATAATTTTCAAAAACTATTTTCAACTGTTTAGAACGCATTTTAAATTGTTTGGACTAATTTAAAACAATTTAGAATTCGTTAAAAACTTTCTAAAACTTTTTTAATTTTTGTCAAGGGTTCAAAATTGATTAAAACTTGTTTGAACATGTTTAGAATTTGTTACAAAGCGTTTTCAATTGTTAAAATCTGTTTTAAAATGTTCAAACTATTTTGTTTTGTTTAGCATAATTTGAAACAATTTCAAAATTTTTAAAAACTTTATAAAAATTGGTTTTTATTTTTGTGACGGGTTTAAAACCGTTTAAAACTCGTACCCAGCTGTTTTTAATTTTTTAAACTGTTCAGAACTATTCCGAAGTATTTTCAATTGTTTAGAATACTTTTTTAAACAATTGAAGAGTTTTTAAAAACTTTTAAAAATTAGCTTTAATTTTTGTAACTGGTTCAAAACTGTTTTAAACTTGTTCTAACAAGTTTTAAACTCTTTCGAACATGTTTAGAACTTGTTTTAAATAGTTTATAATTTTTTAAATCTGTTTATAACCGTTTAGAACTACTTTGAATTAATTAGAATAATTCACAATCTTTTTAAAACTTGTTTCAGTTTTTGTAAATAGTTTAAAATTGTTTGTAACTGGTTTAAAACTGTTAAAAACTTGTTTAAAATTGTATAAACTTTTCAGGACTATTTTGAATTGTTTGGAAGAATTTAAAATAATTTATAATTTTTTACAAACTTTTTTAATTTTTGTAATTGATTTAAAACTGTTTAAAACTTGTTCAAGCATGTTTAGAACTTGTTCCGAACCGTTTATAATTTTTTAAAACTGTTTAAAACTTGTTTTATCATTATTATAACATCTTCAAAACTATTTTCAATTGTTTAGAATCATTTTAAACAATTCAGCATCTTTCAAAAACATTTTAAAACTTGTTTTAAATTTTGTAACTGATTCTAAACTGTTTGTGACTGGTTCAAAACTGTTTAAAACTGTTTAGAACTACTTTTAATTGTTTAGAATAATTTTAAACAATTTAGAATTTTTAACAATTATTTTAAACTTGTTTTAAACTCGTTTTAAACTTGTTTTAATTGTTATAACTGGTTCTAGACTGTTTAGAACTTGTTCGAACATGTTTAGATTTTTTAGATTATTTTTAACTCGTTTTAATTTTTGTAACTGGTTCAAAACTATTAAAAATTTGTGCAAAACGGTTTAAAACTTGTTAAAAACTGTTTAAAACTATTCAGAACTATTTTGAATTGTCTGGAATGAATTAAAATAATTTAGAATTTTTTAAAAACTTTTTCCAATTTTTGTAAATAGTTCAAAACTGTTCAAAACTTGTTCCAAATTGTATAAAGTTCTTCAAAACTATTTAGAATAATTTTAAACAATTTAGATTTTTTTTCAAACTTATTGAAACTTGTTTTAATTCTTGATGCTAATTCTGAACTGATTGTAAAAGGTTTAAAACTGTTAAAAACTGTTCAGAACTATTTTGAATTGATTAGAACAATTTAAATTAATTTAGAAATTTTTAAAAATTATTTCAAACTTGTTTTAATTGTTGTAACTGGTTTAAAACCGTTTAAAATGTTTTCAAATATGTTTAAAACAAATTAAAAAAACTTTAAAAACTTTAAAACTAGAAAACTGATTTACTAGTTGATATTTTAAATTTCAATTCGTTCGTGATAAAAAAATCTAAACAAAATATTAATCTAAAAAGCAAAATTCTTTTTTTTTTAAATTAGAATTTTTTTTAAGTTATTTTCTTGAATTAGAAAATTCGTCTTTTCCGTATTAAAATAGAATAATAAGACGGAACTTTATGCCCGACGAATTTGATTATTTTGCGCTAGTAAATGTGATTTATAATCTCTGACGTATTTCAAATATTTAAATCAGCTTCAAAGACATTTCAAAGCTGCCGAGAAACTTGGAATACGAAACAAAGAGATGATGAAGTGCCTAATAAATGTAATTGCCATGGAGAAAATGTTTAATTTCTCGATTTACAATTATAAAGATTGAGCCATTAGTTGATTAAATTATTTCAAAGAGACTAATTTGCGTAAAATTTATAGAGAGCTTTTTTTTTTTTAAATTTAATAGAAAAAACAAATAGAAATTAGAATAATTTTGTCTAGAATTAATCAAATTATTATAGAATATGAAAGAATAGAGACAGACGATAAACGACAGAAATAACAAAAGTAAATTATTGTTAACGATGATAGACACTTTAACAGGAAAATGAATTTAATAAATATTGATTTGCTTTTAAATTTGATTTATTTTCAATTCGGTGTTTGAATATTTCTGATCATCAATCATCATTTAACTAAGTCCGGTTTAATAACTCTGTCGAAAAATAAAACACGCGCAGTTGAAATTAAATCCAAGGTATTCTGATTTCATCTGTATTTTGAATTTTTGACATTTATTATATTTAATTTTTAGTTTAAAGAGTTTTTCAAGGTTTTATTTATAGTTTTTTTTATTTATTTTATATTTATTCACTTTTGATTAGATTTTGTTCGAAGACATTGAAAAATGAAACAAAATATTTATATTTAACATATATTATATTATATTTCTCAATATGCGATTTTTCTTTATATAATAATAATAATAATAATAATAATAATAATAATAATTTAACAAATTTAAGTTGTTATTTATATTTTGTAAATTAAATTCTTTGTAATTCTAATAATTTTATTTAATGTATGATATTCTTGAAAAATTGATGATCTGCCAAAAAATTGATGATTTTCTTGAACATTCAATTTTTCTGTAAACTTAATAAATTTTCAGCTTCCATAATTTTTTTCGAAATTTGTGATATTCTTCAAAACTTGAATATCCTTTTTATGATATGTTTAAAACTCTTTACTAAATTTTACTTATTTTATTTAACAAAATCTTGCTCTTTGAAAATAAAATTTCAGTTTTTGCACAATTAGTAATTTTTTTCGAAAACTTAATAATTTTCTTGGACATTTTTGTAGATTTTAAGGCTTTTTATGTTATTCTACTATTTATTATTTGATTTTGATAACTTTTCTCCGAATAATTGATATTTTTGAACAAATTGATGTTTTTTTTTTTAAAAATTGATGATATTTTTTAACATTTGATATTTTTGTAAAATTAATATGTTCTAAATATTTCACAATTTTGCCGTATATTTGAAGACTTTTCAACAATTATTGATGATAGTTTTGATAATTTGTTTTATCTTCTTAATGATATTATCAATAGATAATTATTATTCTAAAAATGTTATTCCTGTCCATTGATAAAAATTGTTTATAAAAAATTTGTAATTTTAAGTCGCAATCGATAATTTTCTTAAATGTCATCATATACTTTTCAAATTTATGCTTTTACTGTAGTACTGATGAGTTTTTGGAAAATTGATGATTTTCTTATAAAACTGACGATTTTCTTGGAAAATTCCTGATTTCTTTGAAAACTTGATGATTTTTTTGTAATATTGATGATTTGTTTTAAAAATTTATAATTTTCTTCTGAAAATGTCGATTTTCTTGGAAAATTGATGATTTTCTTGCATATTTCATGATTTGTTTTAAAAATTGATGATTCTTTGGAAAATTAAAGATTCTTTAAAAAAAATTGAAAATGTTCTTGAAAAAATCATTATATATTTTTGTGAAATTGATGATTATCGTCAAAAATTGATGATTTTATTATTGAATTGATGATTTTCTTGAAAAACTGATGATTTTCTTGTAAAATTATTAATTTTCTTGTAAAGTAAATGATTTTCATGTAAAATTGATGACTCCAATTTTTAAAACTTTCCATAAATTTGTTTTTCTATGTTTAAATTTTTTTTTACAAAATTGATAATATACTTTCGAGGATTTGTCATCAGTATTTGATATTTTATGTAAATATTTTTTTTTATATAATTTTTTTACAGTCTAAAAAGTGTCAGTATTATTCTCTAGCTTTTTTTACAATAAAATAAATATTTTTTTGTCAAATCCGTAACATTTCTGAGCAATTAATGATTTTTTTAGAAAATTGATGATTTGTTTGAATATTTAATAATTTTTTGAAAAATTGAAGACTTTTTTGGAATATTGCTGATTTTTTGAAAAATTGATGATTTTCTTGTAATATTGACGATTTGTTTGATAAATTTATAATTCTTTGGAAAAGTAATTATTTTAGTGAAAAATTAATGATATTTTTGTGAAATTCATGATTATCTTAAAAAATTGCTGATTTTATTATTAAATTGATTTATGATTTTCCTGAAAAACTGATGATTTTCTTGTAAAGTTAATGATTTTCATGTAAAATTGTTGAATTTATCCAACTTTTAAAACTTTCTATAAATTTGTTTTTCTATGATCAATTTCTATATAAGAATTTATCACAATTTTACATGAAAATCATTAACTTTACAAGAAAATCATCAGTTTTTCAGGAAAATCATAAATCAATTTAATAATAAAATCAGCAATTTTTCAAGATAATCATAAATTTCACAAAAAAATCATTAATTTTTCAATGAAATAATTATTTTTCCAAAGAATGATAAATTTATCAAACAAATCGTCAATATTACAAAATTTTTTTGGAATACGGCTGATTTTTTGAAAAATTGATGATTTTCTTGTAATATTGATGATTTTTTTGTAATATTGATGATTTGTTTGATAAATTGATAATTCTTTGGAAAAGTAATGATTCTCTTAAAAACTGATAATGTTCTTGAAAAATTAATGATATTTTTGTGAAATTTATGATTATGTTGAAAAATTGATGATTTCATTATTGAATGGATTGATTATTTTCCTGAAAAACTGATGATTTTCTTGTAAAATTGTTGATTTTTTATTAAACTTAATGATTTTCATGTAAAATTAATTAAACTCTTCTAAAATTTATGACTTTCCCCAACTTTTGAAACTTTCCATAAATTTGTTTTTCTATGATTGAAAATTTTATTACAAAATTAAGATTTACTTTTGACGATTTTTCTTCAGCATTTCATGACATTTTATGTAAATATTTTTTTTTAAATTTTATTTTTTTTCACTTAAGAAAGTGTCATTATACTTTCCAAGTTTTTCTTGCAATAATATTAATATTCTTTAACTTTTTGTCAGTTTTTTTTGCATCAATTGCGAACAATTGATGATTTTTTTGAATAATTTATGATTTTTTTTGAAAAATTGATGATTGTGTTGAAAAATTGATGATTTTTTCTATGTGTAAAATTGATGATTTTCTTGAAAAATTGGTGATGTTACTATTGAATTAATAATTTTCCTGAAAAATTGATCATTTTCTTGTAAAATTAATGATTTTTTTCTAAAATAGATGTAATTCTTGTAAAAGTGATAACTTTCTCCAACTTCTCAAACTTTCCATAAATTTATTTCTCTAGGTTTAAAGATTTTCTTATAAATTTAATGATATTCTTTTGACCATCTTTCTTCAGAATTTGATGACATTTTATGTAAATATTTTTTTAAAATTTCATTCTTCTACAGTTAAAAAAGTGTCAGTATTATTCTCAAGCTTTTTTTACAATAAAATAAATATTTTTTTGTCAAATCCGTAACATTTCTGACCTATTGATGATTTTTGTTAGAAAATTGATGAATTGTTTGAAAATTTAATAATTTTTTGGAAACTGATGATTTTCTTGAAAAATTGATGATTTTACTACCGTATTGATGATTTTCTTAAAAAATTGACGATTTCCTTGTGAAATAAATGATTTTATTGTCAAATTGATGAAATTCTTGTAAAATTGATTACTTTCTCCAACTTCTTAAACTTTCCATAAATTTTTTTCTTTCAGTTTAAAGATTTTCTTACAGAATTGATGATATACTTTTGACAATTTATTTTTATTATTTAATGATATTTTACGTAAATATTTTCTAATCTTTTATTCCTTTCCAGTTAAAAACGTGTCATTATTTTTTCAAAGTTTTCTTCCTATGAAATAAATACATTTTTGCCTTTTGTCAATTTTTTTTGTCAAATCTGTGAGATTTGTCTAAATCTCAATAATCTCTAAAAATCATCAATTGATGATTTTTGTTAGAAAATTGATGATATTCTTAAACATTTCATATTCTCGTCAAATTGACAATTTTTCAGTTGTTTTTTTTTCAGATAATCTTCACTTGTCTTTTATACTATTTGTTTTTTTATTTATCTATTTATTTATCTTTTTATCTTCCATAATTTTTTGTTGTTAAGTTTTGCAACTTGTGTTACTTTCTTATGATTTGCTTTTAAAATGAAATTTTTCTAAAAATCGATATTTACTCAGATAGTTTTTTCTAATTTGAGGATTTCCTTTGAAAATTGACGATTTTCTTCAAAAATAGATGATAATCTTTAAAAATTGATGATTTTGTTCGACATTCCATAATCCGTTTATATACTTGATGCTTTGATTTTTTGTTAAAATCCTTACAATTTTTAATCGAATCCATGATTTGCTTCAACTTTTGATGATTTTCTTGCAATGTATGTTTTTATATGATATCTTTTATTTTTATACTTTTCTCATTTACAACCATTTTTTCTCGTTTTAAAATTGTTCATTTCCTAAATATTTCCACGACTTCTACCATTTTTGTAAATACTAGATATTGTTAAACAATTGGGCATTTATTTTTACAAAATTGATGATATTCTTGAAAATAAACTATCGAAAAGATTCCGAAGAATTATTCAGTCCTTTTAATCAAATTTTTCAGTCATCAAATTTTTCTAAGCGTAATAATCTTCGAATAAAAATAATAATCAAAATAAAACACAAAAAAATAATAATAACCATAAAGAAAGTACCTATTATTATTTAATAATACCAAAATAGTATCAATAATCAAAATATTACCCAAAAATAAAATATGAGTAAGAAATTATTGAAAAATAAAATTCGACAAAATTTACACCTTGATCGTTATATAAAGATTATTTCCCAACACAATATACACCTATTCAAAGTTTCAGAAATAGCCAATGATTTCTCATACACATATTTCCTAGTCGTCGAGAAAATCTGACAATGTCAGATGTGAAATCTCATTTGAGGCTTAAACAAACAGAGAATGGGATGTAAGAGGACAGCTTGAATTTTATATAGTGGTGTTGGACGCGAAGCTTGGTGAAAAGACAGTTCACAAAGAACATTAGTATTGCACGAGTGCTCAACGCGACCGTCATGCATCACTGAATTAACAACAAGCACAAAAATTATAAATCACATGTTACAATGGAAAGTGCCTCTATTTTAGTTTTTAATGATTTTTTTCAGTGCTTGCCTCTTAATCAGTAAAATGTGTCAACTTGACACGTAAATTGTCGGCTGATGTATTATTGTGAGAAATAATAATTGGAAAATTTAGTGGGTGTATTTTTGGCATTATTTTTTTTTTTTGGTCGGGAGTGTCATGGCGGTTATGTCGTCAGAGGAGCGGAACCAGGAGAGCGAGAAGGTCACTACAAGACAGCGTCATCGACGGGTCGTTGTACAACTTCCTGGTTCCATACTAGTCACGAAGGAACGAAAACGAGGCAGAATGAGAAGCTGACTGAAAAGATCTTTGCCGGTAAAGAAGATCCTATCGATGCGGTAAGTTTTGATAATTTTTTGATTTTTACCTTTTTTCTGAGAAAAATTAATGATTTTGTGGTAGGAATTGTTATTGAGGATTTAGACTTGAGAATTAAAGGGTAGAGCAAGTAGGATTAATACGAGTTGGGTTAGTTGGTAATAAGATCGAAAAATGATAATTTAAGGAAAATTGATGATTTTCTGGTAGGTATAGTTATTGAGGATTTAGGCTTCAAAATTAAAGGCTATGTCAAGTAGGAATAATACGAGTAAGGTTAGTTGGTAATATAATCGAAAAATGATAAATCTGATGAAAATTGATGATTTTCTGGTAGAAATCGTTGTTGTAAATTGAGGCTTGAGAATTAAGGTTAGGATAAGTAGGATTTATCCGATTAGCATTAAAGATTAAAGATTTATAATTGAAATAAAAAATGGCAATTTTAAGGAAAATTGATGGTTTTCTGATAGGAATTGTTATTTAGGATTCAGGCTTGAAAATTAAAGGCTCTGGCAATTAGGAATAATACGAATGGGGTTATTTTATAATAAAATCAAAAAATAATAAATTTGAGGAAAATTGATGATTTTCTGGTAGGAATTGTTATTGAGGATTTACGGTTGAGAATCAAAGGCTATGGCAAGTAGGATTAATATAAGTAGGGTTAGTTGATAATAGGATCGAAATATGATCATTTGAGGAAAATTGATGATTTTCTGGTAGGTATAGTTATTGAGGATTTAGGCTTCAGAATTAAAGGCTCTGTCAAGTAGGAATAATACGAGTAAGGTTAGTTGATAATAGAATCAAAAAATGATAAATCTGATGAAAATTGATGATTTTCTGGTAGAAATCGTTGTTGGAAATTGAGGCTTGAGAATTAAGGTTAGGATAAGTAGGATTTATCCGATTAGCATTAAAGATTAAAGATTTATAATTGAAATAAAAAATGGCAATTTTAAGGAAAATTGATGGTTTTCTGATAGAAATTGTTATTTAGGATTCAGGCTTGAAAATTAAAGGCTATGTCAAGTAGGAATAATACGAGTAAGGTTAGTTGGTAATATAATCGAAAAATGATAAATCTGATGAAAATTGATGATTTTCTGGTAGAAATCGTTGTTGTAAATTGAGGCTTGAGAATTAAGGTTAGGATAAGTAGGATTTATCCGATTAGCATTAAAGATTAAAGATTTATAATTGAAATAAAAAATGGCAATTTTAAGGAAAATTGATGGTTTTCTGATAGAAATTGTTATTTAGGATTCAGGCTTGAAAATTAAAGGCTATGTCAAGTAGGAATAATACGAGTAAGGTTAGTTGGTAATATAATCGAAAAATGATAAATCTGATGAAAATTGATGATTTTCTGGTAGAAATCGTTGTTGTAAATTGAGGCTTGAGAATTAAGGTTAGGATAAGTAGGATTTATCCGATTAGCATTAAAGATTAAAGATTTATAATTGAAATAAAAAATGGCAATTTTAAGGAAAATTGATGGTTTTCTGATAGAAATTGTTATTTAGGATTCAGGCTTGAAAATTAAAGGCTCTGGCAAGTAGGAATAATACGAATGTGGTTATTTGATAATAAAATCAAAAAATAATAAATTTGAGGAAAATTGATGATTTTCTGGTAGGAATTGTTATTGAGGATTTACGGTTGAGAATCAAAGGCTATGGCAAATATTATTAATATAAGTAGGGTTAGTTAATAATAGGATCGAAAAATGATAATTTGACGAAAATTGATGATTTTCTGGTAGGTATAGTTATTGAGGATTTAGGCTTCAGAATTAAAGGCTATGTCAAGTAGGAATAATACGAGTAAGGTTAGTTGATAATAGAATCAAAAAATGATAAATCTGATAAAAATTGATGATTTTCTGGTAGAAATCGTTGTTGGAAATTGAGGCTTGAGAATTAAGGTTAGGATAAGTAGGATTTATCCGATTAGCGTTAAAGATTAAAGATTTATAATTGAAATAAAAAATGGCAATTTTAAGGAAAATTGATGGTTTTCTGATAGGAATTGTTATTTAGGATTCAGGCTTGAAAATTAAAGGCTCTGGCAGGTAGGAATAATACGAATGTGGTTATTTGATAATAAAATCAAAAAATAATAAATTTGAGGAAAATTGATGATTTTCTGGTAGGAATTGTTATTGAGGATTTACGGTTGAGAATCAAAGGCTATGGCAAATATTATTAATATAAGTAGGGTTAGTTAATAATAGGATCGAAAAATGATAATTTGACGAAAATTGATGATTTTCTGGTAGGTATAGTTATTGAGGATTTAGGCTTCAGAATTAAAGGGTATGTCAAGTAGGATTAATACGAGTAATGTTAGTTGGTAATATAATCAAAAAATGATAAATCTGATGAAAATTGATGATTTTCTGGTAGAAATCGTTGTTGGAAATTGAGGCTTGAGAATTAAGGTTAGGATAAGTAGGATTTATCCGATTAGCATTAAAGATTAAAGATTTATAATTGAAATAAAAAATGGCAATTTTAAGGAAAATTGATGGTTTTCTGATAGGAATTGTTATTTAGGATTCAGGCTTGAAAATTAAAGGCTCTGGCAAGTAGGAATAATACGAATGGGGTTATTTGATAATAAAATCAAAAAATAATAAATTTGAGGAAAATTGATGATTTTCTGGTAGGCATTGTTATTGAGGATTTACGGTTGAGAATCAAAGGCTATGGCAAGTAGGATTAATATAAGTAGGGTTAGTTAATAATAGGATCGAAAAATGATAATTTGACGAAAATTGATGATTTTCTGGTAGGTATAGTTATTGAGGATTTAGGCTTCAGAATTAAAGGCTATGTCAAATAGGATTAATACGAGTAAGGTTAGTTGATAATAGAATCAAAAAATGATAAATCTGATGAAAATTGATGATTTTCTGGTAGAAATCGTTGTTGGAAATTGAGGCTTGAGAATTAATGTTAGGATAAGTAGGATTTATCCGATTAGCATTAAAGATTAAAGATTTATAATTGAAATAAAAAATGGCAATTTTAAGGAAAATTGATGGTTTCTGATAGGAATTGTTATTTAGGATTCAGGCTTGAAAATTAAAGGCTCTGGCAAGTAGGAATAATACGAATGGGGTTATTTGATAATAAAATCGAAAAATAATAAATTTGATGAAAATTACTATATTACAATTATTATATTGATTTACTTCAATATTGTATCGATTTTTACTGAAACCAAACGCATTAATGTAATCCTAGCATATATTGTTTGCTATGAAGTTCAGTTGCCATTTGTAACTTTAGAATTAATTAAAGGGCTTGTCCCGTTTATAAATAAATAAATAAATAAAAAAATAAAATTGATGATTTTCTGGTATTAATTGTTGTAGAGGATTTAGGCTTGCGAATTAAAGGTTAGGATTTTAAGGAAAATTGATGATTTTCTGATACGAATTTTTATTTAGGATTTAGGCTTCAAAATTAAAGGCTACGTCAAGTAGGAATAATACGAGTAAGGTTAGTTAATAATAGGATCGAAAAATGATAAATTTGATGAAAACTGATGATTTTCTGGTAGAAATTGTTGTTGAGGATTTAGGCTTGAGAATTAAAGGTTAGGATTTTAAGGAAAATTGATGATTTTCTGATACAAATTTTTAATTTAGGATTTAGGCTTGGGAGTTAAAGGCTCTGTTAAGTAGGACTAAGACAAGTAACGTCAGATGATAATAAAACCGAAAAATGATAAATTTGATGAAAATTGATGATTTTCTGATCGGAATTGTAATTGAGGATTTAAGGTTGAGAACTAAAGGTTAGGATAAGTAGAATTTATTCGATTAGCATGAAAGATTTAAAATTTATAATTGGAATAAAAAATGGTAATTTTGAGGAAAATTGATGATTTGCTAGAAGGTATTATTATTGAGGATATAGGCTTAGAAATTGAAGATTAGGACGTGTAGGATTAATCTGATTAGAAAAATGGCAGATTGACAATAGGAACGTGAAATAGTAATTTTGAAGAAAATTGATGATTTTCGGGTTGAAATTGTTATTAAGGATGTAGGTTTAGGAAGTGAAGTTCAGGACATGCGGGATTAATCTAAATAGAAAAATGGGAAATTAATAATAGGAACCAGAAATGGCAATTTTGATGAAAATTGATGATTTTCTGATAGGAATTGTTATTGAGGATTTAGGGTTGAGTATTAGAGGCCATGGCAAGTAGGATTAATAGGTTTGGGGTTATTTGATATTAGGATCAAAAAATGATAAATTGATGAAAATTGATGATTTCCTTGTAGGAATTGTTATCGAGAATTTGAACTTGGAAATTAAAGGTTAGGACAAGTAGGATTTATCCGAATAGGATTAAAGATTAAACACTTATTTTTGGAATAAAAAATGGTAATTTTAAGAAAAATTGATGATTTGCTGGAAGTTGTTGTTATTGAGGATATAGACTTAGATATTAAAGTTTCGGTGTGTAGGATTAATCTGAATAGAAAGATGGGAGATTGATAATAGGATCGAAAAATGATAATTTGAGGAAAATTGATGATTTTCTTTTAGGAATGGTTATTGAGGATTTAGGCTTGAGAATTAAAGGTCAGGACAACTAGGATTCATGTGATTAGGATTGAAGATTAAAGACTGATAATGGGAATAAAAAATGGTAATTTTGAATGAAAATTGATGATTTTCCGATGCTATGGTTATTGGGGATATAGACTTAGAAATTAAAGTTTAGGACGAGTAGGATTAATCTGAATAGAAAAATGGGAGATTGACAATAGGAACGTGAAATTGTAATTTTGAGGAAAATTGATGATTTTCTGGTTATAGCAAAAACAATCTGTATTTTTTACCAAATCTACTAAAAAATACAGAGTTTTATTAATTTTTAAATCAACATTGTTACAAATGGTAAAACCAGTACAGAGAATTAGAAGTTTTGGGTAGTAAATTACATATTAAGAAAAACTGATGATTTTATGGTAGGTATTGTTATTAATGATTTGGGCTTAATAATTAAAGGTTAGAACAAGTATGATTAGTCAGAATAGGATTAACGATGAGAGGTTGTTAATAGGAACGAGAAATAGTAATTTTGAGGAAAATTGATGATTTTCTGGTAGGTATTGCATTTGAGGATGTAGGCTTGAAAATTCAAGGCTAGGGCAAGTAGAATAAATACGAGAAAAATTAATTGATAATAGAATAGAAAAATGGAAAATTTGAGGAAAATTGATGACGTTCTGGTTTATAGCAAAAATATTTTTTTTTTACAAAATATACTAAAATAAGCTGAGAAATATGAAATTTATGAATAAAATTATAAGAAAAGGTATAATTAGTAGAAGGAATTAGAAGTGTTGAGTGGTAAATTACAAATTGAGGAAAATTGATGATTTTATGGTAAGTATTGTTATTGACGATTTGGGCTTGAGAATTGAAGTTATGATTAATTCGAATAGGGTCAAAGATGGGAGATTGATAAAAATATTAAAAAATCGTAAATTTGAGGTAAGTTGATGATTTTCTGGTTTATAGCAAAAATAATTTTTTTTTTTTTTTATAAAATATACCAAAAAGAGCAGAGTAATATGTAATTTATGAATATTTGGTAGGTATTGCAATTGAGGATGTAGGCTTGAAAATTTAAGACTAGGGCAAATAGGATTAATACGACTAGGTTTAGTTGATAATAGGATCGAAAAATGATAAATTTGAGGAAAATTGATGATTTTCTGGTAGGTATTTTTATTGAGGATGAAGGCTGGAAAGTTTAAGTCTAGGGCTAGTAGGATTAATCCGAATAGGATTAAATTCCTAAGATTGATAATAGGATCAAAAATGGTAAATTTGAGAATAATTTATGATTTTCTGGTTTTTTAAATTTTCTTCTTTAAAGAAAAATTGATGAAAAGGATTAAAATTGATAATTTAGATCAAAATTGATGATTTTATAGCACAGACTTCCTTTGCCTTTTTTTAAAAAAAAATTGATGACGAGGAATAATTGATGATTAGAAATAGAGATTTTATTATTTAGATTCTCACTAAAGTTTTTTTGTAAGATTAATTCATGACTAGGATTAAAAATGATGATTAGGGTAGGTATTGATAATTATGCTTAAAATTAATGATCAATATTATTTAAAATTATGATTAGGTTAAAATTGATTATTAAGATTAAGTATAATGATTTTCATGCTTAAATTTTTTGCTTTTCTTTCTGAAAAAATTGACAATGAGGGTATATTTTTAATTATTATAAAAATTGATTATTGGGATTAACATTGATGATTCAAAATGACTAGGATTAAAATTGATGATTAGGATTGGTAATGATAACTAAGTTTAAAATTAATGATTGACATTATTAAAAATTATAATTAGGATAAAAATTAATGATTAAGACTAAAATTAATGATTTTCTTGCTTTTTTTATAAACAATTGGCGATTCAGATTTGCACTCATTTTTTTATATAAATTGATGATTAAAATGAAAATTGATGATAAGGATAAAAATTGATGATTTCCTTGCTCAAAAATGTCATATTCTCTTTTTCTTGAAAAAAATCATGTTTAACCATAATTGATGACCTTGGATTAAAATTAATGATTCAGATTGAAATTTTCAATGAAATTAAATATTAATGATTTAAAATTGATGATTTTCTTGTTCAGATTTTCACAGAATTTTACTTCCTTTTTTTTTGTTTCTGAATAAAACTGATGATTTTCTTGCGCAGGCTTTCATTTCTTTAATTTTTTCAAAAATTTGATGACGAGGCATAATTGACGATTGTGAATGATAATTAAGCTCAAAATTTTATGATTGATATTATTGAAAATGATAATTAGGATAATAATTATTAATTAAGATTAAAATTAATGATTTTGTTGCTTAAATTTTTTGCTTTTTTTTATAAACAATTGAAGATGAGGGTATATTGATGATTATTATAAAAATTGACGATTGGGATTAAAATTGATGATTATGATTAAAATTGATGACTAGGATTAAAATTGATGATTAAAAATAAAATTCACGATTTTCATGTTAAGATTTGCACTCATTTTTTTAAACAAATTGATGACTAGAATCAAAATTGATGATCAGGATAAAAATTGATGACTAAGTCTAAAATTGATGATTAGGATAAAAATGGATGATTTTCTAGCTCAAAAATTTGATATTCTCTTTTCCTGGAAAAAATCATGTTCAACTATATTTGTTGACCTTTGATTCAAAGTAATGATTCAGATTGAAATTGTCAATTAAATTTAAAATAATATTAATACTAGGATTAAAATTGATGATTAGGATTGGTAATAATAATTAAGCTTTAAATTAATGATTTATATTATTCAAAATGATAATTAGGATAAAAATTAATGATTAAGATTAAAATTAATGATTTTGTTGCTTAAACGTTTTGCTTTTTTTTATAAACAATTGACGATGAGGGTATATTGATGATTATTATAAAAATTGATGATTGGGATTAAAATTGACGATTAGGATTAAAATTGATGATCAGGATAAAAATTTATGACTAAGTCTAAAATTGATGATTAGGATAAAAATTGATGATTTTCTTGCTCAACAATCTCATATTCTCTTTTTCTAGAAAAAAATCATGTTTAACCATAATTGATGACCTTGAATTAAAATAAATAATTCAGATTGAAATTGGCAATTAAATTTACAATTGATGTTTTTCTTGTTCAAATTTTCACATTATTTTTCTTCCTTTTTTTTTGTTTTTGAATAAAATTGATTATTTTCTTGCGCAGACTTTCATAACTTTTATTATTTCAAAAATTTGATGACGAAGTATAATTGATGATTGTGAATAGAGATTTTAAAGTTTACCTTTTCACTAAAGTTTTTTGTAAGAATAATTTATGACTAGGATTAAAATTAATGATTAGGATAAAAATTAATGATTAAGATTAAAATTAATGATTTTCTTACTTTAATTTTTGGCTTTTTTTATAAACAAATGATAATGAGGGTATATTGATGATTATTATCAAAATTGATAATTGGAATTAACATTGATGATTAGGATTAAAATTCACGATTTTTATGTTTAGATCTGCTCTTATTTTTTAAGATAAATTGATGATTAGAATCAAAATTGATGATCAGGATAAAAATTGATGACCAAGTCTAAAATTGCTGATTAGGATAAAAATTGATGATTGGGATTAAAATTGATGATTAAAAATAAAACTAATGATTTTCATGTTCAGATTAACACTAACTTTTTCAGACAAATTGATGCCTAAAATGAAAATCGATGATCAGGATAAAAATTGATGACTAAGACTAAAATTGATGATTAGGATAAAAATTCATAATTTTTTTGTTCAGATTTCCACCATATTTTCTTTTTTTTTCTTTCTTTTCTTTTTTTTTGAGTAAAATTCATGATTCTCTTTATTCACTTGAACCGATCGGAAACCCCACGGATTTAATCTTTCAGTAATTAAATTGAACGCGGAAAAATTCGTAATTCAGTTATAATTCCGAAACGAATTCCACCTTCATTCTTCATTCAAACTGAAAAATTCTAATGTGCTGCGACTGTTGAAGCGAAGCTTTTATTTTTTGCCTCCACACAGATTTAATAGAATTCTCGCAACAATCGACGGAAATTGACAATGATACATTCTTCTTCACTGAAAGACTCAATTTTCACCGTTGTCATTTTCAACCCCAAAAAAAAAAGTGTTTCCTTTCATTTTATAATTTTTGTTTTGTTTTTGTTTTAATCTCGGTTTGTCATTTTGCCTGTTTGCCATTCTCCTTTATTTACCTTTTATGTGTTCTTTTTTGGCCGCCTATTTATTTTCTCTTGCATCGAATTCAGTTTATTTATATCTTTTTTTATTTACTTTTTTTATTATTGGCGAGCTTAACATATATATAAATAAAAAAATATAAATATAATATATATATATATATAAATAATCAGAATAGAAACAAAACAAAAAGTTTTCTCAAAGCCGTTTGCATAATTCTGGAATAAATTGACAATTGTAAGGTTTCATAATGAAGGAAGGACGAGAAAGAAAATTTGATTTTCAAATAAGGGGAAATGAAGACCTGGGAAATAAGGAAGTGGTCTTTTCTTTATGCAGAAAGATAGAGAGAGAAAGTTTATTTTCTACAAATTCTGGGCTCGAGAGATGAAAGGGTTGTAAAAGTTAGAAAAGCCTTTCGTAAACTTGAACTGCGGGCAATTGAATATAGAACAATGGGAAAATGGAGAATAAAGCGAATAAAGCTCTGCTTAGCCAAGAGCTTTTAATTAAATTGCTGACTTGCATATGTGCTTTTAAGACCTCAAATATCATTGTTCTATTAGAAATAAGCAAGAAAAGCTCGTCTCAAGAAACGTATGACCTCGCAAATTTCATCTGAAAAATTATTTTAAACTCTAAAAATCTATTTAAAAAAAAAAAAAAATTAATAATATTAATAATAATATGGAAATAGAATTTAATTTGTTAATTTTAATTTGTTTTGAAACAAGGAATATTATTGTTTTATTTATTAAATTTCATTTTTAGAGTAAAAATTTTTTTTTGCGAAAAACGATATTTTTTTTGAAAATAGGCCCTTAACAAAATTTGATTGGGTATTTTCAAAAAATCCTGTGTTAAAATTTAGATATTTATGAGTTTAATAAGCCTACCAAATTTTATTGAAATCCGTTAAAAGGTTCTCGAGATATCATGTCGACAAAAAGTTACTACACACACACACACACAAACACACACATTGGAATATTTGCCTAAAAATGAAAACTTACGCTATTTAGATGATTAGGAACCGATTAAACCTATTTTTGAAATATACAAACTAATCTTTCAAAGATTTTTCTCGATGATGAAGGCGAATTTGAGATATTATTTTCAAAATTCAAAATGGCGGAACAAATATGTCAGATTCAGTATTTTGCTTTAAATATGTCAGAAAATAATCGCAAAATTGATTAAAATTGTTTGAAACTTGTCTACTAGATTTTTTTTACGTTGCTAAATCAAAAAATGATATCAGATTTTAAAAATTCAAAATGGCGGTTTAAATATATGAAATTCAATGCAGCAGACCAATTTTGAAAATTATAATATGAAATTTATGTGAAAGTTGTAATCTGTGGGAATTTAGGTTAGTGATTACGAAACTGATGTTAGATTTTCGAAATTCAAAATGGCGGATCCAATATGGCCGACGATTTATAAAAAACATATACAAATCACAGGAAATGTTTTTCTCGGCGGAATTTAAGGATACAGATTACAAAAGTGACATGAGATTTTAAAAATTCGAGATAGCGGATTCAAAATGGCGGAACAAATATGGCCGATTCTGTATTTCGCATTAAATATGGCGGAAAATAATTTCAAAATTGATTAAATTTGTTTAAAGCTCGTCTACTAGATTTTTGTTATGTTGCTAAATTAAAAAATAACATCAGATTTTCAAAATTCAAAATGGCGGAACCAATATCGCTGATTCAATACTGCGCTTTAAATATGGCGGACAATAATCCAAAAAAATGACTAAAATTGTAAAATTAAGAAAAATTGAATTAAAATTAAAAATTAAATTAATTAAATTAAAAAGTAACATTACAGTTTAAAAAATCAAAATGGCGGATTCAAAATGGCGGACGAATTTTGAAAAAAATATTTAAATTCTTACAAAATTTATCACTCGGGAGTTGTTGTGATGGTCGAATCCAAATACGACATAGGATTTTAAAAATTCTAAATGGCGGATTCAAAATGGCGGAACCAATATGGCCGACTCGATATTGAGTGTTAAATGTGTCGGATAATAAACTAAAAAATTGATTAAATTTGTTCAAAACTTATCTACTAGATGGTTTTTACTTCGCTAAATTACAAAGTGACATTACAGTTTAAAAATTCAAAATGGAGGACGAATTTTGAAACACTATCTTACAGTCATACGGTTCCAAGATGGCGGACTAATTTTTAAAAACACTTAAATTCACACGAAATTTGTCACTTTTGAGGTTTTTGAGGTCGCTAAATCCGAATCTGACACCGGATTTTCAAAATTCAAAATGGCGGATCCAAGATGGCGGAAGAATTTTGATAAATAGTTAAATTCACACGAATTTTGTCACTTGGGGGTTTTTGGGATGGCTGAATCCGAATATGACATCAGATTTTTAAAATTCAAAATGGCGGAAGAATTTTGAAAAACAGTTAAATTCACACGAAATTTGTCACTCGGGGGTTTTTGGGGTCGCTGAATCCAAATATGACACCGGATATATAAAATTCAAAATGGCGGATCCAAGATGGCGGACTAATTTTTAAAAACACTTAAATTCACACGAAATTTGTTACTCGGGGGTTTTTAGGGTCGCTGAATCCGAATATGACACCGGATTTTCAAAATTCAAAATGGCGGATCCAAGATGGCGGCTTATTTGGAAAAACACTTAAATTCACACGAAATTTGTCACTCGGGGGTTTTTAGGGTCGCTGAATCCAAATCTGACACCGGATTTTCAAAATTCAAAATGGCGGATCCAAGATGGCGGAAGAATTTTGAAAAACAGTTAAATTCACACGAAATTTGTCACTCGGGGGTTTTTGGGGTCGCTGAATCCAAATATGACACCGGATATATAAAATTCAAAATGGCGGATCCAAGATGGCGGATTAATTTTGAAAAACACTTAAATTCACACGAAATTTGTTACTCGGGGGTTTTTAGGGTCGCTGAATCCGAATATGACACCGGATTTTCAAAATTCAAAATGGCGGATCCAAGATGGCGGATTATTTGGAAAAACACTTAAATTCACACGAAATTTGTCACTCGGGGGTTTTTAGGGTCGCTGAATCCAAATCTGACACCGGATTTTCAAAATTCAAAATGGCGGATCCAAGATGGCGGAAGAATTTTGAAAAACAGTTAAATTCACACGAAATTTGTCACTCGGGGGTTTTCGGGGTCGCTGAATCTAAATCTGAAATTGGATTTTCAAAATTCAAAATGGCGGATCCAAAATGGCGGACGAATTTTGAAAAACATTTGACAAATCACTTGAAATTTGTCACTCGGGGGTTTTTGGGGTTTCTGAATCCAAATATGATACCGGATTTTCAAAATTCAAAATGGCGGATCCAAGATGGCGGATTATTTTGAAAAACACTTAAATTCACACGAAATTTGTAACTCGGGGGTTTTTGGGGTCGCTGAATCCAAATATGACACCGGATTTTCAAAATTCAAAATGGCGGATCCAAAATGGCGGACGAATTTTGAAAAACATTTGACAATTCACACGAAATTTGTCACTCGGGGGTTTTTGGGGTCTCTGAATCCAAATATGACACCGGATTTTCAAAATTCAAAATGGCGGATCCAAGATGGCGGCTTATTTGGAAAAACACTTAAATTCACACGAAATTCGTCACTCGGGGGTTTTTGGGGTCGCTGAATCCAAATCTGACATCAGATTTTCAAAATTCAAAATGGCGGATCCAAGATGGCGGACGAATTTTGAAAAACATTTGACAATTCACTTGAAATTTGTCACTCGGGGGTTTTTGGGGTCGCTGAATCCAAATCTGACCCTAGATTTAAAAAAATTCAAAATGGCGGTTCCAAAATGGCGGGCGATGAATCCAAAAAAAGAGAGAAAATAATAAAAGAAAAGAAGAAATAAAGGAAAAAAAGAGCTGAAAATGAGAAAAAACGCAAAAAAAATATTCTAGTCGTGAAATTGTTTCATAAAATACATAAATTTCTATTATGATAATACAGAGGACAGTTTGGACTAAAGCCTTGTAATAACATGGAGGTAAACTCGACATAAAAGCACTTACGTAAACAGCAATGTGGGAAAGATGAAGTTGTAATTTGATGATGGCTCGTGTGCTAGACAGGTTGAAATAGACGACAAACGTGATTCTCACATGGAAGAAAATTGAATGGGAGATTGAAGCTATCTTGCCTGAAGCATGTGCTTATGTGGCGCCATATACACGTTACAATAGCTTCCACTATAATCCGCCTTGTGTTGGTACACACATATGAAATGGCACTGCTGAAGATGCCGCTGAATGAAGTTTTGATGCCGTAAAGGAGCTGAATAGAAGATCGCAAGGGTCGCACCGATTTTACATTATCCTGCGCTCTCTATGCAATTCCCGGAAACATCTTCACACTCTCCTCACCAACAGGAACCTCAAGTGTCAATTTCAAGCGCACTTATCAGCAGAGTGTCAACTCTCTCGATTCTATCGTCAAATTCAGCCATTTCTACCTTCATATTACCTATAAAAAATGGCTTAATTAAAATAAATTTACATAAATTGAAAAAAAATTAAATATCTTCATATTATCTAAAAAAAAAATTGTCTTAAAAAAAAATTTACATAAATTGAAAAAAAAATAAAAATTAAATACAATTCACGAAAATAGGAGTAAAAATATAAAATATAAAATTTTACAGTAAAAAAAAAAATTGCAAAAAAAAATTGAAAAATGATTTTATTAATGATAATTTGGAAAATATAGTTAAAATTAGAGATGAATTATTGAAAAATGAAAAAAGGGATTTAAAAATGATTTTTAAAATTTTAAAAATTGACATTATTTTTAAAAATAAAGAAAAATTAAAAGTTCGAAAAATTATTCAAATTGAAGTTAATAGTTGATAATGATTGAGGAAAATAATTGAAAAAAGATTTTAAGATTTAAAACTTGAAGAAAATAATTGAAATGTGACAAAAAGAATGATAAGTTGAAAAAAATAAATGGAATTTGAAATAAATAATTGAAAAAATTAAAGAAAATTTTTTATAATAAAAAAAATTATTGAAATATGAGAGAAATACTTAAAAATGTTAGAAATTCTTATCAAAAATTAAGTAAAATTAAAAGTTCGAAAAAATATTCAAATTTTAGTTAATAGTTAATCATAATTGGGGGAATTAATTAAAAAATAATTTGATAATAATAATTAGGAAAATATAGTTAAAATTAGAGATGAATTATTGAAAAATGAAAAAAGTGATTTAAAAATGATTTTTAAAATTTTAAATTGAAGAAATCAATAAAAAGTTACAGAGAGAAATAAACATTTGGAGTGAAATAAGTGAAAATCTTACAAATTAATTGAAAAAATGAGAATAATTTAGAATTGAAGAAAATAATTATTGAAAACTGAACAAGATAATAGAAATTTCAGATAAACATTAAAAACGTTTTGGACATTATGGAAAAGAACGTAAGTCATTGAAAATTAAAAAAAATAATATAAATAATTAGAGATGAATTATTGAAAAATGAAAAAAGTGATTTAAAAATGATTTTCAAAATTTTAAAAATTGACATTATTTTTAAAAATAAAGAAAAATTAAAAGTTCGAAAAATTATTCAAATTGAAGTTAATAGTTGATAATGATTGAGGAAAATAATTGAAAAAAGATTTTAAGATTTAAAACTTGAAGAAAATAATTGAAATGTGACAAAAAGAATGATAAGTTGAAAAAAATAAATGGAATTTGAAATAAATAATTGAAAAAATTAAAGAAAATTTTTTATAATAAAAAAAATTATTGAAATATGAGAGAAATACTTAAAAATGTTAGAAATTCTTATCAAAAATTAAGTAAAATTAAAAGTTCGAAAAAATATTCAAATTTTAGTTAATAGTTAATCATAATTGGGGGAATTAATTAAAAAATAATTTGATAATAATAATTAGGAAAATATAGTTAAAATTAGAGATGAATTATTGAAAAATGAAAAAAGTGATTTAAAAATGATTTTTAAAATTTTAAATTGAAGAAATCAATAAAAAGTTACAGAGAGAAATAAACATTTGGAGTGAAATAAGTGAAAATCTTACAAATTAATTGAAAAAATGAGAATAATTTAGAATTGAAGAAAATAATTATTGAAAACTGAACAAGATAATAGAAATTTCAGATAAACATTAAAAACGTTTTGGACATTATGGAAAAGAACGTAAGTCATTGAAAATTAAAAAAAATAATATAAATAATTAGAGATGAATTATTGAAAAATGAAAAAAGTGATTTAAAAATGATTTTCAAAATTTTAAATTGAAGAAAGCAATAAAAAGTTACAGAGATAAGTTAACAGTTTGAGTGAAATACTTGAAAATCTTAGAAATTAATTGAATAAATGAGAATAATTTAGAATTGAAGAAAATAATTATTGAACACTGAATAAGATAATAGAAACTTTAGATAAACTTTAAAAACATTTTGGAAATGATGAAAAAAAAACGTATGTTATTGAAAATTGAAGAAAAATAAAAAAATATTATAAACAATGGAAAATGCAATTAAATAATTGAAATATCAGATAAATAGTTTAAATTTTTTGAAATTAATAGAGGAATTGAAAATAATTAAAAAATCCGGAAAATAAATTTGAATTAATAATTGAAAAAATTGCAGGAAATATTTTAAAATAAAAAAAAACAATTAAAATTTGAGGGAAATACTTAAAAATCTTTGACATTATTTTTAAAAATTAAGAAAAATTAAAAGTTCGAAAAATTATTCAAATTGAAGTTAATAGTTGATAATAATTGAGGAAAATAAATTAAAAAAGATTTTAAGATTTAAAAATTGAAGAAAATAATTAAAATATGACAATAACAATGATAACTTGAAAAAAATAAATAGAATTTGAAATAAATAACTAAAAAAAAAACTAAAGAAAATTTTTTATAATAAAAAAAATTATTGAAATATGAGAGAAATACTTAAAAATGTTAGAAATTATTATCAAAAATTAAGAAAAATTAGGAGTTCGAAAAAATATTCAATTTGAAGTTGATAGTTAATCATAATTGGGGAAATTAATTAAAAAATAAGTTAAAAATAATAATTTTGAAAATATAGTTAAAATTAGAGATGAATTATTGAAAAATGAAAGAAGTAATTTAAAAAGGATTTTTAAAATTTTAAATTGAAGAAAGCAATAAAAAGTTACAGAGAAAAATAAACATTTTGAGTGAAATAAATGAAAATCTTACAAATTAATTGAAAAAATGAGAATAATTTAGAATCGAAGAAAATAATTGTTGAAAACTGAACAAAATAATAGAAACTTCAGATAAACATTAAAAACGTTTTGAAAATTATGGAAAAGAACGTAAGTCATTGAAAATTGAAGAAAAATAAATAAATAATATAAATAATTGAAAATGCAATTAAATAATTGAAATATCAGATAAATATTTAAAATTTTTTTAATTAATAGAGAAATTGAAAATAATTAAAAATTCCGGATAATAGTGGGGAATTTGAGAAAAATACCTACTTGCAAAAATCTTAGAAAATAGTTTTTAACAAGAAAAAAATTTAATACTTAATAGCAGATAATAATTTAAAACAGGGAAAGAACAGGGTTTAAACAGGGTTATTAATTAATAACAGGGAAAATTATTAAAATATGTTTTTAAAATTTAAAATTTAAAGAAAATAGTTGACCTATGATAAAAACAATGATAAGTTAAAAAAAATAAATAAAATTGGATATAAATAATTGAGAAAATTGCAGAATTTGTTTTAAATAAAAAAAAATAATAATAATTAAAATTTGGAACAAATACTTGAAAATTTTAGAACTTTAATGAAAAAAAATGACAATAATTAAAAATTGAAGAGATTGAGGGAAATAATCAAAAAATTATTTAAAATTGAAAAAAAGAATTGAATTATGATGAAAATAATTAAAATTTCAGATAAATAATTGAAATTTTTAGAATTATGCCAAAAGAATGAAACTAATTAGTAATTGGAGAAAGAAATAGAAAAATTACAGAATTTAGTTTCAAGCAGAAGAAAATAATTGAAAAAGCGCGTAATAAATTGAAAATTATAGACAATAATCTTAATTTGAGATAATAACTGAAAAGTTAGGATATTAATTGAAAAATAATTAAAGTAATTAATAGGTTGAGAAAATAATTGCAAAATGATTAAAATAAATATTGAACAAAATAATTGAAAATTATATTTTTTTAAGACAATTTCGAATATCGTTTTATTAAATATTTAGTCAACATATTTGACATATTTAACAAAAATTTCAACAATTATTTAACATTTATTGTTTATTTTTTGTATAAAGTGAATAATATAATAAAAAAATTGTAATAAAACAAATTATAAGTTTTCAAATTTAGCGCTATTTCGACAGTGGCGCCGCCAATTAATTCTGCATTGTGAAGTTGCTGAGGTTGATTGATTTTTCGCTTAGTCATTCATGCGCATTCATGTTTATAACCTAAAAATAAAATATACTTTAGAAACGTGACTACAAGCAATTATCTTTAAAATTGAACAAACTATCCAGTTTAATATGTTACTTGTATCAATTAATTATATAATATTTCTTGCATTTTTGTTGAACTATTTCTTATTCAGCAATATTTTCTTTTTTTGTTATACTCTTTTTACTCAAGTTAAATTTGGTTTAATCATTTTGATACATTTTATTTTAATTTTTACCAAATTAATTTAAAATTTTTAATTCTAGTACCCAGCATTATTATTAACTCTTTTAACAGAAAAGTGTATTAACCAAAATTTCTTGAATTATTTTCTGTATGTTTTTAAAATTAATTTTTTAACATAAATTTTTACAGTAAATAAAAAAGAATATCTTTGTCTTGTACTTTTATGCCAAAAACCTAGAAATAAGTGAATTCAAACAATTAGTACAACATAACCTCAAAAAAGCAAATTTCAGTACTATTTACGTTTTCCAAAATAATTTTAACACTTTTTTGTTCAAAATAACTGAGAAAGTTATTTGTAGAAAGTTTTTAAATTATATACTAGAAATTAAAAATCGTACCTTTCTAAGAAATCTCCATTTCTGTAAAATTCCCCTTTTTTTTCACTTTCGAATTAATAAATTAAATGATAAAACTTTAATCAAGTATCTTATAAATAGAATTAAAAACTTTAATTTATTTCCCTTTGAAAATGAAATGAGTAATTTATTTATATAGATTAGAGTAAATTTTCTTTAGCAATTGTTTCCTAAAGTTTGTGTCCGCGCACTCTCAAGTTTCTATATACTGTTAAAAGAAAGAAGAAGAAAAAAAAGTCTCTGATGAGGTTCTCCGACTCTGCTTGCAAGTTTTTATCTCGCTTTTCAGAGTTTTCTTGGAGCACCTGACCTACATGGACAAGTGGAACTTTAATAATTACATCAATCACTGCCGCTAAGCATTCTTAATTATGTCAAAAGCATATTTTTAGAACGAAACGAGACTTAGCTTTTCAATTTTTACTTTATGAAAGCTCCTCACAATACAAGAACTTCTTCAATCTCAAAGCAAGTATTTAAGCCTTTATTGGACCCGAGATGGTACATTTTTATCATTAAAAATTCATTTCGAATTACGAGATTTCATTATACACATGTTCTGTTACGTTTTACCTCGTTTCTTGTAGTTTAGAAGTGGTCCTTAAATCGCGAAAATTCATTAATTTAATAGTCCCTCAGTCTTAATTTGCTTTTTTTAAAAAAAAAAATTTCTTACTTATTTTTTTATCATTTTTTTATTTTTTATCTTTAGGATTTTGTGCAGAAACAGTTCTGAACCAGTTTCAAATATTTTGGCAATAGTTTCAGTTTCGAAAAAAACTGCTCACTGTTTCAAAAAATTTTAAAATAAAGTTTGCAACATTCAGATTATTTTAAACTAGTTTTTAAACAATTTTAGACTAGTTCTAAACAGTTTTGAATTAGTTCCAAACAGTGTGTACTAGTTCAAAACAGTTTTGAATTAGTTCCAAACAGTTTGTACTAGTTCAAAACAGTTTAAAACTAGTTTAAAACAGTTTTGAACTAGTTCCAAATTGTTTGAACTAATTTAAAACAGTTTCAACCTAGTAACAAACAGTTTGAACTAGTTTCAAACATTTTGGCACTAGTTTCAGTTTCGAAAAAACTGCTCACAGTTTCAAAAAATTTTAAACTAAAGTTTGCAACATTCATATTATTTTAAGCTAGTTTTTAAACTATTTTAAAATAGTTCTAAACAGTTTTGAATTAGTTCCAAACAGTTTGTACTAGTTCAAAACAGTTTAGAACTAGTTTCAAACAGTTTTGAACTAGTTTCAAACAGTTTTGAACTAGTTCCAAATTGTTTGTACTAGTTCAAAACAGTTTAGAACTAGTTTTAAACTTTTTTGAACTAGTTCCAAACTGATTGAAGAACTAATTTCAAACAGTTTCAAACAAGTTACAAACAGTTTAGAACTAGTTTCAAACAGTTTAGAACTAGTTACAAACATTTTGGCATTAGTTTCAGTTTCGAAAAAACTGCTCACAGTTTCAAAAAAATTTAAAATAAAGTTTGCAACATTCATATTATTTTAACCCTTACATGCACAAGTTTTTTAAAAGTAGAAAAATAATTTTTTTCAATTAAAATAGGTACTTTACAATCAAAAGAAGATAAAAATATGAAAATTAGAGAATCGAAAAAAATTTGCTATTTTCAAATTTTAGTCTTGGAAACTAAAAAACATATTTTATTTGAAAACCATAGTTTGGAATCGGAAATTTATTGAGGAACCTCAAAATTAAGTCTATAAATGTAAAATAGTGACTGTATTCCAATAATCTTGAGTAAACTACGAAAAACTCAAAAAAATAGGTGGTCAGTAGGACTGACCACTGTGCAGCTAAGGGTTAAACTAGTTTTTAAACAATTTTAAACTAGTTCAAAACAGTTTAGAACTAGTTACAAACAGTTTAGAACTAGTTTCAAACAGTTTAGAACTAGTTACAAACATTTTGGCACTAGTTTCAGTTTCGAAAAAACTGCTCACAGTTTCAAAAAATTTTAAACTAAAGTTTGCAACATTCATATTATTTTAAGCTAGTTTTTAAACTATTTTAAACTAGTTCTAAACAGTTTTGAATTAGTTCCAAACAGTTTGTACTAGTTCAAAACAGTTTAGAACTAGTTTCAAACAGTTTTGAACTACTTCCAAATTGTTTGTACTAGTTCAAAACAGTTTAGAACTAGTTTTAAACTTTTTTGAACTAGTTCCAAACTGATTGAAGAACTAATTTCAAACAGTTTCAAACTAGTTACAAACAGTTTAGAACTAGTTTCAAACAGTTTAGAACTAGTTACAAACATTTTGGCACTAGTTTCAGTTTCTAAAAAACTGCTCACAGTTTCAAAAAATTTTAAAATAAAGTTTGCAATATTCATATTATTTTAAACTAGTTTTTAAACAATTCTAAACCAGTTTCAAACAATTTAGAACTAGTTTTAAACATTTTAAACTAGTTTTAAACAGTTTGAACTAGTTTCAAACAATTTAGAACTAGTTTTAAACAGTTTGAACTAGTTTTAAAAAGGTTGGACTAGTTTCAAACATTTTGGCACTAGTTCCAGTTTCGAAAAAACTGCTCAGAGTTTCAAAAATTTTTAAAATAAAGTTTGCAACATTCATATTATTTTAAACTAGTTTTTAAACTATTTTAGACTAGTTCTAAACAGTTTTGAATTAGTTCCAAACAGTTTGTACTAGTTCAAAACAGTTTTGAATTAGTTCCAAACAGTTTGTACTAGTTCAAAACAGTTTTGAATTAGTTCCAAACAGTTTGTACTAGTTCAAAACAGTTTAAAACTAGTTTAAAACAGTTTTGAACTAGTTCCAAATTGTTTGAACTAATTTAAAACAGTTTCAACCTAGTAACAAACAGTTTGAACTAGTTTCAAACATTTTGGCACTAGTTCCAGTTTCGAAAAAACTGCTCAGAGTTTCAAAAATTTTTAAAAATAAAGTTTGCAACATTCATATTATTTTAAACTAGTTTTTAAACTATTTTAGACTAGTTCTAAACAGTTTTGAATTAGTTCCAAACAGTTTGTACTAGTTCAAAACAGTTTAAAACTATTTTCAAACAGTTTTGAACTAGTTCCAAATTGTTTGAACTAATTTAAAACAGTTTCAACCTAGTAACAAACAGTTTGAACTAGTTTCAAACATTTTGGCACTAGTTTCAGTTTCGAAAAAACTGCTCACAGTTTCAAAGAATGTTTAAATAAAGTTTGCAACATTAACATTGTTTTAAACTAGTTTTTAAACCATTTTAAACTAGTTCTAAATAGTTTTGAATTAGTTTCAAACAGTTTGTACTTGTTTTAAACGGTTTTGAACTAGTTCCAACTAGTTCCAAACAGTTTTGAACTAGTTCCAAACAGTTTGTACTAGTTTCAAACAGTTTAGAACTTGTTTCAACCAGATTTGAACTAGTTTCAAACAGTTTGTACTTGTTCTAAACAGTTTTGAGTTAGTTCCAAACAGTTTGTACTAGTTTCAAATAGTTTAGAACTCTTTTCAACCAGATTTGAACTAGTTTCAAACAGTTTTGAACTAGTTTGAAACAGTTTGAAACAGTTGAACTAGTTTAAACTAGTTTGAAACAGTTGAACTAGTTTAAACTAGTTTGAAACAGTTTGGAACTAGTTTGAAACAGTTTGGAACTAGTTTGAAACAGTTTAGAACTTGTTTCAAATAGTTTGGAACTAGTTTGAAACAGTTTGAACTAGTTTAAACTAGTTTGAAACAGGTTGGAACTAGTTCTAAACAGTTTCAAGCCAGTTTTAAATCAATTTGAAATAGTTTCGAGCTAGTTTTGAACTTTTTTCGAACAGATTTGAACTAATTAAAATTTTTTTTTCGAGAAATTTCACAATTTTAAATCAATAATAGAAATACTGTATCAATAGTGTAGAGAACTGCTGACGAGTGAACTGCACAGAATAGCCAGCGATTGCGTCGTTTGTTATGAAACAAGGTCGTGTCACCAGAGCATTTTCTTTATATTTATATGGGAACAATACTTTGAAACAATGGCCAATTAGACGTCAGCGAGAATTCTAGGTGATCGTCGATATAATTGACCATGACAAAGGTCGATTGAAAATATAAAATTGACAATCAAATATTTTATACAATCGTTTTCTCGAATCTATAATAATATAATGGTTAAAAACGTTTAATACAAAATCTTTAATTTTTTTTCTATATGTACATTTTATGCATTAGAATCTTAATTAAGATAATTTTTTAAATTCCATAGGAATAATTTTTTTACATTATGAAAATTTTTTTCTTACCTCAAAAAATAATTTTTTTTTTTCTAAACAGTTTTGCCCTTGGGAAATTTTGGAATTTTTTTCGAAAACTTTCGTGTAATTTCGCGTAGAAACTTTCGCAATAATTTACTTGGGAAATTAATGGAGATTTTCAGGAAAATTGTCGTGGAAGTTTTGCAGAAATTTTTCCTGTGAAAATTTCCGGAAGTTAAGTTTCAGAAAATTACTTAAAAATGCCAAGGAAAGTTTCTGGAAAGTTTTCGGAAATTTTACATAACAAGTTTCCAGAAAGTTTTTAGAAAGTTTTTTGAATTTCAACGGAAATTTCCAATGGAAGTTTTTAATGGAAGTTTCCGGAAAGTTTCCAGAAAATTTTCAGAAATTTCCAATAGGAATCTTTTGGAAATTTTTCAAGGAATATTTCCGAGAAGTTTTATGGGAAGTTTCCGGAAACTTTGCAATGAAAGATTCTGGGAAGTTTCGAGAAAATTTCCAAGAAATGTTTCCGAGAAATTTCTATGGGGATTTTCCGGAAAATTTCCAAGGGAAGTTATTAATTCAAGTTTCCGGAAAGTTTCCAGAAAATTTTCAGAAAAGTTACGAACGTAATCTTCTGGAAAGTTTCTAAGGAAAATTCCAGGAAGTTTCAGGAATGTTTCCTAGAAGTTTTCCCGGGAATTTTCTGGAAAATTTCCAAGGGAAGTTTTTAATAAAAGTTTCCGGAAAGTTTCCAGAAAATTTTCAGAAAGTTCCGATGGAAATCTTCTGGAAATTTTTCAAGGAATGTTTCCGAGAATTTTTATGGGAAGTTTCCTGAAACTTTGCAATGAAAGATTCTGGGAAGTTTCGGGAAAATTTCCAAGAAATGTTTCCGAGAAGTTTCTATGAGGATTTTCCGGAAAGTTTGCAACAAATTTCTTGAATGGAAGTTTCTAGAAAATTTTCAAAAATTTCCGCAGGGAAATGGAAAGTTTCCAATGGAAATTTTCAAGAGAAAAAAATTTTTTTTTTCTGAAATTTTCCAAGTTGGGTTGATATTTCCCAACTAAAAATTGAGCAATTTTCGCCTAAGCTGAGCTAAATTTTTGTTTTCGATTTGAATCAAAACTCGATATCATCTAAAGTTATAATTAGAATTAAAAAATTTGAATAATCTGAATTAGAATATTGAAAAATGGGATCAGGTCGGCCTCCGAGAAGAAGCCTAGTGGAAATACGTTTACCAAATCTCTGTCTTTTTCGTTGCAAGCTCGGCTATGTTCGCCGATAATGGTATTAGGGCATTAAACAAAATAGACTTGAAAAAAGGGCTTCTCGAAGCCTTAGGCTGTTTCAATTTACTTCTAGTCTCACAGTAGTGAAAAAAATTGCATCAGTTATAGTGTCTTTCTTAGGGTTCCTCCTTGTTACAAAAAAACCTATTGATGTTTATCAGTGAAATTTTCGCGGTGAATTAAATTTTCGAAAAATCGGACAATTTACAATTTATCAAGTACAGCAAAATGTCAAACGAGGAAATTGAACATGACGAAGAAGAAGAAGAAAGGTAATAATGTAGTGAAAAATACAAAATTCTTGCTTCCTTAGCACCAAAAAAAAAAAAAAAAAAATCCAGGACTATTTTATTAATGGCAAAATTCACAAAAGTTGCAAAAATAATCCAGAATTATTACAATAGAATTTGTCAAAAAAAAAAATGTACGAAATTATATTTAAACTTGTAAATAATTATAATTAAAATTATTGAAATTCACAAATTATACTCTATATGTTCGTTAATATTGATATATATGGTTTCATTTTCAATTACGAATGATAATTAATTTTAAATTATAAATTCCCTTGGATCCTTGAAAATTTGCATTATAAACGATAATAATGTGAGGAAAATTTGTACGAGCAGTGAGAAGATGAATTTATTCCCTGGATTGCAATAAAAAAACGTATTGAAATTTCGTGAAATAAATTTGACATTATGAAAGCAGCCGGATCGTCGAAATCACATTTTTGTGAAAAATGGGCGCAACTTGGAAGCGGCAAAATTGCTGAATTGTTTGCCTCGTAAAAATTCAATTTTTTGTCCAACTGCTCGCATTTCAATTCTTGACGAGTATACTGTGTCGTTGCAGACTCTGTGTATATAATCGATAAAGTTAAATTCACTTTCTCTTCATTTTTTTCCCTAGAAATACGTAAATTTTACATTTTTTCCTAAAAGAAAAAAGAATTCGTAAAAATAGAAATAATAAGAAGTTATGTCTTTATTAATATTTATTTACAGTTATCGATATTTTTGTGTTAATTGATTGAATTATTTATGTCATTTAAAAGGATTTGCAAAAAAAAAAAAAAATAATAATCTTATTAACACTAATATATTTTTAGATTTTCTTGACAAAAATCAAAATACTTGTAACAAAACTTTTAAGCCGCCCGCCTGTTCGCCCGTCCGTCTGTCGGTCTGTCCGTCCGCCTGTCTGTCCGTCCGTCCGTCAGTCTGCCCGTCCGTCTGTCAGTCCGTTTGTCCGTCCGTCTGTCCGTCCGTCTGTCCGTCCGTCTGTCCGTCCTTCCGCCTGATCGACTGTCCTTCCGCCTGACAGTCTGTCCGTTCGCCCGTACATCTGTCTGTCTTTCTGACTGTCCGTCTGTCTGTCCGTCCGACTCTCCGTCTGTCTGTCTGTCTGTCCGTTTTTTTACATTGAATTTTTTGTATGCCTGTCTGTATTTTTCAATGTTTGTCTGTTTGTCCGTATGTCTGTCTATCCGTGTGTCTTATCCTCCTCTCCTTCCGTCCATCCGCATGTCCATCTGTCTGTCCGCCTGTCCGTCCGCCTGTCCGCCCGTCCGTCTGTTTGTCCGCCTGTCCGTCCGTCTGTCCGTCCTTCCGTCTGATCGACTGTCCTTCCGCCTGACAGTCCGTCCGTTCGCCCGTACATCTGTCTGTCTTTCTGACTGTCCGTCTGTCTGTCTGTCCATCTGTCTGTCCGTCCGTCTGTCCGTCCGTCCGACTCTCCGTCTGTCTGTCTGTCTGTCTGTTTTTTACATTGAATTTTTTGTATGCCTGTCTGTATTTTTCAATGTTTGTCTGTTTGTCCGTATGTCTGTCTGTCTGCCTGTCTTATCCTTCTGTCCTTCCGTCCATCCGTCCGTCTGTCCGTCCGTCTGTCCGTCCGTCTGTCCGTCCGTCCGTCTGTCCGCCCGTCTGTCCGCCCGTTTGTCCGCCCGTCTGTCTGTCCGTCCGTCTGTCCGTCCGTCTGTTCGAACTTCCGTCTGTCCGTCTGTCCATTTTATACATTGAATTTTCTGTATGCCTGTCTGTATTTTTCCATGTTTGTGTGTTTGTTTGTCTGTCCGTCCGTCAGTCCGTTCTTTCACATTTTCCTTTACTACCTTAAATTTTCAACCAGCAATTTTTTTTTCGAATATTTTCTAATTAATGCTTCTATTAAATATTCGATAATCTCTCGTTTATTCGTTTGACACATTTTTTCTCTTGTTTTAAGTCTGATTTGATCAAAATCAATAAATATTGTTAACTGCTTCCAATTATAAATGACTGTGTTCCTAATTTATGAACTTTTTTTGGCAACGACCCACATAAAGAAGAGAAAATAAAGTTTCTAATTGAAGAATCAAGTTATAATTTAGACAAAAGATGATAGTATTGTTCAGTGCGAGTGAATACATTTTTATTTGAGACCTTAATAGTCTAATTGTGCTATATTAAGCGGATCTAGAATTTAATTGAGATTGTCATTTACCAATGCAAGTGTCACTCTAAGGTCATTTTAATAGAACAATATTTTAAAAATGTAAAAAAAGTGTGCAGTAATTAGATTTTTCTCAAGATCAGGAAATTACAGAATATAATAAAAAGTTGGCCTTTTTTTTTTTTTTGGTTTTGAAAGGTGTGTAATATTTGATCGTAATTGTTGTATAATTTTGTGGAAAAAAGTAGGAATTTCGTGCTATTCAGTGTTTTAATACATATAAATTATTAGCTTGTAATTATGTCTATATGTACATTTAATTGTATATCTCAAGGTCACGCAAGTCCTGTAAGCATGCAATGCATTTTATTTGAAATAATTTCAAGTCATTTTATTTGACGTTAGAATACAAAAATAAACGAGAAATAAAGAATGATGGATATTTTTGAAATTTGATTGTAATTAACAAGTGTGATGAAAGAAATTTATATTTTATTTCTGTGGAAATATTTTACATTAAAAAACTTTCAGGAATATTTTCAGACAAATTTTTAAAAAATTCCAGCAATATTTGACCCAAAAATTCTAGGAATTTTTTTAAACGAAAATTTCAGATTTTTACACTAAATTTTCTGTCTGTCTGTCTGTCTGTCTGTCTTTTCGCCTGTTTGTCTGTATGTTCGTCTGTTTGTCCATCCGTCTGTACGTTTGTTTGTCTTTTAGTTTGTCCGTAGATCTGTCTGTCTGTCTGTCTGTCTGTCTCTCTGTATTTTCGCCTGTTTGTCTGTCTGTTCGTCTGTTTGTCCGTCCGTCCCTATTAAAACGCTCGTTTCCAAAATTTACGAAATTCAAAACTAATAAAAAATCCTATTCCCCAAATCTTCACTGGGAACGTCAATTTCACAATTTTTTTTTCATCAAATTCTTTATTTAATTAAAAGGAACGTCAAGAAAAGAAAGTAAAGGTAAAAAAATGATTAAGTTGAAATTTTTATTTTTTGCGAGGAGAAACCAAACTCGTAATAACATAAAAGTAAAGAGAATTTTTGACGAAGAGAAAGTAATTAATTTAATGCACTAATAAATTGAACACGAGGAGAAGAAGTTGAAGATCATTTTACAATTATAACGAGGCAAGGCGTGCAACACAAAACCGGTTGTCCCCGTCAGATCTTATTTTCATTGTAACATAACTGAGTTTGGTTCGACTATAGTGGGTGTCATAACTTCAGTTAACCGGTAGAGTCACTCGGCAAAACTTTGCTCCTGATTCGCAAAAGCCCGATCTCTGACCTTCACATTAAAATCTCAATCGCGATTTAATCTTTCTTGCCAAAATCAATTTTCTTTTTTTTATTAAATGACGGATATTTTGATTTTTACTCGAAAAATGTCAAAAATGAAAATTTGTATAAAAAATATCGGTGAAAACACAGATTACAAATTATATTTGTATTTTGTTTTATTTAGAAAGGTTTACATCAAGTCGTTCTATAATAATTATAATATAAGCCGAGATACTGAAAATTAAACGGAGAAATTAATTTGATAAACATGAATAATAGATAAATGAAGTTTTGTGAATGTTTGGTTTTTTGACACTTAATTTTAAATTATTCCCATAAGTAAGTGAAACGAAATATAATTTATTGCAAAAATTACAAGATTTTTGGTTAAATTTTTTTTTTATGGGGAACTTTTTCTAAATTGTCTAAATTTTTTATAACTGAGGAGAGGTTAACAACTCAGTATTTTTTAGTGTACACCTACTTTAATATTTCACAAATTTCGAGATGATTCAGGTACATCAAAGTACTTCAGATAATTCGAGATACTCTACATAATTCAAGATACTTCAGATAATTGAAGATGCTTGAAATTAAATCCAGATACTTCAGAGTTCATCATACTACAGGGTAATTCAAGATATTTCAGAAAATTAAAAATACTTCAGATAATTCAAGAAACTTCTAAAAATTCAAGATACTTCAAGATATTTCAAATTAATTCAAGATACGTCAGAGTAATTAACTATAATTTAAGGTAATTAAAAATACTTCAAATAATTAAAGATACATAATTCAAGATATTTTAGATAATTCAAGATAATTTAAGTAATTTAAGATACATTAGATAATTCATGATACTAAAAGTAATTCAAGATACTTCAGAGTTCATCATAATACTGAGAATTAGCGATGTTTAAGATCATTAAAAATACTTCAGATAATTCATAAAACTTCAGATAATACAAGATACTTCAGATAATTCAATATGAATCACTGTAATTCAAGATACTTCAGAGTTTATCATAATACTGAGAATTCGTGATGCTTCAGATCATTGAAAATACTTCAAATAATTTATGAAACTTCAGATAATTTAAGGTACTTCAAATAATTCAAGAAAATTCAAGATACTTAAGAAACTTCAAGATATTTCAAAATAATTCAAGATACGTCAGAGTAATAAAATATACTATAAGGTAATTAAAAATTCTTCAGATAATTAAAGATACTTCAGATAATTCAACATATTTTAAATAATTCAAGATAACTAAGATAATTTAAGATACTTTAGATAATTCATGATACTAAAGATAATTCAAGATACTTCAGTGTTCATCATAATACTGAGAATTAGCGATGCTTAAGATCATTAAAAATACTTCAGATAATTCATAAAACTTCAGATAATACAAGATACTTCAGATAATTCAATATGAATCACTGTAATTCAAGATACTTCAGAGTTTATCATAATACTGAGAATTCGTGATGCTTCAGATCATTGAAAATACTCCAAATAATTCATGAAACTTCAGATAATTTAAGGTACTTCAAATAATTCAAGAAAATTCAAGATACTTAAGATACTTCAAGATATTTCAAAATAATTCAAGATACGTCAGAGTAATAAAATATACTATAAGGTAATTAAAAATTCTTCAGATAATTAAAGATACTTCAGATAATTCAAGATATTTTAAATAATTCAAGATAACTAAGATAATTTAAGATACTTTAGATAATTCATGATACTAAAGATAATTCAAGATACTTCAGTGTTCATCATACTACTGGATAAATCGCTATACTACAGATCATTGAAAATACTTCAGATAATTTATGAAACTTCTAATAATTCAAGATACTTCAGATAATTTATGATATTTTTAAGTAATTAAAGATATTTAAAAAAAAATTCAAGATACTTCAGAGAAATTTATCATTTTTCATGTCAATTCAAGATACATTAGGTAATTCAAGATATTTAAAAACAATTCAAGAAACTTCAGATAATTCAAGATACTTCAGATATTTCAAAATACTTCAAATAATTTAAGATAATTAAGATAATTTAAGATAATTTATGATACTAAAATTAATTCGAGATACTTTAGTGTTCATCATACTACTGGATAAATCGCTATACTACAGATCATTGAAAATACTTCAGATAATTTATGAAACTTCTATTAATTCAAGATACTTCAGATAATTCATGATATTTTTAAGTAATTTAAGATACGTCAGAGTAATTCATTATACTTTGAGTTAATTAAAGATAATTCAGATAATTTAAAATATTTCAGATAATTCAAGATAATCTAGATAATTTAAGATACTTTAGATAATTTATGATTTTTAAATAATTTAGGATACTTTAGAGTATTCATGATATTTCAGGAAAATTTACAATACTTTAGATAATTAAAAATACTTCAGATAATTCAAGATACTACAGATAATTCAAGATATTTTAAATATTTCAAGATATTTCAGATAATTCAAGATTCTTTAGATAATTTAGGCTGTTTTACAGTAATTCCAGATACTTCAGAGTTCATAAAACTACTGGGTAATTCGCGATACTTTAAATAATTGAAAATACTTCAGATAATTCATGAAACTTCAGATAATTCAAGATATTTCAGATAATTCAATATGATTCACAGTAATTCAAGATACTTCAGAGTTCATAAAACTACTGGGTAATTCGCGATACTTTAGATAATTTAAAATAATTTAGATAATTCAAGATACTCCAGATAATTCAAGATATTTCAGATAATTCAAGATTCTTTAGATAGTTTTGGCTGTTTTACAGTAATTCCAGATACTTCAGAGTTCATAAAACTACTGGGTAATTCGCGATACTTTAAATAATTGAAAATACTTCAGATAATTCATGAAACTTCAGATAAATCAAAATATTTCAGATAATTCAATATGATTCACAGTAATTCAAGATACTTCAGAGTTCATAAAGCTACTGGGTAATTCGCGATACTTTAGATAATTAAAAATACTATAGATAATTCATGAAACTTTAGATAATCTAAGATACATCAGATAATTCAAGATTCTTTAAGATAATTTAAGATACTTGAGATAATTCATGAAACTTCAGATAATTTAAGATACTTCAGATAATGCAAAATGCTTCAGATAATTTAAGATGCTTGAAAGTAATTCCATATACTTCAGAGTTTATCATACTACAGGGTAATTCAAGATATTTCAGATAATTGAAAACACTTCAGATAAGTCAAGAAACTTTAGATAATTCAGTATATTTTATAATTATTTTAGATACTTCAGAGTAATTCACAATTTTTTAAGGGATTAAAGATTCTTCAGATAACTCAAGATATTTTAGATATTTCAAGATAATTTAGATAATTTAAGATGTTTCAAAGTAATTCAAGATACTTCAAAGTTCATAAAACTCCTGGGTAATTTGCGATACTTTAGATAATTGAAAATACTTCAGATAATTTATGAAATTTCAGATAATCCAAGATACTTCAGATAATTTAATATACTTCAGATAATTCAAGATATTTTAAAGAAATTTAAGATTCTTCAGAAAATTTAAAACATTTTAGATAATTCAAGATAATTTAGATAATTTAAGATACTTTAGATAATTCATGATCTTTAAATAATTCAAGATACTTTAGAGTAATCATGATTATCAGGTTAATTCACAATAATTTAGATTATTCAAAATACTTCAGATAATTAAAGATGCCTCAGGTGATAATTTAAAATAATTCAAGATACTTCAGATAATTCAAGATACTTTAGATAATTCAAGATACTTTAGATATTTTAAAATACTTTGAATAATTCATAATAAATAAAATAATTCAAGAGTATTTTGGGGTATTTTACGATACTTCAGATAATTGAAGATACTTAAGTTAATTTAAGATATTCGAGGTAATTCATGAAAATTTTAAAAATTATTTAATATACTTTTCCATGAAACTTCTGGGTAAATTCACGTTAAAGCAGATAATTCAAGATACTTCAGATAATTCAAGATACTTTAGATAATTCAAGATACTTTAGATATTTTAAAATACTTTGAATAATTCATAATAAATAAAATAATTCAAGACACTTCAGAGTAATTCATCATACTTCAGGGCAATGCACGGTACTTCAGATATTTGAGGATACTTCAGGAAATTCAAGATACTTCAGATAATTCAAGATACTTCAGATAATTCAAGATATTTCAAAACAATTCAAGATACTTCAGAGAAATTTATCATTTTTCATGTCAATTCAAGATAGTTTAGGTAATTCAAGATATTTTAAAACAATTCAAGATACTTCAGATAATTCAAGATATTTCAGATATGTCAAAATACTTCAAATAATTTAAGATATTACAAAATAATCGTAAATACTTAACAGTAATTCCAGATAATGGTACTTCAGGGTATTTCACGATACTTTAGATATTTGAAGATACTTCAGATAATTCAAGATACTTCAGATAATTCAAGATACTTTAGGTAATTCAAGATATTTCAAAACAATTCAAGTAATTCGAAATAGTTTAGATTAATTCAAGATTTTTCAAGATGCTTCAGATACTTCAAGATACTTCAGATAATTCATGATAATAAAAAATAATTCAAGATACTTCACAGTATAATTTTTTTTTTTCAGGGTAATTCGTGTTAGTTTAGATAGTTTAAAATACTTTAGATAGTTCAAGATACTTCAGATAATTCAAGCTTTTTGAAAAGAATTTGAGATACTTCACAGTAATTCAAGACACTTCAGAATTATTCAACACAAGTGTACACCTCACTTCACGAGTTGTTAACCCCTCGTTCACTTTTTTATATTAATTTTCATTAAATTGAATGAACATTTAATTAAAAAATTTTCTATCCTATCAAGTTTGAAAAAAAACAATTGTTTCATCTTCATACTATATCCGCAATCTTGAATTTTTTAATTCTGATTTTAGGTTCATTAATACTTTATCAATTTAGAAACTTATTTAAAAAACCAAATTAAACAAAAAATAAGAATAAAACAAAATGCAAAAAAAACCAGAATGTTTATATATTAAAAAAATATATGTAAAAAAATTAAAACTTACTTGTAAGTGGGCGTGTTAACTACTTTGTAGATAAATATAAATTGGAAAATTATGCAAAAATATGACAAAAATAGTATTGAAAAAAAATACCAAGTTGATGTGAAAAAATAATAATTATGGAAAAATATGTAAAAAATAGTGTCAATGAATGAATGAGGAAGAAGTAAATATTGAAAGTGGTGTTTAAAAAAAATGCCACTTGATAAAGATATGTATGTATTTGAAAGAGGAAAAGTAAATAAGACTGAAGGTTGACGTAAAAAATGGTTATTTCAAACGTTCGTGGAAACTCGTCAGTTTTTGAAAAACATCTGTGAATAGAGAAGCACTTACGTGATTGTGCTGTTAATTACTGCTCAAGAGTGCTGAATGTGCTATTCTTCACGTGAAGATGCAATTCGATCGTTGGACGCTTCGTTCCAATAACCCAAATTTTGTAAGACGCGAAAAAAAAGTAAATTTTCAGAAAAGAAAAAAAAATTCAAATATTTTCATGTATACAATTTTTTCCAACTCGATTTCTATATTTATTTGAAATTTCATTTAGCTTCCATTTCTCATTCTCTTCACATTTTTAAAAATATTTTTTAAATTTTTTTTCTTTATTATCTACATAATAGTAATAGATATTGTATGAATATTTAAAAAAAAATAGTAAGAATAATAATAATTTAATGATACAATTTTGTAAAATTATTTATTCAATTTTTTGTAATTGAGTTGGATTTTTGTGATATTATTGAAAATTAAAAAGTGATTTTTCGAAGGAAAAAAAAGTGTATGTGTATATTTGATTCAAAAAAACTTTTTTCTCCGGTACGTGTTATTCAATACTGTCAATAGCCAATGTTTTGATTAAACGAGCAAAATTCTGATTTTATATCACTGCTTCTGAATCAAAGGCAATGCTTTTAAATCAAAGACCATTATTTTTTTTGTTCGAGAGCAGTGCTTTGAAATCAAACACACATCAAAAGAATCTGCCCAGATAGCATAGGAATTTTTAAAACTTTTTTTAATGCAAAATTTGAAAATTACAAAAGAAAAAACTTTTTAAAAGTTTCAAATTTACAAAAATTTTCTTCTGCTTGGAAATTTTCATAGAAAGTTTCCGTAGAGAAAAAATTTCCGGAAGAAAGGAGTGAAAAATTGCCGGGAGCGAAGTTCGGAAAATTTCCGGAAGTGAAGTTTGGAAAATTTCCGGAAGCGAAGTTTGAAAATTTTCCGGAAGAAAAGTTCAAAAAATGTCCAGAAGTGAAATTTGGAATATTTCCGGAAGAAAAGTTCGGAAATTTTCCGGAAGGAAAATTCAAAAAAATTTCCGGAAGTGAAGTTTGGAAAATTTTCGGAAACTTCGTCAGAAAATTTCCTAACTTACTGAAAGCTTTTTTTGAAAACTTTTCTGGGAAAAGTAATTTAAAAACTCATAGAAATGTTTTAAAAACAAAGAAAATAATTTAAAATTGGGAAAATTGATGGAAATCTTAAAAAAAAATTTTAAAAAATTGAATAATGAAAAATTAGGGGAAATAGTTCAAAAATGAAAAAAAAAAGATTGAAAATTGAGATAAATAATATAAAATTGCAAAATGTAATTCAAATTTAAGAAAATAATTGACAAAATTACATAATATATTTTAAATGAAGGAAAGTTAAAGAAAATTTCAGAAAAATACTTACAAGCTTCAGAAGTTTATTGAAAAAAAAAGAAAATGATTAAAAATTAGAGAAAATAAATAAAACAAGATAAACATAATTTAAAATTGAAGAGAATAATTTTTAATTAAACAAAAATAATTAACAACTTTTTGGAAATTAGAAAAAAGAACGAAAGTAACTGAAAATGGAAGAAAATAATATAAAAAATCATATAAATAATTGAAAATTGAATGAAATAATTGAAATCTCAGATAAATAGTTTAAAATTTTGGAAATTATAAAAGAAATGGAAAAAATTTTAAATTGAAGGTTATAAAATTTGAAAAATAATTGAAAAATGATTTTACAATTTGAAACTTGATGAAAATAATTAAAATATGAAACAAACATTGATGAGTTGTAAAAAATAAATCACATTTGAGTGAAATAACTGAAAAAATTGCAGAATTCTTTTAAAATAAAAAGAAAATAATTCAAATTTGAGAAAAATATATGAATTGAATATCAATTGAAAAAAATGAGAATGACCTTAAATTGTAGAAAATAATTGAAAAAAGCTTAAAATAAATGAAATTTACAATAATTAATAAAAAGATTTGGATATTAAGAAAACAAATGAAAATAATTAAAAATTCAAGAAAATAATTGAAATTTTAGAAAAAAATTTAGAAAATAATTTTAGAAAATGAGAATAATAATAAACAATCGAGGAAAATAATTGAAAAATGATAAAATTAATTTAAAATTAACAAAATAATTCAAATATGCTAAAAATATTTGAAATTTATAATGAAAATAATTTAAATATGAAAGAATAAAAGCAGTAAATAAAATTTGCCCAAAATTATTGAAAAAATCGTAGAATATATGTTTAAAAAAGGAAAATAAAGAGAATAATTAAAAAATCGCAGATATAATCGAAAATTGATGAAAATAATAAATGAAATTTCAGATAATTAATTGAATTTTTGAAAATTAAGCCAAAAGAATAAAAATAATTAAAAAGCGGAGAAAACAATATTAAATTACAGAATTTGTTTTTAAGTAAAAGAAAATAATGAAAAAACCGTTGAAAAAATTAAAAATTGAAGGCAATAATCTAAATTTGAGATAATAACTGAAAATTTAAGAAATTAATTGAAATATAATGAAAATACTAAAAGATGGAGAAAATAATGGAAAAATGAGTTTTTTAATTTTTTTTTTTAAACTTGAAGAAAATAATTGAAATATCATAAGAACAATGATAAGTTGTAAAAAATAAATCACATTCGAGGAAAATAATTAAAAAAATTATAAATTACAGAATTTTTTTTGAATAAAAAGAAAATAATTTAAATTTGACAAAAATATACGAAGATCTTAGAAATCAATTGAAGAAATGAGAATAACTTAAAATTGTAGAAAAGAATTGAAGAAAGATAAAAATAAATGTTTAAAATAAATAATAAAAAAAATTGGAAATTATAAAAACTAATAAAAATAATTAAAAATTGAAGAAAATAATTGAAATTTTAGAAAAATACTTAAAAAGTTTAGAAAATTATTTTAGAAAAAGAGAATAATAATTAACAATCGAGGAAAATAATTGAAAAATTATAAAATTAATTTAAAATTGAAAAAATAATTCAAATATGCTAAAAATAATTTAAGATTGAGAAATTAATTGACATTTATGATGAAAATAATTTAAATATGAAAGAATGAGAACAGTAAATAAAATTTTAGCAAAATAATTGAAAAAATCATAGAATAAATGTTTAAAAGAGGAAAATAATTACAAAATTACTTAAAAATTTTAATTAAAGAGCATAATTAAAAAATCGCAAAAATAATCGAAAATTGATGAAAATAATCATTGAAATTTCAGCTATAAATAATTGAAATGTTTGAAAATAGTACCAAAAGAATGAACATAATTAAAAATTTGAGAAAATAGTATAAAATTACAAAATTTATTTTTATGCAAAAGGAAATAACTGAAAAATCTTTTAATAAATTGAAAATTAAAGACAATAATTAAAATTTGCGACAATAACTAAAAATTTGCGAAATTTTTTTGGAAAATAATACATATTAAAAGATGGAGAAGATAATTACAATATAATAAAAATAAATGAAAATTAAAATGTGTATTTGAAAGTTCAGAAAATGAATTCAGAAATTATGAAAATGACTAAAAATTTAAAATAATAATTGCAAAATGACAAAAATAATAGTGAATTACAAAAATTAATTTTAATTTGCGATGAATAATATAAAATTTAGGTATAAATAATTAGTTTGATTTAATGTCAAGGAAAAAATAATTAAAATTGAAAAAGTGATTGACAGAACTAAACAAAATAATTGAAATTTGAGGAAGGTAAATTTAAGATTTAAAGACAATTAAAATAATTAAGGATTGCAGGAAAAATTAAAATTCACTTCAAATTTAGTATTTTTGAAACGTGGATTAATTGAACTTTTAATCAATGCAAGTTCACATTAACTGAAATTTGAAGAAATTAAAATTGCTATAAATTTCAAATTTGTGAACATTTTAAAAAAGTTATATTTAAAATTTTAAAAGAAAAAAATATCTAGTGACAAATACCACGTGCAGACAGAATAAATGAATTAATTACACTTATAATTATTACATATAATTGGGGCCCTATTTTTCTTTTTGCCCCAGGGGCCTTGCACCCCCAGTTACGCCACTGCGTTTCTGGGAAGTTTTCAAATGAAGCTTTTAAGAATTTTCTGGAAAGTTTTTTATTAAAGTTATTAGGAAATTTCCGGAAAATTTCCTGGAATTTTACCACCGAATTTTTAAGCAAGTTTCTAAGGGAAATTTTCGGAAAGATTGCTCGACACTGTGGAAAATTTCCATAAAAATTTCCAGAAATTACCATGCTATCTGTGTACACATTTTCAAGACTATTAAAAAAAATCAAGTATATTCTAATCCAAAATATTAAAAAGGATTCAAAAATTCGCGTTTAAAAAAATTATATACTTGAAATGCGGGTAAATTGCCTTTTGGCAAAAATGTCCCCTAAAACTCAATAAAATCAGATTAAATAAATTCCGCTTATAAATTGTTATTTCAGAAGTTTAAATTAGAAAATAGAAATCTAATTCTCAAAAAACCTAGTTAAGTAAAAATTGAAAAAAAAAGTAATAAAATATATCTAATAAAATATTTTTAAAAAACAAGTGAAGAGACTGAAAAGTGGATTTTATACGGTTGAATACACAACAAGATTGAGTCAATAATCTTGCTCTGTTTGTAGAATTGTTTGCTTAGTTGGATATAATGGTTGTTTTGTATATATAGAATACCAGTGGTAGATCAAAGTGTTTTTTGCCGATAAGAAAGAAAAATAGTGTTATTCGTCTGGTGAAAAATGTTAATCGATTATTGCGCCCCGTGGCTCAAGTGCGCGAAAAACTCGAGTTTTTGGTGCATCACAAGATGCACTGATGAATCGTACAAAGATCTTGAGTTTGAGCCCAGATCGAACGGCACCTGGAGAAGCTTACCAATCGATTACATGTGAGTCGATTCTCAATTGACGATGTAAATACAGAACCGCTTTCATTTAACCAGGTCACGCTTCACCTCTAAATTATAAATCACTAATCGTAAAGCTTCCTTTACTATCGACATTTCCGATCTATATCATGCCACATTTCAATATTATAATATATAAAATTTTCCTAGAGTTCTCGAAAAATTCTGCACCTTTGGGACACTGTTTCTCAAGTGAATCATGACGGAAAAAAATAAAATTTAAAATAAAAAAAAAATCATGTTTAACATGATTTTTTAGGGCAAATAATGAGACACGTATTTTTTTGTTTTGAGAAAAAAATTTTTTTTCGCAGAGTTACGAGCATTTTAAAGTTTTAGGACAAAGAGTGATTTTTGAACGAAAACGCTAACAAATTTTTTTAAAATCACTCTAGTTTTTTCAAAAAATTATATTTTTTAATTTTGTTTTCTGATTTTACTTATGTTTTAGGTGCTCTTTCTTAGCAATTTTGAAAATTTAAAAAATTTTGAAAATTAACAAAATGGCGGCCATTTTTTGAAAAATCTAAAAACTCAAATTTTTTCTAAAACGTAATTTTTTTTTTTTTAATTTTTTTTGTAGTTAGTAGATAACAAAAATAATTTTTTCCAATAGGTTTAATGTGCGCTAAAACACTGTGGAAGGCGCAGCAATTTTTTTTGTGAAAATTATAAAAGGCATTACTTTCGCTAAACCAGTGCCATAAATTATTCCATTTTTTTTTATTTTAGTAATGTTTGACTAATGTTTGACATGCTTTTTCTGTAAAAATTAAGGAATTTCAAAAATTTTTAAAATGGCCATTTTTCAAAAATAAAAATGCTTAATTTTCTCAAAAACAATATTTTTTATTTCTTTAAAATTTGTTTTCATTTACTGGATAGAAAAAGGAATTGGAAATTATATTTCTCTAAATAAAAAATAGTTGTTTAAAAAGCAAATAAAAAATATTCAAGGTGATTTTTCCAACTGAAAGATATCTTTGCATTAGTCTAAATAATGACTTTTTGTATTTTAAAAAAAAAAACAAAAAAAAAATTCTTGAGCCTTTCACAGTGTTTAGCGCACATTAAACCAATTGGAAAAAATTATTTTTGTTATCTACTAACTACAAAAAAAATTAAAAAAAAAAATTACGTTTTTGAGAAATTTGAGTTTTTTGATTTTTCAAAAAATGGCCGCCATTTTGTTAATTTTCAAAATTTTTTAAACAAAAAAATACGTGTCTCATTATTTGCCCTAAAAAACAATAAAAATCATGTTAAACATGATTTGGAATTTTGAACATATTCGACCTGTATGATTTGAAATGGAAACAGCCGTGTTTCAATTTAAATAAATAGAAAAATTCATAAAGCGTGTTTACAGCGGAGATTGAAAAACGAGGTTTAAAGTAAAATTGTTTTTTAAACCTCTCCGCTGTAAATCTGAATAATTCGATTTTTAAGATTATCGATTAAAATTTCGAAATCTTATTTATTTATTTTATTTTTTTTTAATTTTGATAGACAATTTTTATGATTTAAAATCAAGGCGTTTTTTTTTATGAAATTAAATTCTCGGTTATTTCCTGGTTTTTTCTGGTCAAATTTTTGGATTTTAGAAATTTTTCTAACAATTAAAAATGTATTTATTAGTTTTGCGAAATTCGGATTTATATTTAAAATATAACTTTATACTTAAAAGTACAGTTTACACATTCTTGTAATCTTATTAATTGTAATTATGTAATTAAAGATTAAAAAGTTTTATTATCAGAAAATATTAAAATCTTCATTTTTGGACAATAATTTATCTTAAAGATTTGAAAAGTTGAAAAATTGTAGGAATAACTGTTGGAAATAATTGCACATTTAACAACTGAATTGAAAATTGAAAAAAAATAATTGAAATTGAAGAAAATAGTTAATAATTGAGGAAATAAATTGAAAATTTAAAAATTATGTTAAAGGTTGAAAAAAAATTGATAAATAAATAAGAAAAATTACAAAATAACGAAAATAATTGACAATTGGGAACAAAATTTAAAAAATGGCTAGATTAATACACAAGCGAACAAAATAATTTAAAAAATCAAAGGATAATTATAAAATTTTAAGATTATAATTGAATATTGAAAAGTTTGTGGAAAATAATTGAAAATTTCCGAAAATAATTAATAATTGTAAGAAATAGTTGAAAAATGACGAGAAAAATTAAAAAATTAAAAAAAATATGTGAAAAATGACGAAAATAATTGTCAATTGAAAACAAAATTCAAAAAATGACTAGATTAATAGACAACTGAAAAAAATAATTTAAAAAATTAAACAAGAAAATTTAAAATAAAAGAAAATATTGAAGAATTGAAGAAAATAATTAAAGAATTGTATTTAAAATTAAAGAAACTTAATGATAATCGCAAAAAATAATTGAAACAAGGAGATAATTTTTTAATACTGAAGAAAATAATTGAAATGGGAAAATTAGAATATAAATTTAAAGAAAAAAACTGAGAATTGAAGAGAATACTTCCAGAATTGAATAATTGAATTTAAACAATTTTTATGAGTAAAAAATATATCGATAAAAACAATTGAAGAATAAAGAAAATATTTGAGAATTGAAGAAAATAATTAAAAATTGGAAAAATAAATTGGAAATTAAAGAATTAAATCGAAATTAAACCAAAAAAAAAAAAAAATAATTTAAAAAATTAGAGAATTATTATAAAATTGTAGGATTATAATTGAAAATTGAAAAAATTATAGGATATAATTGAAAATTGCAGAAAATAACTAATAGTTGAAGGAAATAGTTGAAAAACGATAAAAATAACTAAAAAATGTGAAAAATAACGAAAATAATAATTGAAAATGGGAACTAAATTAGAAATCTGACTAGATTAATAGACAACTAAAAAAATAATTGAAATAATTAAGCAAGAAATATTAAATTCAATAAAAATAATTGCTAATTGAAAAATTAAAAAAAATTATAGGTATAATTGTTGGAAATTATTCCACTTTTAACAACTGGATTGAAAATCGAAAAAAATTCATTAAAATTGAAAAAATTAATTGAAAATGGAAAAAAAAAAATTGAAAAATGAAATTGAAATTTAAAAAATTTACTTAAAACTTCAAGAAAATAAATTAATTAATAATTAATAAAAATAGAAGAACACAATTTTAAAATAGAAATAAAAATAGAAGAATAGAATTAAAAATATAGAAAATAATTGAAGAATTGTATTTAAAATTAAAGAAACTTTATGATAATTGAAAAAAATAATTAAAACAAATAATAATTTTTTTAACTTTAAAAAAAAATTAAAAATTGCAATTTAATTTGAAGAAAATAACTAAGAATTGAAGAGAATAATTCTAGAATTGAATAATTGAATTAAAATTTAAAAATAATGTTTATGAATAAAAAAAATAATTTAAAAAATCCAGAAATTATTGATTATTGAGGAATTAATTAAAAATCGATTAAAATAATTGAACACTTAACCAAACAAAAAAGTTTAAAAAATTAGAGAATTTTAAAATTTTAGGATAATAATTGAAAATTGAAAAAATTGTAGGAAATAATTGCAAATTGCAGAAAGTAACTAATAGTTGAAGGAAATAGTTGAAAACGACAGAAATAACTAAATAGTAAAGAAATGTGAAAAATGACTAAAATAATTGAAAACTGAAAACAAAATTCGAAAATTGTCTAGTTTAATGGACAACTGAAAAAAATAATTGAATAAATTGAACAAGAAATATGAAATTTAAAGAAAATAATTGCTTAATGAAAAATTAAGAAAATTATAGGAGTAAGTGTCGGAAATAATTGCATATGTAACACTTGGATTGAAAATCGAAAAAAAATTCTTAAAATTGAAAAAATTAATTGAAAATTAAAAAAAAGAATGAAAAATTAAAGAATGGAATTGAAATTTAACAAATTTATTTAAAACTTGAAAAATGTAATTAATTAATAATTTATAACTGTAGAAGAACATAATTGAAAATTGAAAAATGGAAATAAAAATAGAAGAATAGAATTAAAAATAAAGAAAATAATTGAAGAATTGTATTTAAAATTAAAGAAACTTAATGATAATTGAAAAAAAATAGAAACAAAGCAATAATTTTTTAATATTGAAGAAAATAATTGAAAATTGAAAATTTAAATTTACATTTGAAGAAAATAACTGAGAATTGAAAAGAATACTTTCAGAATTGAACAATTTTAAAACAATTTTTATGAATGGAAAAAATAATTGAAAAAATTCGAGAATTATTTAATATTAAGGGATTAATTGAAAATCAATAGAAAAAATTAAAAATTAAAGAAAATATTTTAAAATTGGAGAAAATAATAAAAATTTGAAGAAATAAATTGAAAATTGAAAAATTAAATTAAAAGTTAAAGAACATAATTGACAATTGGAAATAAAATTTAAAAAATGTCTAGATTAAAACACAACTGAAATAATAATTTAAAAAAAAAGAATAATTATATAATTTTAACTTATTAATTAAAAACAGACAAAATTGTAGGAAATAACTAAAAATTGCGGAAAATAGTTAATAATTAAAGGGAATAGTTGAAAAATGACGAAAATAAAAATGTCAATTGAAAACGAAATTCGAAAAATGACTAGATTAATAGACGACTGAAAAAAAGAATTGAAATAATTCAACAAGAAATATTAAATTGAATGAAAATAATTGCAAATTGAAAAATTAAGAAAACTATATTTTTGTAAATAATTGCACATTTAACAACTGGATTGAAAATCGAAAAAAATAATTAAAATTAAAATAAATAATTGAAAAGTGTAGAATGTAATTAAAATTTTAAGAATAGAATTGGAATTTAAAGAATATACTTAAAAATTGAAAAAAAGTAATTTAAAAATGCTGATAATTAATAAATATTGAAGAACATAATTGAAGATTAAAAAGAATAGAAATAAAAATTGAAGAATACAATTATAAATTAAAGATAATAATTGAATAATTGTATTTAAAATTAAAAAAACTTAATGATAATCGAAAAAAGTTTAAGAAAAATGCGATAATTTCTTAATATAAAAAAATAATTGAAAATAGAACAACTGGATTAAAAATCGAAAAATTGAGAATTGAAGAGAATATTCTAGAAAAAAATTGAAAATTTTGAAAAAAATAATTGAAAGTTGAAGAATGGAATTAGAATCTAAAAAATATACTTAAAAATTGATAAATAGTAATTGACAAAAATGAAGAATTTTTAATGTAGAAGAAAATAATTGAATAATTGTATTTAAAATTAAAGAGGCTTAATGATAATCGAATTTAAGAAAAAGGCCATCATTTTTTAGTATTAAAAAAAATAATTGAAAATTTAAAATTGAAGTTTAAATTTGAAGAAAATAACTGACAATTGAAGAGAATAGTTCTAGAATTGAATAATTGAATTGAAATTTTAAAACAATTTTTATAAGGGGAAAACAATTTTAAAAATCCGAGAATTATTTGATATTAAGGAATTAATTGACAATCGATAAAAATAATTAGAAATTAACGAAAATATTTGAGAATTGAAAAAAATAATTAAAAATTGAAGAATAAAATTGGAAATTAAAGAACTAAATCCAAATTTCACGAAAATAATTGACAATTGAAATAAAAATTACAATATGACGAAAATAATTTAATATTGACGCAAATAAATAACAATTAAAAAAAATAATTAACAATGGAATAAAAATTCGAAAAATGGTGGGAATAATCTGCATTCTAACAAAATTGTTTTTAAAATTAATAAAGAATCACAAAATTGAAGGAGAATAATAAATTGTAAATTGAAAACTGATGAAAATTGTGGAAAAAATTGTAGAAAATAAATGAAAATCGATGAAACCAGAAATTGAAGAATTGTATTGAAATTTCAAGAAAATAATTGATAACTGAGAAAATGCGAGAATTATTGAATATTGAATAAAATAATTGAAAAACGAAGAATGCAATTAAAAATTTAAAAAATTTAAAAAAATTGTTGAGAATTGAAATAAAAATTCCAAAATGACTAAAATAATTGAATATTAAAAAAAAAATAATTGTGAAATGAGGAAAATAATTGAAAAAGAAATTTTCGAAGAGTGGCGAGAATAATCGACAGCAAAACAAAATAATTTAAAAAAATTAAAGAATAATTATAAAGTTTAAAGAGAATAATTGTATATTGTAAACTGTTAAAAATAATAGAAAAAATGAGATTTATTTACTAATAAAATTAACATTTTTTGAAATTTTGAACTAATATTTATAAATTTAGGTTTTAATCAATTTAAATGACATTTTTTAAAAAAGTATCTAGTTTTAATAAAAAAAATATCTATGTGTCAAATTTCAGGTGTGAACAGACAAAAAATGAACGAAATTGCTGATTATTATTATTATAAATTTATGATATATGATAAAAATTAAATTTTTTAGATCTTTTAGTGTCTCGAAGAAATTTCCGATTTAGTAACAAATTTCCCGGCTTTCCTATCAAGTGGCCACCCTAAAATAGATTTTTTAATTTTCAAAAAAAAAAAAAAAAAAAAGTAGTAAACACGCTTATTATACGCTTAAAGTTCCTCTTTAATCCACTCTGATATTTACCTTCTATTTATTATTCAATACAGTCAATTCTGACATTGCCTTCCTATCCGCAGAGCAATTCAATTATGCGATTAAAGTAGTTTCCTCGGGACTTGTAAAGAGAGTGATTCCCAATAAGCTGGCTGAATTATTTAAACTTTTCTCGATTCGAACAATCGTGATTGGAGATAGAATTTTTTTTTCTTTCTTTGTCGATACTTCAATTTCAATTACCCACTTGCCAAACGGATACAACTTCTTTACCTCAACTTAGGATACAATCGATAATTATTTTTGAACGGGCCTATAGAACAGAGACACTTTAGTATTTATAGCTGCTGATCGATCAGAGAATGGGTCAACTTGTAAGGATCTCGGACCCAAAGATTTAACGAGAAAAAAAAATCTAATTTCAAAAATATTTTTCATAACTGCTAAAAAATTGGGAATTATCTATTATTTCTATATTCGTCTATTTATTATAATAATGTAAATTAAAGTACTTTATTTTCATGTGCGAATTTAATTTAATGAAAAATATATATTTAATTCAAAAATTATATTTTTTGAAACAGAAATCTTTTTAATTTAAATATATTGATGAAAGAAAGAAATTCACCGTGGTTAGTAAAAATAGACTTTTCTTATCAGATTCTCATGAATGGTGGAAACGGGTAAATTAGATTCGAGTCCGTTATTGAATTTTGCTAATTAATTTTAATTGAATTAAAATTAATTTATGTAATAAAAGCCACGAAAGAAGATAAAGTTGACGATCAATCATACTCCCTTATTAATTTCCTGTTTTACATGCAAAACACGCTGAACAATACAGAAATAAAAACCAATTTTTCATTTTATCATTGTGTATTTTTAGAATTGACGGAACAAAAGTGAATTAAAAATAGAAACGACAAATGTGTATTATTTCTGAATTTTCCCTTGTTTGGAAATTTCTCTTTTTTTTTTTTTTAGTTTATAGTTGATCCAGTTGATCGTGAGATAAATACAATTTAGACGAATTAGGTTAATTAGTTTTTAACTTGGTGTAAAAAAGTAACAAGTTTTTTTTGGAAGCAGAAGTTTTTTTTGGGAGGTGTTAAATTTGTGAATATTTTTGTCCTGAATTCCACATTTCAAAATTCCACATTCCAAAATTCCAAAATTCCATATTCTGGATTTAAAACTCCTTAAATCATATTCTAAATTCCAAATTCCATATTTCGCATTCAAGATTCTGTGCACAATTTCCTAGATTCCAAAATCACAGATTCCGAATTCCAGTTCCCACACTCAATATTCCAAATCCTAGATTCCAGATTTAACTACATCCAAAATTCAAAATAGGAATGCGGATTTTGGATTTTTAATACCGAACCTAAAATGTAAAATATAAGATTTGGAATTTGGACTATTAATACGAGAATGTGGAATCTGGAATAAGGAACGTGGGATTTGAAACCTGGATTGGGGAATATGGGGTTTGGAATCTGGGTTTTGGAATACAGAATTTAGAATTTTGATTGTTGAATTCAAAATGTAGAATTTGGATTGTGGAATATGGAGTTGGAAATCTGAATTGTAAAATGCAGAATTTGGAATCTGGATTGTGAAATGCGGAATTTTGAATCAGAAATGTGGAATACGGAATTTGGAATTTAGAATTTGAATTCACGGATTTTGAATGTGGAATCTGGAACAAAGAATCTAGAATAGGGAATCTGGAATAAGGAATTTGAGATGTGGAAATTTGGTTAGTGGAATAAGAAATATGGAATCTGGACTGTTAAATTTGGAAGATGGAATTTAGAATTTAGAATCTAGAATGTAGAATCTGCAATGAGGAATGTGAGATGTGGAAGTTTGGTTTGTAGAATACGGAATATGGAATCTGGATTGTTAAAGTAGGAATGTAGAATTTGGATTGTGGAATATGGAATTTGGAATCTGAATTGTAAAATGTAGAATTTGGAATATAGATTGTGAAATGCGGAATTTGGAATATGAATTGTGGAATGCGGAATTTGGAATTTGGATTGATGGATTTCAAATGGGGAATCTAGAATAAGGAATGTCAAATGTGGAAATTTTGTTAGTGGAAGAAGGAATATGGAATCTGGATTGTTGAATACGCAATTTAGAATCTGAATTGTTGAAAAAGGAATTTGGAATTTGAATTGATGGATTTTAAAAGTGGAATCTGGACTATAGAATCTAGAATAGGGAATCTGGAATAAGAAATGTGTGATTAGGAAAATAGTTTAGGGAATATGGGATTTGGAATTTGGGTTGTGGAATTCGGAATTTAAAACCTCGATTGTCGAATTTGGAATGTAGAATCTGGAATGTGGAATACGGACTACGAATATGAATTATGAATTGCAGAATTTGGAATCTGGATTGTAGCATACGGAATTTGGAATTTAAACTAAAGAATTTCGAATTTGGAAACTGGAACAAAGAATCTAGAATGGGGAATCTGAAAAAAGGAATGTTAGAATTGGAAATTTGGTTAGTGGAACAAGGAATTTGGAATCTGGATTGTTGAATACGGAATTTAGATTCTGGATTGTTGAATTTAGAATTTAGAACATTGATTGTGGAATACGGAATTTGGAATTTGAAATGATAGATTTCGAAAGTGGAATCTGGAATAAAGAATCCAAAGTAGGGAATCTGGAATAAGGAATGTGGGATTTGGAAACTGGTTTGGAAATATGGTTTTAAAATTAAGGTTGTGGAATACAGAATTTAGAATTTCGATTGTTGAATTCGGAATGTAGAATTTGGAATGTGGATTATGGAGTTTGGAATCTGAATTGTGAAATGCAGAATTTGGAATCTGAATTGTGAAATGCGGAATTCGGAATCTGAATTGATGGAATTCGAAAGTGGAATCTGGAATAAAAAATTTAAATTAGGGAATCAGGAATAAGAAATGTGGGATATGGAAACTGGTTTGAGGAATATGGGATTTGGAATCAGGATTGTGGAATACGGAATTTGGAATTTGGATTGTGGAATGAAGAATTTGGAATCAGGATTGTTAAATTTGGCAATTGGAATCTAGAATTTGGAAACCAGAATGTGGAATCTGGAATATGGAATGTAGGATGTGGAATTATGGTTTTTGGAATACGGAATTTTGAATCTGGATTGTGGAATCCCGAATTTGAAACCTGGATTGTGGGATAAAGAGTTGGGAATCTAGAATCTAGAATAAGGAATTTAAGATGTGGATATTTGGTAAGAGGAATATGGAATTTGGAATCTGGATTGTAGAATACGGAATTTAGATTCTGAATTGTTGAAAAAGGAATTTGGAATTTGAATTGATGGATTTTAAAAGTGGAATCTGGACTATAGAATCTAGAATAGGGAATCTGGAATAAGGAATGTGTGATTAGGAAAATAGTTTAGGGAATATGGGATTTGGAATTTGGGTTGTGGAATTCGGAATTTAAAACCTCGATTGTCGAATTTGGAATGTAGAATCTGGAATGTGGAATACGGACTACGAATATGAATTATGAATTGCAGAATTTGGAATCTGGATTGTAGCATACGGAATTTGGAATTTAAACTAAAGAATTTCGAATTTGGAAACTGGAACAAAGAATCTAGAATGGGGAATCTGAAAAAAGGAATGTTAGAATTGGAAATTTGGTTAGTGGAACAAGGAATTTGGAATCTGGATTGTTGAATACGGAATTTAGATTCTGGATTGTTGAATTTAGAATTTAGAACATTGATTGTGGAATACGGAATTTGGAATTTGAAATGATAGATTTCGAAAGTGGAATCTGGAATAAAGAATCCAGAGTAGGGAATCTCGAATAAGGAATGTGGGATTTGGAAACTGGTTTGGAAATATGGTTTTAAAATTAAGGTTGTGGAATACAGAATTTAGAATTTCGATTGTTGAATTCGGAATGTAGAATTTGGAATGTGGATTATGGAGTTTGGAATCTGAATTGTGAAATGCAGAATTTGGAATCTGAATTGTGAAATGCGGAATGCGGAATCTGAATTGATGGATTTCGAAAGTGGAATCTGGAATAAAAAATTTAAATTAGGGAATCAGGAATAAGAAATGTGGAATATGGAAACTGGTTTGAGGAATATGGGATTTGGAATCAGGATTGTGGAATACGGAATTTGGAATTTGGATTGTGGAATGAAGAATTTGGAATCAGGATTGTTAAATTTGGCAATTGGAATCTAGAATTTGGAAACCAGAATGTGGAATCTGGAATATGGAATGTAGGATGTGGAATTATGGTTTTTAGAATACGGAATTTTGAATCTGGATTGTGGAATCCCGATTTTGAAACCTGGATTGTGGGATAAAGAGTTGGGAATCTAGAATCTAGAATAAGGAATTTAAGATGTGGATATTTGGTAAGAGGAATATGGAATTTGGAATCTGGATTGTAGAATACGGAATTTAGATTCTGAATTGTTGAATTTGGAAACTGGAATATAGAATTTAGAATCTATAATGTGGAATATGAAAAAAGGAATGTGAGATTCGGAAACCTGGTTTGTAGAATAAGGAATGTGGAATCTGGATTTTTGAATATAGAATTTAGAATCAGGATTGTCGAATTCGGAATATGGAATTTAGAATTTAGAAACAAAAATTTGGAATCTGGAATAATGATTGTGAAATGTGGTAACTTGGTTTTTGGAATAAGGAATCTGTATTGTTGAATATAGAATTTAGAATCTGGATTGTTAAAAACGGAATTTGGAATTTAAATTGATGGATTTCCAAAGTCGAATCTGGAACAAAGAATCTAAAATAGGGAATCTGGAATAAGGAATGTGGGATTTAAAAACTGATTTGGGAAATATGGATTTGGAATTTGGATTGTAGAATACAGAATTTAGAACCTCGGTTGTTGAATTCGGAATGTAGAATCTGGAATGTGGAATTTGGACTAGGAATATGAATTGTGAAATGCAGAATTTGAAATCTGCATTTTTGAATACGGAATTTAGAATCAGGATTGTGGAATACGGATTGTGGAAAAAAATTAAAAGACTTCGAATGTGCAATCTGCAATAACTAAATAAAGAATATGGAATCTGGACTGTCGAATACGGAATTTAGAATCTGCATTGTTGAATTCGGAATAAGAAATCGAGAATTTAGAAACAAAAAGGTGGAGTCTGGAATAATGAATGTGGAAACTTGGTTTTTGGAATACGGAATTTTGAATCTGGATTGTGGAATACAGAAATTGGAATCTGGAGTGTGGAATGAAGAATTTGGAATCAGGATTGTTGAATCCGGAAATTGGAATCTAGAATTTAGAAATCAGAATGTGGAATCTAGAATATGAAATGTAGGATGTGGAATTATGGTTTTTGGAATACGGAATTTTAAATCTGGATTGTGGAATGCAAAATTTGAAATCTGGATTATGGAATGAAGAATTTGGAATCAAGATTGTTGAATTCGGAATTTGGAATCTGGGTTGTTAAATTCGGAGCATGGAATCTAGCATGTATAATCCAGAATGGGGAATCTGGAATAAGGAATACGGAATTTGGAATCTGAATTGCGGAATACGGAATTTGGAATCTGGATTGTGATATACGGAATTTTGAATCTGGATTGTTGGATTCCGAGTGTGGAATCTGAAATAAAGAATGTGGAGGTCGAAATCTGGAATATTAAGTCCTGAATATGGAATCTGGAATAAGATATCTGGAATGTGGAATCTAGTCTGTGTAATTCTGAATTTTAAATCCACAGTGTAGAATCCAAAATTTAGAATCTAAAAAGTAAAAAATTTTAAATATAGAACCAGGTAAGTAAAATACTGATATTGGAATCTGGATTGTTAAATCCGGAATGTGGAATCTGGAATGTAGAATCCCTAATGTAGAATCTGGATCGTAAACTTCGGAATGTGGAATGTAGAATTCATAATGTGGAATCTGGAACAAGGAAAATGGAATGTGGAATCTGGAACAAGGAACATGGAATCTGGTATATGGAACACGGAATTTGGAATGCGGATCGTTGAATCCGGAATTTGGAATCTGAAATATGGAAACTGGAATCTGGAACATAGAATCCGGAACATAGAAATGGAATGTGGAATCTTGGAATATGGAAAATAGAATCTAAAATCTATGATAAGGAATATAGAATCTAAAATGTGAAATCCGGAACATGAAATTTGGACCGAATAATCTTGAATATGAACTCCATTATTTAGAAGCCGAAAAATAGTAAATCATTTGCGGAATCTTTTTAGAAATCTTCCAAAAAAAGTTGATTGCAATAAAAAATCTTTAAAGTGGCCAATTTTCAATTAATGTTGTTCTGTCGGAATAAAAGCTCTTTTCTTTAAGCTTAAATCGAGATTTTCTCAGTGCAGCTTTGTTTGCAAGTAAATGAGAAAATTTACCCTTTTCTCGCAGGTCCACTTGTATCTGCACTTTACTGCCTGTTTTTTGTCCCTTGCACGGACACATGTCCACCTATTCTGTATCGTCGAACGCTCCAGATTTTAAAAGTAGAACGAATCCTCGAAAGCGCAATTCTTCCCTACACGTATGTGTTTAACTTCCACACCATCAAACCTGCCATTCAGCTCTCTATTTCGCTTTCTCTCTTGCCAACCTTTCAACCCAGCTAATCCTCTTTACTTAAAAAGGGTTTTTCGCAACTTTTACCAACTCTCGAGGTGTAAATGTTCCCTGAAAAAATCCCGAGGTAAAACTTGAAATCTGTTAAACCTCAGATTAAAGTTGGAACATCAGCTTTTTTTTCTCGACACTCATTCAGGTAGATCTGTTATAAAATAAAAAAAAAGTAAATTTGTCATTAAACTTGTCGACAATAGTCCCTTAATATTTTTCTTCTTGAATGTGTTTCTTTACTTATCAATTTCTAAAAAAAAAATTCTAATCAACTTCTTAAATAGTGAAATATACTTAGGAATATAACCCCTAATTTTTTTGTATTAATAACAAAAATTAAAAACCCTTGAGAACAACCCTTAAATCCTTAACAAAAATTGGGAGAAAAATTTTAAAAAAATTATTAAATTCGGCGAAAAACAAAAATTTAAAACCCTTCAAAACAACCCTTAAACCCTTAAAAAATATTGGAAGAAAATTTTTAAAAAAATTATTAAATTCGGCGAAAAAATACTAAAAAAAAAGCCACCCCTAAGTAAAATAATCGGAAAAAATTTGAAACAAATATTAACTTAAAAAAAATTAGAATTTCTACAAAAAAAATCTAATCAGCTTCTAAAATAGTAAAACACTCTCAGGAATATAACACCTTATTTTTTAAAATTAATAATAAGCATTAAAAACCCTTAAAAACAACCCTTAAGAAAAATAATGGATACAAAATTTTTAAAAAATTATTAAATTTAGCAAAAAAAAAATATTAATCAAGATCACTCAGAAATATGCCCCTAATTTTCTCAAATTGATATCAAACATTATCAACCATTAAAATCTACCCCCAAGTAAAATAATCGAAAATAATTTTTAAAAAAATTATCAATTCAAACAAAAAAATTCGTATTAACTTTTAATATGGTGAAACATACTTAGAAAAATACCCTCTAATTTTTAAAATTAATAACAAGAATTAAAAACCCTCAAAATTCACCCTTAAAAAAATAATGGGAAGAAAATGTTAAAAAAATTATTAAATTCGGCGAAAAAATACTAATCAAGTTCCAAAACGGTGAAACACACTCAAGGATATGCCATCTTATTTTTAAAAATAAGAACAAGAATTATAAACCCTTAAAAACAATCCTTAAGAAAAATAATGGGAAAAAAATTTTAAAAAAATTATTAAATTCGGCGGATAAATACTAATTAATTTCCAAAAAGGTAGAACACACTCAAGAATATTTCTTTTACTTTCTCAAATTGAGATCAAACATTATTAACCATTAACATCCACCCCTAAGAAAACTAATCAAAAAAACAATTTTTTTTTATTTTTTGGCGATTTTTCTGTCGCTTTATTCTGACATTTTATGTATGTCGTTGCTTAAAAATGTCACGTAAAATACGACACGTATGCAGAACGTAGTTCACAATAAGGGTTGCTACAAAAGAATTTTTTTTTTTCAAAATTTACAAATTTAGTCGCAATATTCTTTTATTTTTGTTTTTAAATACTTTTTTTTTATTTTTTTATTTTACTTTTTTAAATTTGAGTTTATTGCAGTGTAAAAATATTCTCATTTCTTTTGCATGTTTGATTAAATATATATTGTTGAAATAAACTCGATTGCACGAAACGAAAAATTTCTCAATTTCATACAACGTTGAAATCTAATCAATTTCACGCTACGTTAAAATGTATTCGATTTCATTCACAACATTTCTCAATTTCAGACTGTTTTCAAATTTACCAGATTTCACGCAAAATCTATAGATTCTAACGATTTTATAATCAAGAGGTTTTGTTTTTCAATTATAAGCTTTTACCACTGAATTTCCATTGTTTTAATAGCCAATCATTTTGATAAATATTAAAAAAGAAATATTTTTTATTTTAAAAAAAATTCTATTAAAAACAGGAGTTTATCATTATTGAAGTGGAAAAGTCTTTGTTTTTTTTCTCAAAACGTGCTTCTTGACAAAAAAATATTATTCGCTTCTAAAGTTTCTTTTAAATCTTCTCCAAACCAGGAAAGGAATATTTTCAAATTTAAAAGTCAAATCACGGATAACCGTCGACTCTTTAACGAAATTTCAGTAGAATATAAATATTTATGACACGCGTCATTTATGCAGAAACAATAGAAAAAAGATTAACTAAAAATTCTATTCTTCAAATTAATCAAGTTTTCATATCAAAAAGTAATTTGCATTAAACTTGTAACTTCCACCGAGGTTGATATTGATCTTAAAAAAAAAATAACAAATTCGAGAAAAGTTCTCCATCTTTGCACGATAAACAGTTTGAGAGATACTTTATAATAATTTTGCGCAAACAAGAAAGAAAAACTTGCCAACTTACAATTTCCGAGCTGCTAAAAATATCCACTTTCTTTCGAGAGTAAATGCTTCTCTTTATATTTTCTCGTTTCTTTTATCGGCCCCTAATACCCTTTAACCAGTAAACGACTCTCGTGGCCTTCTTATCGTACTTAGTGAGATTAAAAACTCATGAAGCTTCCTTCAGGACGAGCAGGAAACAGGACAAAAAAAAAAAAAGAAAGGACCAACTTCAGATGAAACTTTTGTCGCCAGTTTTCTTGCTTACATGCCTCGAGTCAGAGCTCACAATTTTATATATACAAAAATTCACTTGCTGCAGAAGTATAAAACTGGTACAGAAAACTTTTCACAACTTTTATCTGAACAGACAAAACTTTAAATTGCATTCCTTTTAGCGTTCGTTTCCTGCTTGGAGCTACGTAGAAAAAATTGCGAAAAAAATGAATTGAAATTTACCGTAAGAAAGTGGTGGTTTGAACTTGAAATTAAACTAGAATTTGTGTTTGAGAACTTATTTGAGATATTGGTTGAAAATTTTTTGGAATTTGTTGTTTTTATTACGAATTGATAGATTTTTCAAATTATCTGTGACTTTTTTTTAAGTGGGCGGATCCTAAATAAAAAACGCCCTTGTGTGGGCGTGTCCGAAAAAACGCCCTTTAGTGGGTGTGGTCTAAATGGGTTGATTAAAAATAATACCGCCTCTTAATGGGCGTGGTCTGAATAGAAACGCCTCTTTGTGGGAGTTACCTGAACATGAACGCCTTTTAGTGGGCGTCTTTAAATAAAACCGCCTATTTCTGGGCGTGGCATAAATAGATACGCCTCTTTGTGGGAGTGTTCTTAATAGAAACGCCCCTTAATGGGCGTATCCTAAAAAGGCGACTCTTTATGGGTGTATCCTAAACAGAACTTAACATTTACGGGCGTGTCCCAAATAGAACCTAGTCTTTGTGGTCGTGTCCTAAATAGCACCCCCTCTATGTGGGCGTGTCCTAAATTGACCCTTCTCTTTCTCTAGGTATCTTTAATATAATCGCGTTTAAGTAGGCGTCTTTAAACATAACAGCCTATTTATGGGCGTGTCTTAAATAGATACGCCTCTTTGCGGGAGTGTCCTTAATAGAAACGCCCCTTTATGGGCGTATTCTAAAAAGGCGCCACTATATGGGCGTGTCCTAAATAGAACCTTCTCTTCGTAGTCGTGTTCTAAATAGAACCTCCTCTTTGTGAGCGTATCCTATATAGGCCCTTCTCTTTATCAGGGTATCTAAAATATAATCGCGCTTGAGTAAGCGCCTTTAAATTAAACCGCCTATTTGTGGGCGTGTCCCGAATAGATATGCCTCTTTGTGGGAGTGTCCTGAATAGAAACGCCCCTTCATGGGCGTATTCTAAAAAGGCGTCTCTGTATGGGTATTTAGGTATGTATTTAGGTCTCTGTGTGACCTAAATAGAACCTACTCTTTGTGGTCGTGTCCTAAATAGAACCTCCTCTTTGTGGGCGTGTCCTAAATAGGCCCTCCTCTTTGTATAGGTATCTACAGAACCGTCGGAAATTGTTAGTCCGATCGATTGAAGCGGATCAAAAAAACATAACTCAAATAAAACCAAGATATATTGGTTAAAAATTAAGATAGAAACTTAGCTCTTTAAAATTTGGAATGCTTATTAAATTCTACTTATGAATTTAAAGTGATTTTATTAGTTAATGAGTTAGAAAAAAAATTCTCGAATTTTTCAATATTCGTTCACGAAGTTCAGTTCGTTGTCTAATGTTAAAAAATTGAAAAAAAGAATTGAAATTTATATTATATTCTTCGTTTAATTGCCAGCTTTAATTTGAGCCAAGGAAACTTGAAAAATATTAAGTGGTTCACGAGATATGACTAAATATGTCCGAGTGTCCTTAATAGAACTTCCCCTTTTGAGCGTATCCTTAATTGGCCCTCGTCTTTGTCCGGGTATCTTGATTAAAAATCGTGTTTTAGTGGGCGTCTTTAATCATAACCGCCTATTTGTGGGCGTGTCTTAAACAGATACGCCTCTTAGTGGGAGTGTCCTAAACATAATCGGCCTTTAGTGGGTGTGTCCTGAATAGGCACGCCTCTTTGTAGGAGTGTCCTTAATAGAACCTCCCCTTTTGGGCGTGTCCTAAATAGGCCCTCCTCTTTTTCTGGGTATCTATAAGATAATCACGTTTTAGTGGGCGTCTTTAAATAAAACCACCTATTTGTAGGCAAGTCCTGAATAGATACGCCTCTTTGTGAAATTGTCCTTAATAGAAACGCCCCTTAATGAGCGTATTCTAAAAACGGGTTACTATATGGGCGTGTCCTCAATAGCAACGCCCATTGAAAAGCGTTTCTTTAGAGTAAAATTATTTTTTTTGTCGGTGAGTCTTTGAGAAAAATGTTTTTACTGGGCCGTATCGTAATTAAAACCGAATCTTTGTGGGCGTATCTAAAATAGAACCTCCTGTTTATGGGCGGGTCCTAAATAGAACCGTCTCTTTGTGGGCGTGTCCTAAATAGAAACTTTTCTTAGTGGGCGTGTTCTGAATAAAAACTGCTTCTAAGTGGGCGTGATCTAATCAGGAACGCCTCTAAGTGGGCGTGCTCTAATCGGTAACGCCTCTAAGTAGGCATGTTCTAAATAAGAACGCCTCTAATTATTCAAACAAAAATTGAGTTTTTTTTAAAAAATTGAACTCAAAACGACTTTTTTATCGGCACACGTCTTCAATGAGAATATTTTTTAAATACTAACCTTTTTTTAGAAATCAGGTCACGCCTCCTTGGAATCTAACTTACCGCAATTTCTTACCAGTCATCATTAAAATTCTCAGTATCAAAACCTTGTTTTTTCTCTCATTCTTTCGAAATCTGATTTTTCCCTCCTTTGTCTCTCTCATTATTCCACCACTGAGAATCAATTTTCAAGACTTGAGACGAGCATAACGAGAACTAGTTTTTTACAGCTCATTATGAAGTCACTGTAATTTCAAGCAAATTCAATTCTGCGAACTTAATTCGACAATCGAAAAAAGAGAAGAAAAAAACCCAAGCTGACATTATTTTCATTGATAAAGCGTGTGGTGAAAATTTCCCGCTTAATTACAACGAAAGAATAAGTCTCATGTTTTTTTCCCTCGTCAGTTGACAAATCGTCGGGCATTTTTTTTAAAGATAATTAGACAGGGATAATTTGTCATTTTGAGAACACCACTCATCTGAAAATAATCCTCCCTAGGAATTGTTCTCCTTTATAGCTACTAAATTAAAACACAGTTAATTAAAAATCAGACAAGCCATTTTCTACAAACGGCTTGATGAAAAATAGACGACTATTCTGTTGTAAAGAATTGTCACTATGCAAGATAATAAGATTTTAGTTTAATTAACAATTTTTTTTTGTATGTACAACATTTTTTTCAATCTAGGTTACTTCTGTTTCGAGAAAAATTCATATTTTTTTTAAAAACAATGTAAACGGATATTTTAATAGCGCCAGTAAACTGGAAGAGTCTCTTTTTAAAAAATAAAATCATATATTGTTTATTCTGAGAGAGAAAATATTAAATATCTGTAAAATGACGAGAATGACCTACTTTTCTCGAATTGTAAAATAGTAAAAATGAAGAATTGAATGTCCTTTCTATTTATGTTCATAAATATTGTACGGATTTATAATACTAAGCTATGTAGCACATAAATCCCGTATTTTGTTTCACTGCTTTATTTCCTTCTTGTATCCATCCTCTTCTAAAAAATTCTGATCTTGAAGAATGGGTCTCGTGTGCATTGTAGGTTGCTCGGAGTTCCACGGAAGCTAGGATATCGGGTCCGTTACGAAGAGGGAACAAATTTGCGGTGCCGCGAAGATCAGGATCTCGATTCAGACGACAGGTTGGCATTCGGAACATGAACCGTTGAGTAATATTCTTATTGGCAATTATTCCCTTCTCAAAATTAAATTCGTTTTTTCATTTTCTCATTATAAAAATAATTTTTCTTTTTTATTTTTGCAAATTCAAGTAGGTATTTTCGTATTTCAATGGTAGACATTGATGCACTTTAAATAATTTTTCTTTTCACTACAAATTCTTAGGCTAGAACTTTTTGCATTTTGAAATATATTTGCTGTAAAACATAAGTTGGTCTTAATTTGCTCGTTGTTAGCGTTTGCTGTTTGTAAAATGGCGCCCAACGTGGGGCACTACAATGTTGGGCGCCATTTTTTGATAAGGGAAAATCTAAGCGACGAGACAAGGGGCACCACAATGCTAACTTTTTTGGTATGTCAATAGCTACGCCTCTTTATGTAGCGTCATAAATAGTAACGCCCCTTTTTTGAGGTGTTCCAGGTGGCAACGCCCTTTTTTGGGGAGTGCTTAAAAAGAAAACCCCGTTTATTAAGATCTCCTATGCAGGAACGCCCCTTTTTTGCGTCAACCTAGATTGGCACGCCCATTTTTGGATGTATTTTAAGTAGAAACGAACCATTTTGCGGTCTTCTAAATAGGAACCCCCTTATTTTCTGGTGTGTTTTAAATAGAAACGCCCCTTTTTTTAGGTGTTCTAGGTGGTAACGCCCTTTTTTGAGGAGTAGTTAAAAAGAAAACCCCGTTTTTAAGATCTCCTATGTAGGAACGCCTCTTTTTCGCGTCAACCTAGATTGGCACGCCCATTCTTAGATGTATTTTAAGTAGAAACGCCCCATTTTGCGGTCTTCTAAATAGGAACACCCCTTTTTCTGGTGCGTCTTAAATAGAAACGCCCCTTTTTGAGATCCTCTAAATAGGAAACGCCCATTTTTGAGGCGTGTCTTAAATAGAAACGCCGCTTTTTTAAGTTGTTATAAATAGAATTTCCCCGTTTGAGGTGTTCTACATGGGACCACCCTGTTTTTGAGCGCGACTTTTTGGAAGCGACCTAAAAATAAACACCTCTTCTTAAGGTGTTTAACATGAGAACGCCCTTTTTTGGGGTATATTAAGTAAAAACGCCCCTTTTTGAGGACTTCTAAATAAGAACGCCCCTTTTCACGGCGTGTCTTATATAGTAACGCCCCTTTTGTGTCTTCTTATTTATGAACGTCTTTTTCTTGCGTGCCACGTTAATATAAACCGAATATTTGAGGTTTCCTACATAGAAACACCCCATTTTGTAGTTGTCCAAATAGGAAACGCCCATTTTTGAGACGTGTCTTAACTAGGAACGCCCCTTTTTGCTGTATATTAATTAGAACTCGCCCATTTTGAGGTCTTTTAAACAGGAACGCCCCTTTTTTTAGGTGTACTACATAGAAACGCCTATTTTATATGTTATCTTAAATAAAAAATCCTGTTTTGAGGGGTGTTTTGTTTAGAAATACCCTTTTTTTAGTTTTCTAAAACGGGAACGCCCCTTTTTTTAAGCGCGTCTTAACTAGGAACTTCCCTTCTGGTGTATATTAATTATGAACGCCGATTTTTGAGGCTTGTCTTAAATAGAAACGCCCCTTTTTTGTCTAAATTATTAGGTATGTTTCTTTTTTGTATTTCTCGAATGGAAACGCCCCTTTATGTAGTCCTCTAAATAGGAAACGCCCATTTTTTGAGGTGTACTACATCGAAACGCCTATTTTTCATGTCATTCTAAATAAGAAATCCTATCTTTGGGTGTGTATTGAGTAGAAACGCCCTTTTTTGTAGTTTTCTAAAACGGGAACGCCCATTTTTGAGGCGCGCCTTAACTAGAAACACCCCTTTTTGGTGTTTATTAATTATGAACTCCGATTTTTGAGGCGTATCTTAAATAGAAGCGCCCCCTTTTAGTCTAACTTATTAGGTATGTTTCTTTTTTGTATTTCTTAAAGGAAAACGCCCCTTTTTGTAGTTTTCTAAAAAGGGAACGCCCATTTTTGAGGCGCGTCTTAACTAGGAACACCCCTTTTTGGTGTATATTAATTAGGAACGCCCATTTTTGAGGCGTGTCTTAAATAGAAACGCCCCTTTTTGGCTAACTAATTAGGTATGATCCTTTTTTCTATTTCTTAAAGGAAAACGCCCCTTTATGTAGTCCTCTAAATAGGAAACGCCCATTTTTTGAGGTGTACTACATAGAAACGCCTATTTTTCATGTCATCTTAAATAAGAAATCCTATTTTTGAGTGTGTGTTGAATATAAACGCCCTTTTTTGTAGTTTTCCTAATAAGGAATTCCCATTTTTGAGGTGTGTCTTAACTAGGAACGCCCCTTTATGGTGTATATTAATTAGAAACGCCACATTTTGAGGTCTTCTAAACTGTAACGCCCCTTTTTCCGGCGTGTCTTAAACAGAAATACTCCTTTTTGAATCTTCTGAATTAGGAACGCCCATTTTTTGGGCGTGTCTTAAGTAGAAACGCTCCGTTTTTGTCTTCCTTATTAGTTATGTTCCTTTTTTGTTTGTGACATTAATTTGGAATTAAAAGGGATTAAAAAATCCCTTTTTGGGTGTGTCTTGATTGGAAACGCCGAATTTAAAGGCGTGGCCTTAATAGAAACGCCTCTTTTGGGCGTGGCGTTTTGAGAAATACCCCCTTTTTGATGTCCCTAATATAGGAACGCCTTTTTTATTTGTTTTAAATAGAAATGCCCCCTTTTGTCCCGTTCTAAGTATTACCGCCTTTTTCCGATATCCTACAAAGCACGCCCCTTTTTTTATTGCTACTTTAAGAAATTTTTTTAAAATATCTTTAACAGTAACTTTTTCCTTTTGCTTGACGCTGCTTCTGTTTATAATACGAGTTTTATATTTTCATTAAAATGATTTAATTAAAGTCAAAATAATATTTTTTTTTTTAAAAAAAAGTCCATTGCCGGTGGAAGAAAATTAATCATGAAATATAAAAGCAGGCAAAATACGTTCATAATTAACTGAACTTGATAATTAGTTAAATCACTATTATGAGAAGGAAAACTCGAAATTTCGTATAATTAAATTGAAGTTAACGTAAACAAAAGCCGTGTGTGTTGAACAGAGTAATTAAGTAATTGTTGATTGGTAGTAATTGAAGTTTTCAACAAACAGGGAACGATAGATCCCTGACATCGTCTCACTTTGACCAAAGTTTCATCCAGTTTTCAGCATCCGGAAGCTCATCCAATATTCATAATTCTCTGTTAAGTCGTAGAATAAAAGTCGAGAAACAACAACTCACTGGCAGTTTCGATATTTCCCTCAATTTTTCTGCTGATTTGGAACTTTTCTTTTTTAGATAAATATTTACATTATATATTCGAATGGCAGAATTAAACTCTTCATTAAAAGTTTTACTGCAATTAAAATATTGGAAAATTGAGAAAATTTTATGAGCCACGTACGTGTCGTGAAAATACTTAATAAAATAACTTAAATAACGAAGTAATATAATAATAATATTAGTCGTTTAATTAGCAGAGTCGTTCCTTTAATTAATCAACGCACTTTGCTTTTTAAAAAAGAGCTGGGATTAAATTGATATCGTTTGATTTTTCCTTCAATCGGAGAAAAGAAACTATTCTGTTCTTAATGCAAGTTACAAAGTTTTTTTTTTTATTTTTCCTCATTTGCAGAGAGGAAAGAAATCGATTTTGCAACTTTTATGTATTTTTTGCTAGATTTACTGATACTTTTTTCTACTCGGTACTTTTACTTTTTAGCAAACTGAAATCTTTTTTTATTTTAATTTCTGAGAGTTTTGAATGACATATTATATTGTATTTTATTCTTTTCATATTTAACATGCAACAATCGATTTTGCGTAAACAGAGAGATAATCAGCCTGTATCGTTTAAAATGTAAATTTTCCACGAACGTCACGTTTTTCTGGAAATACTGTTACAAATATATATGAATTATTCAAGGAACAAATTTAAAACTAAAGGTAAATTTAATTATAAATCCCAAATTAAATGTGAATTCTACCACGAACGAATATTTTTCTTTCAATGATGGTAAAATTTTCTATTCACATTTTAGTCAGGAAAACTCTCGCTAGAATTTCTGCGCGTGTAATGTAATTCTAAATTTTGTACTTGTAATGAACGTCTCTATAAAAATATTTCTCATAAAAAATATCTTTATGAATTTTTCTCTAGGAGAAAATATTCTCTGTACTAAAACGAATTTCAGTTTCTTTATCTTTTATTTTTTCCTTTTTGTTAACAGAAGCAATTTGAGACTAAGTTTTATTTTTAAAAAATAATTAGAGTGATTTTCCGTAGAAAATAATAAAGTAGCCTTATTACACAAACTAATATGTAATTCTGCGTTATATCATTAAGTAAAATTCAATTTTGCTTTTAAGTAGAAAATTAAACTTGACTTGACTTTATTTTCAAAGTTACTGCCACATAAACAGCACTATTTACTGGTAGACTATAAAAAATGCCACTAAGATCGTAGCAACGATGAAACTATAAGTTTTTAACAGTCATTTTACTTTTTATGGATGCAATTTTTCTATTTACACGGTTTTTCGTAAAATTGTGTATTGCGGCTTTATTGCTTTTCAAACAAGCAAATTTCTTGAAATCGCATTTACGCTATTGACGATCCATTCTCTGATGCTGTAAATACGAGCAGAGATTGGTAATAAAAATTTTAAAATAAAAGCTGTTTTAGTCACTCAGACTAAATGATACAAAATTTTTTAAGAATTGCAGGGAACCTAAGTACAAGCAAAAAAATTAAATAAAAAAATTACATCAAGAAAACGTCCCATTTTTTGATAACATTTAATTAGTAAATCGATTAATTATTTTTTTTAGTAAGGTTAAATGTTTTTTAAAGAAAAGCGTACAGGAGTTGGAGTGTCGTACGAAATATATCTTTAGAGTGCTCAAAATCTAAATAGCTCTAAATTAGGAAGGTATTAAGGTAATTTTTTTAAGTATATGCGTCTTAAAATACAATGGCCTAAGTAGAAACGTCTCAAATTGGAGTACCTTAAGTAAAAACACCTCTTAGTGGGAGTGGCCTAAGTAGAAATGTCTCAAATTGGGAGTGGCCTAAGTAGAAATGTCTCAAATTGGGAGTGGACTAAGTAGAAATGTCTCAAATTGGGAGTGGCCTAAGTAGGAACGGCTCAAAGTGGGAGTGGCATAAGTAGAAAAGTCTCAAATTAGAAGTGTCCTAAGTAGGAAAGCCTTAAAGTGGAGTACCTTAAATAAAAACACTTCTTAGTGGGAGTGGCCTAAGTAAAACCGTTTCAAAATGGAAGTGGCCCAAGTAGAAACGCCTCAAAATGGTTTCTTTTTTGGAGTGGTCAAAGCAGAAACGTCTCAAATTGGGAGCGGCCTAAGTAGAAACGTTTTAAGTAGAAGTAGCCTAAGTGAAAACGCCATAAAGTGGATGTGGCCTAAGTAGAAACGTCTCAAATTGGGAGTGCCCTAAGTGGGAAAGCCTTAAAGTGGAGTACCTTAAGTAAACACACCTCTTAGTGGGAGTGGCCTAAGTAGAAACGTTTCAAAATGGAAGTGGCTCAAGTAGAAACGCCTCTAAATGGGAGTGGCCAAAGCAGAAACGTCTCAAATTGGGAGCGGCCTAAGTAGAAACATTTTAAGTAGAAGTAGCCTAAGTAAAAATGCCATAAAGTGGATGTGGCTCAAGTAGAAACGGCTCAAAATGGGAGTGGCCAAAGCAGAAACGTATCAAATTGGGAGCGGCGTAAGTAGAAACATTTTAAGTAGAAGTAGCCTAAGTAAAAACGCCATAAAGTGGATGTGGCCTAAGTAGAAACACCTCAAATTATAATATCCTAAGTAGAAGCGTCTCAAATTAGAGTACCTTTAGTAAAAACACCTCTTAGTGGAAGTGGCCTAAGTATAAATGTCTCAAATGGGGAGTGGCCTAAGTAGGAACGGATCAAAGTGGGAGTGACCTAAGTAGAAACTCGTCATAGTGGGAGTGGCCTACGTAGAAACGTCTCAAATTGGGAGTGTCCTAAGTGGGAAAGCCTTAAAGTGGAGTACCTTAAGTAAAAACACCTCTTAGTGGGAGTGGCCTAAGTAAAAACACCTCAAGTTAAAATAGCCTAAGTAGAAACACCTTAAGTTAAAATAGCCTAAGTAGGAACACCTTATAGACGGAGTAGATGAAGTAGCAACGCCTTAAAGCGGATGCGATTTAAGTAAAAAGCCTCAAAACTCAGTGAAGATGACTTAAAGTGGGACTGGCCTAAGTAAAAACGTTCTAAAGTAGGAGTACCCTAAGTATAAAACCTCAAAGCGGAAGTAGCTGTAGTAAAAAGCCTCAAAGTAGGAGTGGCCTAAGTAGAAACGGTTCAAAATGGAAATGGCCAAAGTAGAAACTCCTCAAAGTGGGAGTGGCCTAAGTAGAAACGCCTAAAATTGGGAGTTTCCTAAGTAGAAAAGCCTTAAAGTGGAGTGCCTTTAGTAAAAACACCTCTTAATGGGAGTGGTCTAAGTAGAAACACCTTATGTTAAAATGGCCTAAGTAGGAAGACCTTGAAGAACAAGTAGATTAAGTAACAACGCCTTAAAGCGGCTGTGATTTAAGTAAAGAGCCTCAAAACTGAGGGAAAATGACTTAAATTAGGACTGGCCTAAGTAAAAACGTTCGAAAGTAGGAGTAACCTAAGTATGAAGCCTCAAAGCGGAAGTAGGTGTAGTAAAAAGCCTCAAAGTGGGAGTGCCCTAAGTAGAAACTCCTAAAGTGGGAGTAGCCTAATAGAAACGCCTCAAAGTGGGAGTGGACTCAGTAGAAACGTCTTAAATTAGGAGTTTCCTAAGTAGAAAAGCCTTAAAGTAGAGTACCTTAAGTAAAAACACTTCTTAGTGGAAGTGGCCTAAGTAAAAACACCTTAAGTTAAAATAGCCTAAGTAGCAACACCTTTAAGAAGAAGTAGATTAAGTAACAACGCCTTAAACTAGGAGGGATTTAAGTAAAAAGCATCAAAACTAAGTAAAAATGATTTAAAGTTGTGAGTGGCCAAAGTAGAAACTCCTTAAAGTGGGAGTGGCCAAAGTAGAAACGTCTTAAATCGGGAGCGGACTAAGTAGAAACGTTTTTAGTAGAAGTAGCCTAATAGAAACGCCTTAAAGTGGGAGTGGTCTATGTAGAAACGACTCAAATTGGGTGTGTCTTAAGTAGGAAAGCCTCAAAGTGGAGTACCTTAAGTAAAAACACCACTTAGTGGGAGTGGCCTAAGTAGAAACGGCTCAAGTACAAGTAGCGTAAGTAAAAACGCCTAAAACTTTGTGTAGCTTATGTAAAAACGGCATAAAGTGGAATGTGCTAATGTAGAAATCGAGATAGAGGATGTAACCTAAGAAGATATCCCTTAATGTAAAAGCAGATTAAGTAAAAACGCCTTAAAGTGAAAGTGGACTAAGTAGAAATGTCACAAAGTGGGAGAGGCCTAAGTAGAAATGACTTAAGTTTATAAAGCCTAAGTAGGAACACCTTAAAGAAGGAGTAGATAAAGTAACAACGCCTTAAAGCAGGAGTAATTTAAATAAAAAGCCTCAAAACTAATTAAACATGACTTATAGTGGGAGTGGCCTAAGTAAAAACGACTCAAAGTGGGAGTGGCCTAAGTAAAATCGCCTCAAAGTGGAAGTAGTCTCAGTATAAAGCCTCAAAGCGGGAGAAGCTGAAATAAAAATGCCTTAAAGTGGGAGTGGCCGAAGTAGAAATACCTTTAAGTAAGAGTAGCTTCAGTCGAAATGTTTTAAATAGAAGGAGCTGAAGTAAAAACGCCTTAAAGTGGGCGTGGCTAAAATGGAAATTGACAAAGTGGATATGACCTAAGTAGAAATGCCTTAAAGTGAGAGTAGCCTAAGTAGAGACGCTTCAAAGCGAAAGTGACTTAAGTAAAAACGCTTTAAAGTGGGAGTAGATTAAGTAGAACTCGAAAAAGAAGATTTGAGCTGAACTAATACGCCTTAAAGTGGGAGGAGCCAAAATATAAACGCCTTAGAGTAGGAGTAGCTTAGGTAGCAACGCCTTAAATGGGAGTAGCTTAAGTAACAACGCCTTAAATGGGAGTAGCTTAAGTAAAAGCGCCTCAAAGCGGGAGAAGCTGAAATAAAAATGCCTTAAAGTAAGTGTGGTTTAAGTAAGCAACCCAAAAACTCCTAGTAGCTTATCTAAAAATGACTCAATTGGGAGTGGCCTTAGTAAAAACGCCTCAAAGTGGGAGTGGCTTACACAGAAAGCCACAAAGTGGGTGTGGCCTAAGTAGGAACGTCCAAAAGTTGGTACAACCTCAGTTGAAACGTCTGAAAGTGTAGCTTGCAACAGTAAAAACGCCTTAAAGTGAGGGTGGCCTCAAAAGTAACCTCTTAAATCTAGAGCATCGTAAGTAGTAAAGTCTCCTAAAAGGCGTTTCCAAAAAAATTCTTATCATCATTTTTTTTAACAAAATAAAATGAAAATTTCGACAAGTGGTGTTTCTCAATCTAAAAATTCCTTTTCAAGAGCGAGTTTTAAATAAGCCGACTACTTGGAGGCTAATCGGAAAAAGCGTTCAAGAGAATTTTGAATAATAACACCTAAAGTAAAGTTTCCCTAAAATGAAACCTGACATAAAAATTAAAAATTCCAAACATATTTCAATAAATTGTAATTAATTTTAACGCAAGATCGAGATAAAAATTTTAATTACTTTCAAGATTTAGTTGCCCACATAACGTCGATCTAAAGTAATTGCTCGTTTGAAAAATTATTGTCATCTAAAAATAGCTGCCTTTTGTCGAGAAAAAATTGCTTTAGGTAGAAAGAGTCCTAAATACAGAAACATTTATCTCGTGAACGATGAAGAGTGGTCTGAACAAACCGACTTTTTCAACTGCGTCGTAAACTGTTTCCCTTGAGCAAACGTATTTCAATTTAAAGAATGCATAATACTCACTGTTTATTTTTACTGAACTCCAAATTATTTCCCCTTGAAAAAAACCAGTTTCTCTGTATCTAATTAACAAAAAAAAAAAAAAAAAAATTGTTACTTGTATACTGTAATTGAGAATCAGCGTCAATTGAATCGCTTAAAGATGATAGACCCGATGGTGAAACAAACTTCATTACGCTTTCACCAAGCTAATAATTATTTACTGGCATTCTGGTGATCAGACCATTTTCAACATGTCACGTACTAATCGACAGCTGATATCTGCTATTAGGAAAGGTCCTTATTTACTGCTCCACGCTTGTCAGGTTAATAGTTTGGAACGACGCAAATTGATGGGTTAATGTCAGGCAGAAATCTCTATGGCTAAATTCATCTGACACTCAATACAGGAGACTCCGTCACTAATAGAGCGCCTCTAGAATCTAATAGAGATTACATCCCTACTGAATTTTCTAATTAGTTCTAATTAGTCTTTGCTCGAAAATTTGATATTAAGCATAATCTGTTTTGTAACATTATAACAATATTTTATATATCAAATTTTTTTTCATTCTTTACATTATTCAAGATTCGCGGATATTTTTCTAAAGCTAATTTGTTTCACATTAATTCTTTAAAATTACAATTTTATTTTAGTTGTTGCTGGCCTCAAAGTGGGAGTGGTTAAAGTAGAAACGCCTCAAAGTGGGTGCGGCCTACGTAGAAATGCCTTAAAGTGGGTGTGGTCTATGCAGAAACGACTTAAAGTGGGTGTAGTCTACGTAGAAACATCTTAAAGTGGGTGTGACCTACGTAAAAACGCCTCAAAGTAGGAGTCGCTTACGTAGAAACGCCTCAAAGTGGGAGTGGATTAAGTAGATTTGCCTTAAAGTGGGGGTTGCCTACGTAGACACGCCTTAAAGTGGGTGTAGTCTACGTAGAAACGTCTTAAAGTGGGTGTGAGTTACGTAAAAACGCCTTAAAGTAGGAGTCGCTTACGTAGAAACGCCTCAAAGTGGGAGTGGATTAGGTAGATTCGCCTTAAAGTGAGGGTTTCCTACGTAGAAACGCCTTAAAGTGGGTGTAGTTTACATAGAAAAGCCTTAAAGTGGGTGTGGCCTACGTAGAAATAGCTTGAAGTAGGCGTGACTTACGTAGAAACGCCTGCCTCAAAGTGGGAGTGGCCTAAGTAGAAACGTCTTAAGTAGAAGTATCCTTATAAAAACGCCTTAAAATGGAAGTGGCCTAAGTAGAAACGCTTCAAAGTGGGAGTGGTCAAAGTAGATACGCCTCAAAGAGGTGCGGCCTACGTAGAAACGCCTTAAAATGGGTGTGGCCTACGTAAAAACGCCTCAAAGTAGGCGTGGCTTACGTAGAAACGCCTTAAAGTGGGGGTGGTTTAAGTAGATTCGCCTTAAAGTGGGGGTTGCCTAGGTAGAAACGCCTTAAAGTGGGTGTGGCATACGTAGAAACGCCTTAAAGTGGGAGTGGATTAAGTAGATTTGCCTCAAAGTGGGAGTGGTTTAAGTAGAAACGCCTCAAAGTGAGTGTGGCGTAAAAGAAATGTTTTAAACTAGGAGAATTAGTAGTAAAAACATTTCAAAGTGGGAGTGGCTAGAATATGAAGCCTCAAAGTAAAACGGGCTTAGGTAAATACGTTTAAAAAAAGGTGAGGCCAGAGTATAAACGACTCAAAGTGAGAGTGGCTTTCGTACAAACGCCTTTAAGTGGGTGTGACCTACGTAGAATCGCCTGAAAGTGGGTGTGGTTTACGTAGAAATGACTTGATGTAGGCGAAGCTTACGTAGAAACGTCTAAAAGTGGATGTGGCCTACGTAGAAACGCCTCAAAGTGGGTGTGGCCTACGTAAAAACGCCTTAAAGTGGGTGTGGCCTAAGTAGAAAGTCCTCAAAGTGGGTGTGGTCTACGTAGAAATGACTTGAAGTAGGCGGAGCTTACTTAGAAACGCCTTAAAGTGGGTGTGGTCTAAGTAGAAACGCCTCAAAGTAGGTGTGGCCTACATAGAAACGCCTCAATTTAGGAGTAGAAAAAGTAAAAGCGCCTAAAACTGGGAGTAGCTTGAATAGAATGCCTCAAAGTTGAAAAGACCTAAATCTTTACGTTTCAAAAAAGGCGTGGCCTAAGTAGAGACGCCTCTAGGTGGGTGTGGCCTAAATATTTCAAGGTATTAAAAATTTTTTTAATTTTATTTCTTAAAAAACTTTCCACTTATCACATTTTTTATTCTCATTTCCTCTCATAAAAATTAATTTCGTGTTTAAATTTTTATTTCAGTTTTTGAAAACGTTTTTGCCTGGAAAATTTTTGTAATAAAAACATTATTTTTTGTTTAAATATTTGGACTTGAAACAATTTCTATTTTGGTGTAAAATGCGCCAAATCTGGAAATTGCGAACATTTGAAGAATATTTTTTAGTGGGAGTTGACGATCAATAATAGATTTTCTTTATTGATGAACTCGTGTTATTTTGGACTGAAATTCCTATATTTACACGCGATGGCTTATTTTCATGCTAAACAACCCTTCAGAAAATAAAACGTGAAGACTAAAATCTTGGATTACTTCAACTGCTATTGTTGTTTATTTATTTAAAAAGAGAAAACAAGCTATTAATTCGTTTTTTTATCATCTTTGAAATTCTTTTTACAAATTCTGAGATAATTAATTTCAAAAAATATTTTCTCTTGATTTCAATAAATGTGAATACATTACATATTATCCAACATATATGAAACACGCACATATTTTTTATTTTAATTCCCTGTTATTTTAGTTTTAAAAAAGTTTTTAATTATTCAGAGTTCCATTGGAAACGAATGTTTTTAAAGCTTTTTACCTCGTCCGTAAAAATTTACTGATCACTTTTAGAAAAAAAAACCTCGCAATGTTTCATACACGAGGAAACTAAATTTAAAAATTCATTGGCAAAATTAAATTATAAGTTTTTATTGGAATAAATTTCAGTGAAAGGAAACAGTGAACATTTCCCAGTAAAAGAACCTTTTAGGTATTGAAATAGATTTTTTATTTCAGCGCTTTACAATTTAGGGAGAAAATGTCAAAAGACCAACATTCCCCAAAGTTATTTTGTTGAAAATTCTTAACAAATTTCCTTCGGCGTAGATAATACTTTCCCAATTCTTGAAATATTTTCAACTTTTGTAATATTATTTTTTGCCTCATTCTTTCCTTTGTTAAAGTTTTTACAATGTACGCTTCTATATTGTGTATTTTTTTTATTTTATTTTTTATAAAACTTGTCGTAAAATAACGAAGATATTAATTCATATCAAGACGGATATTATTAATTGAAAATTGACATTAAAAAAAAAAAAAAAATACAATGTTAAAAACGAAATAAAAATGTAAAAATATTTGTATTACAATTGCAAATATAACTTTAACATAATTTGCATAATACCTGTAAATTAGTTTGTAGACATATTTGTATTGAAACTAATAATTACAATTGTAATTAGGATCCTTGTGCGCGGCTAGCATTTCTCCGACTGACATTATCGTTCAGCTGCTGGATTTACTAAAATCTATAATACACCCGGGATGACGTGTTCTATGTCGAACAATTACTGTAGTTGAACCTGAATCATTTACAAAGTTTGTTTTGTCATAATTAATTATGCTCGAAGGAGAAACTTCGGTGTAATCTTCAAATTACCGCATAAAAGTGGTTTATTATTTCTAGAGAGACAACAGCTCGACATCTTTTCACGTTATTACACAAGCGAACTATTAAAGTGAAATTATACTCTTTAAAGAGAAGCATCACCTTTGACGTCAATTTTTACAAGACTCTCGTCGTTCTTTTTTTCCTATTAAAAGAATAATGGGAAACACTTTCTGTTTTTTTATTTATTTAATATCTTCCTCTTAACAATTTCGTTTTTAATTTCGAAGAAACTGTTTCTTGTAATTGACGCTTTAAAAAAAAAAAATTTGAAAAAACTGGTAACAGAATAATTACGAAATGTTACAGGAAGTACATAACTGAGTCTTTAAAAGAAATTGACAAGAAAAATTATCTTGTCAATGCAGAATTAGTATATTTCTGAAATGATCTACTTCTTTAACCAAATATCGTCTTCATATTTCCAGAACTCGGAAATGTCACCTTTGGATTTTTAAAATACCGAAAAATCTGAATGGTTTTCCCAGAAGATAATAAGGTAGGATCCTAATAGGATTTTAGTTCAAAGCAACCCTTAAAAACAAGGTTTATCTAATTTTTATTCAAAATAACCGATAAAAACTATCACTATCAAATTTATACTCAAAACAAACCCCTAAAACCAACCTCTATCTAATTTGAATTCAAATAAACCCCTAAAAATAACCCTATATAATTTTTATTCAAAACAACCCCTAAAACAACAACTACATAATTTTTACTCAATACAACCCCTAAAACCAACCCCTATCTAAATTTTATTTAAAATAATCTGTGAAAACAACCCCTAAATATTTTTAATTTAAAATAACCTCTAAAACAACCCCTAAAACAACCTCTATCTGATTTTAATTCAAAACAATCTCTAAAAACAACCCCTAAGAACAACATCTACTTAATTTAAATTTAAAACAACCCCTAAAAAACCGCTAACTAAATTTGACTCAAAACAACCCATAAGAACAACCCCTATCTAATTTTAATTTAAATAAACCCGTAAAAGCAGCCCCATGTAATTTTTAATCAAAATAATCCCTAAAACAGCAACTATTTAATTTTTACTCAATACAACCCCTAAAATCAACCTCTATCTAAATTTTATCAAAAATAATCTGTAAAAACAACCCCTGAATAATTTTAATTTAAAATAACCTCTAAAACAACCCCTAAAACAACCTCTACCTAATTTTAATTGAAAACAACCCCCAAAAGAACCCATATCTATTTCAAAGTTTTTTGAAAGTATTATTTTGCAAAGTTGTGATCCCATTATTGGTATCAAAAATAAATTTGATACGCTATATGCTATAAATTTGATACTTTTTTTATCAATTAAATACTTCTAAGAAAACTGAGTTTCAATTCAAATACCCATAAAAACAACCGCTGTCTCATTTTTACTCAAAACAACCCCTATAAAAAACCTTATAACAACCTCTCACTAATTTTAATTCAAAACAACCCTTATCTAGTTACAATTTAAATAAACCCCTAAAAGCAACTCCATACAATATTTATTCAAAATAACCCCCAAAAACAACCTTTACCTAATTTTAATTGAAAACAACCCCTATAACAACCCATATCTATTTTTAATTCACATAAACCCCTTAAAGCAACCTCCATCTAATTTTTATTCAAAACAACTCTTAAAAACAACCTCTATCGAATTTATACTCAAATCAACCCCTGTCTAATTTTAGATTGAAACAACCTCTAAACCTCTACCAAAGCAAAATTCGAGATATTCTAATAAGATTGTAAATCAAAACAACCCCCAGAAAAAACCCTATAAATTTTTTTATACAACCCCTAAAACTGCCTATATCTAATTATTACAGAAAACAACACATAAAGCCAACCAGTATCTAATTTTTATTTAAAATAACCCTTAAAACAACTAAAAAAACAACTAGAAGAAACCCTTTTTTATTTTTTTTATATAAAACAACCCCTAAAACAAACCTAAGACGATTTTTATTTAACACAACGAACAAAAATACGTTGAAATATTAAATTTTTTTTAATTTCGGCAGTCAAATTGGAAATACTACTTTTAATTTTTTGAAACTCTGATAAAACAACTCCTAAAAACAACTAGCAGCTAATTTTAATTCACAACAACATCTAAAAGTAACCCTTGTTTAATTATATTTAAAATCAACCCTTAAAACAGCCACTATAAAATTTTAACTCAAAACAACCCCTGAAAATAATACCTATCTAATTTCTGTTCAAAATAACTCTTAAAAACAACTTATGTCTAATTGTAATCAAAAACACCCCTTAAAGAAAACCTCTATATAATTTATATTCAAAAAAAGTCCTAAAAATAATCCTTATTAAATTTTTATTCAAAACAAACACTACAAACAACCCCTATATAATTTTAATTCAAAACAACCCTTAAAAACAACTTCTATTTATTTAATCAAAAACAAACAATTAAAGCAACCCCTGTCTAATTTTTTTATTTAAAACAATCCCTAAAACAAACCATATCTAATTTTTATTTAATACAACAAAAAAATACGATGAAAATACGTTTAGCGGTCAAATTGGAACCAATACTTACTATCAATTTTGTAACTCTGACAAAACAACCCATAAAAACAACCCCTATATAACTCCAATTAAAAACAACTAATAGCATCCCTTATCTAATTTCATTTAAATCAGCCCCTAAATCAACCCCTATATAATTATAATTTAAAACACTCCTTTAAATCAATCTCTATTCGATATTAATTCAAAAGCAAGCACTAAAAATAATCCTTATCTTATTTTTATTTAAACCAAACACTAAAAACAACCCCTATATTATATTAATTTAAAACAACCCTTAAGAACAACTTGAATTTCATTTTAATGAAAAACAAACACTAAAAGCAAACCCTGTCTAATTTTTTTTATTTACAACAACCCCTAAAACAAACTGTACAATTTTTATTTAAAACAACCCCTTAAACAAACCCTATCTAATTTTTATTCAAAACAATAAAAAAAAACACGTTGTAAATACGTTTGGCGGTCCAGATGGATCCACTGCTTTTAATTTTGAAACTCTGACAAAACAACTTTTCAAAACAACCCCTATCTAATTTTAATTAATAAAAACCCTTATGAACAACTCCTAAAAACATCCTCTATCTAATTTTAATTTACAACAATAACTAAAAGCAACCCTTATCTAATTTTATTTGAAATCAACCACTAAAACAACCTCTATCGATTTTAAATTCAAAATAAGACCTAAAAATAATCCTTATCTTATTTTTATTCAAAATAACCCTTAAAAACAACTTCTGCCTAATTTTAAATAAAAACACCCCTTAAAAACAACCTCCATCTAATTTTAATTCAAAACAACTCTTAAATATAACTTCTATTTTGTTTTAATTGAAAACAGATCTGAAAAGCAACTCCTATTTAATTTTTTTATTTAAAACAACCCTTAAAACAAACTCTATTCTTTTAATTCTAAAACTCTGATAAAACAACTCATAGAAACAAACCTTATCTAATTTTAATTCAAAGCGAGCTCTAAAAAAATACTTATCTTATTTTTATTTAAAATAACACTTAAAAACAACTTCTGTCTAATTGTACTTAAAAATACTCCTTTAAATCAACCTCTATTCGATATTAATTTAAAACAAGCCCTTAAAATAATCCTAATCTTAATTTAATTCAAAACAATCAATAAAAACAATCCCTATATAATTTTAATTCAAAGCAACCAATAAAAACAATTTCTTTATAATTTTAATTTAAAACAACTTCTAAAACAAACTATATCTAATTTTTATTAAAAACAACCCATAAAACAAACCCAATCCAATTTATATTCAAAACAATAAAAAAAATTCGTTGAAAATACGTTTGGAGATCAAATTGGATCCACTACTTTTAATTTTGAAACTCTCACAAAACAACCCATAAAAACAACCCCTATCTATTTTTAATTCAAAACAAGCACTAAAAATAATCCTTATCTTATTTTTTTAAATAACCCTTAAAAACAACTTCTGCCTAATTGTAATTAAAAACACTCCTAAAAAAAACCTCTATCTAATTTCAATTTAAAACAAGCCCTAATAATAATCATAATCTTATTTTTATTTATAACAATCACTAACAACAACCCCTATTTAATTTTAATTTAAAACAAGCCCTAAAAATAATCATAATCTTATTTTTATTCATAACAATCACTAACAACAACCCCTATTTAATTTTAATTTAAAACAACCCCTAAAACCAACTATATTCAATTTTTATTTAAAACAACTCCTAAAACAAACCCTATCCAATTTTTACTCAAAACGAAAACAAAAATACTTTGAAAATTTGTTTGGCGGTCAAATTGGATTTATTACTTTAAATTTTGAAACTCTGACAAAACAACCCATAGAATCAACCCCTGTCTGATTTTAATTCAAAGAAGCACCAAAAATAATCCTTGTCTTATTTTTATTCAAAATAACACTTAAAAACAACTTGTGTCTAATTTTAATTCAAAAGAAGCCCTAAAAATAATGTTTATTGAAAATAACTCTTAAAAACAACCTCTGTCTAATTTTAATTATTAACACCCCTTAAAAACAACTTCCATCTAATTTTAATTCAAAAAAGCCCTAAAGTAATCCTAATCTTCATTTTATTCAAAACAATCACTAAAAACAACCCCTATATAATTTTAATTCAAAACAACCCTTGAAAACAACTTCTATTTAATTTTAATTAAAAACAAACCCTTAAAGAAACCCCCATCTAAGTTTTTATTTAAAACAAGCCTCAAAAACTACTTATTTCTAATTTTAATTAAAAATAACCCCTATCTAATTTTAATTCAATATAACCCCTGAAAACAACCCCTAAACCAACCAATTTTTATGTAAAACTTCTAAAAACAACCACTGTCTAATTTTAGTTTAAAACAACCCTTAAAAGCAGCATCTAACTACTTTTAATTTAAAACATCCCCTAAAATAACCCCTAAAGAAACCAGTTTTTATGTAAAACTTCTAAAAACAATTACAGTCTAATTTTAATTAAAAACACCCCTTAAAAACAACCTCTATCTAATTGCAATTAAAAATAAGCCCTAAAATAGTCCTAATCTTATTTTTATTCAAAACATTCACTAAAAACAACCCTTATATAATTTTAATTGAAAAGAACCCTTAAGAACAACTACTATTTAATTTTAATTAAAAACAAACACTAAAAGCAAACCCTGTCTAATTTTGTTTATTTAAAACAACCCCTAAAACAAACACTATACAATTTTTATTTAAAACAATCACTAAAACAAACCCTATCTAATTTTTATTCAAAACAATAACAAACCCTAAACCAACTAATTTTGATGTAAAACTTCTAAAAACAACCACTGTCTAATTTTAGTTTAAATGAACCCCTAAAAGCAACCTCTTACTACTTTTAATTCAAAACAACCCCTAAAAGCAACCCTTTTATAATTTGAATTCAAAACAACCCCTAAAACCAACCAATGTCTATTTGTTTATGTAAAACAACTTCTAAAAACAACCACTGTCTAATTTTAGTTTAAAACAACCCCTAAAAGCAGCATCTAACTACTTTTAATTCAAAACGTCCCCTAAAAACAACCCCTAAACCAACCAATTTTTTTGTAAAACTTCTAAAAACAACCACTGTCTAATTTTAGTTTAAAATAACCCCTAAAAGCAGCATCTAACTACTTTTAATTCAAAACATTCCCTAAAAACAACCCCTAAAACAACCAATTTTTATGTAAATCTTCTAAAAACAACCACTGTTTAATTTTAATTAAAAAAACTCTTTTAAAACAACCTCTATCTAAATGCAATTCAAAATAAGCCCTAAAATAATCCTAATCTTATTTTTATTCAAAGCAATCACTACAAACAACCCTTATGTAATTTTAATTAAAAACAACCCCTATCTAATTTAAATTTAAAACAACCCCTAAAAGCAGCCTCTAACTACTTTTAATTTAAAACAACCCCTAAAACAACCCCTAAAGAAACCAGTTTTTATGTAAAACTTCTAAAAACAATTACAGTCTAATTTTAATTAAAAACACCCCCTAAAACCACCCCTAAACCAACCAATTTTTTTGTAAAACTTCTAAAAACAACCACTGTCTAATTTTAGTTTAAAACAACCCTAAAAGCAGCCTCTAACTACTTTTAATTCAAAACATTCCCTAAAAACAACCCCTAAACCAACCAATTTTTATGTAAAACTTCTAAAAACAACCACTGTCTAATTTTAGTTTAAAACAACCCCTAAAAGCAGCATCTAACTACTTTTAATTCAAAACATTCCCTAAAAACAACCCCTAAAACAACCAATTTTTATGTAAATCTTCTAAAAACAACCACTGTTTAATTTTAATTAAAAAAACTCTTTTAAAACAACCTCTATCTAAATGCAATTCAAAATAAGCCCTAAAATAATCCTAATCTTATTTTTATTCTAAGCAATCACTACAAACAACCCTTATGTAATTTTAATTAAAAACAACCCCTATCTAATTTTGTTTATTTAAAACAACCCCTAAAACAAACACTATACAATTTTTATTTAAAACAATCCCTAAAACAAACCCTATCTAATTTTTATTCAAAACAATAACAACCCCTAAACCAACTAATTTTAATGTAAAACTTCTAAAAACAACCACTGTCTAATTTTAGTTTAAATCAACCCCTAAAAGCATCTTCTAACTAATTTTAATTCAAAACAACCCCTAAAAGCAACCCTTTTATAATTTGAATTCAAAACAACCCCTAAAACCAACCAATGTCTATTTGTTTATGTAAAACAACTTCTAAAAACAACCACTGTCTAATTTTAGTTTAAAACAACCCCTAAAATCAACCTCTTACTACTTTTAATTTAAAACAACCCCTAAAACAACCCCTAAAGAAACCAATTTTTATGGAAAACTTCTAAAAACAATTACAGTCTAATTTTAATTAAAAACACCCCTTAAAAACAACCTCTATCTAATTGCAATTAAAAATAAGCCCTAAAATAATCCTAATCTTATTTTTATTCAAAACATTCACTAAAAACAACCCTTATATAATTTTAATTGAAAAGAACCCTTAAGAACAACTACTATTTAATTTTAATTAAAAACAAACACTAAAAGCAAACCCTGTCTAATTTTGTTTATTTAAAACAACCCCTAAAACAAACACTATTCAATTTTTATTTAAAACAATCCCTAAAACAAACCCTATCTAATTTTTATTCAAAACAATAACAACCCCTAAACCAACTAATTTTGATTTAAAACTTCTAAAAACAACCACTGTCTAATTTTAGTTTAAATCAACCCCTAAAAGCATCTTCTAACTACTTTTAATTCAAAACAACCCCTAAAAGCAATCCTTCTATAATTTAAATTCAAAACAACCCCTAAAACCAACCAATGTCTATTTGTTTATGTAAAACATCTTCTAAAAACAACCACTGTCTAATTTTAGTTTAAAACAACCCCTAAAATCAACCTCTTACTACTTTTAATTCAAAACAACCCCTAAAAACCCTTACTTAAGAGTAAAAAAATTTTTTTTTTCCCATCCTCTGTCAGTAGCTACAAAACTATGAAAAATGCAAAAATCTTTCTCCTCCTCTGGGACGAGCTACACAATTAACTAAAAAATCAAAAATTTTGCAAAGACCCAACAAAAAATGGTGCAGGGTAAAAAAAAAAACAATAATTTTTCCCATCTCCTGTGATCTCTGCCACAAAACCGAGTAATAATAGAAAAAGAAAAAATAGTCCTCCTCTTGTGATGAGCTACAGAATTCAGTTAAAAAAAAAAAAAAAAAAAATTGCCTACGCCACTGGACTCACCCTGGCACAGGAGTTGTGCATGCACGTGCGAAATGTAAGGTATACTTGGAATGCGAGTTGCCCGAGTGAGACTGTGCTGGTGCGTGGTGTTGATTTGAAGGGCGCATGCCTGACCGAGAGAGGGATATCGGGAGGACGAGTTTCGTGGAACTGAGCAGGAAAAGAAGGCAGTGGCGTTGGGCACCCCTCGCACTTGGCCCACCGACAGCCGTACCCTGGTCAGTAGTGCGCCTCCAAGCGACTAGTCCACCCTGCATGTGCGTTCTCGTGGGGTGTACTTTTTTCAAGGAGCACTCGTTCGCGAAACACGACACGCCACCAGCACCGCACTCATCGACATCGTTCGCATTATTCGAGACGTGCAATTTTCACCTTGAGGTCGATGTTGTCGTCTTTGTCGGCAGTGGGTCGCCATTAAAAGCCGGGTCGTGAAGTGTGCCAAAATCGAACAAGCACGCGGGATATGGAGACCACCTGAGGCAGCCACTCGCCTCCGTAAGGACCCCACCTTCCAGGATCTCAGTGTCTTCTTTCAAGCTAATATGTCAATTCGACCTGGGAAATTAAATTTGGCTTTTGACGGATCGATGTCGAGCTGCCAGCTACGACTCTCCGTCGGATAATCCTGACGAGGATTCTGCATTATTTATCAATTTATCATAATAGTATTGAGAAATAAAAGACAATTTTTGGGTCTTGTGAAATTGTTGGGTCTTAAGGGTATATGATGCAGGGTGACGTCACTGGTACAGGCAAAATTTGACTGTAATTTTTGTTTTGGAATTTTCAATATTTTATCGAGAAACTTGGTAGAAGTACTTAAAATATCATATCGAAGGTCTCCCTGGTTCGAATTTAGTTGAATTTTTGCATAAAATTAATTTTGAAAAAATTTGGAAATTTGGAAATTTTTTCGAAATTAATTTTCGGTTGGCATTCAAATAAATTTCGACCAGAGAGACCTTTCTTTTGATATTTTAAGTTATTCTACCAAGTTTCGTAAAAAAATATTCAATACTTTAAGAGAAAAGTTACAAATAAATTAGGGGGGATGACGTCACTGGTATAGGTAAAAATTTTGTCGAGACTTTTCTCTGGAAATATTTAATATTTTTTCGCGAAACTTCGTAGAGTCGGTTGAAATATCATAAGGAAGGTCTCTCTGGTTCGAATTTGGTGGAATTATGGCATAAAACTAATTTTGGCAAAATTTGGAAATTTCGTAATTTTTTCAAAATTATCTTTGGGGAAATATTCAAATAAATTCGGACCAGAGAAACCTTCCTTATGATATTTCAAGCAATTCTACAAATTTGCGTGACAAAATATTTAATATTTTAAGAAAAAAGTTACAAATAAAGTAGGGGGGATGACGTCACTGGTATAGGCAAAATTTTGTCGTGATTTTTCTCTTAAAATATTTCATATTTTATCACGAAACTTGGTAGAGTCGGTTAAAATATCATAAGGAAAGTCACTCTGGTTCGAATTTGGTTATATTTTAACGCAAAATTAATTTTGGAAAAATTTCGAAATTTCAAATTTTTTCGAAATTAATTTTGGGTCGGCATTCAAATAAATTTCGACCAGAGAGACTTTCCTTTTGATATTTTAAGTTATTCTACCAAGTTGCGTGACAAAATATTCAATATTATAAGAGAAAAGTTACAAATAAATTAGGGGGGATGACACCATTGGCGTGGGCAAAATTTTGTAGTAACTTTTCTCTTGAAGTATTTCATATTTTATCGCGAAACTTGGTAGAATTACTTAAAATATTATAAGAAAGGTCTCTCTGGTTAGAATTTCGTTAAACTTTGACCCAAAATTAATTTTGTCAAAATTTGAAAATTTCGTAATTTCTTCAAAATTAACTTTGGGACAAAATTCAAAAAATATCGAACCAGAGAGACCTTACTTATGATATTTTAAGTAATTCTACCAATTTGCGTGACAAAATATTCAATATTTTACCAGAAAAGTTACAAATAAATTATGGAGGATGACGTCACGGGTACAGGCAAAATTTTGTAGTAACTTTTCTCTTGAAATATTCAATATTTTATCACGAAACTTGGTAGAGTCACTTAAAATATCATAAGGAAGGTCTCTCTGGTTCGAATTTGGTTAAATTTTGACCCAAAATAAATTTTGGCAAAATTTCGAAATTTCAGAATTTTTCGAAAATCCACTTTAGGACAAAATTCAAACAAATTTGAACCAGAGAGACCTTCCTTATGATATTTCAAGTAAATCTATTAAGTTTCGTGACAAAATATTTAATATTTTAAGAGAAAAATTACAAACAAATAATGGGAGATAACGTCACTGGTATAGGCAAAATGTATTTTTCACTTTTCTCTTAAAATATTAAACATTTTATCCCAAAACTTGGTAGAGTCACTTAAAATATCATAAGGAAGGTCTCTCTGGTCGAAATTTGTTTGAATTATAGCCCAAATTTAATTTTTGAAAAATTTCAAAATTTTCAAATTTTTTAAAAATTAATTTTTTGACAAAATTAAAACAAATTTCAAACAGAAAGACCTTTCTTATAATATTTTAAGTGACTTTACTAAGTTTTGTAACAAAATATTTAATATTTAAGAAAAAAGCTACGGACAAATTTTGCCTATATCAGTGACGTCATGATTCATCACATGCCCTTAAAGAATCTTTTTGAACAATCAACTGGATAAAGAAAAATTTTTTTAAATTTTTACGTGGAAAGTACTATAAATCTTTGGAAATTGAAACTTAATTTAGCAAAAAAATACATTTTTTTGGTCTTACAGTTTTTTTTTTAGAGTATGATGTTTTTTTTTTTATTTTCCGCTTTTCTTTTTGTCCTAACGGATGTTTTTTTATGTAACGGATTTTTAGTCAAAAAAGCAAAAAACGAAAAAAAAAAATTTACGCGTTTCGTTTTAAAAAAACTCAAAATATTTTTTAACTGAACCTTTTTTTTTTTGGTTGACAAATTTTTTTGAGCATTAACAAGTTTTTGTTAAGCAAACTTTTTTTTTCATTTGACGCATTTTATTACACTTAACGGATTCTTTTTTATTTCAACGGAAATTTTTAATCTTAGAACTAAAAAAATAGATTTCTTGCGATGAAATCATTTTAAAATAATTTATATTTATACTTATTAAATAGTTAAAAATCAATTTTTTTTTTAATAATTTAAATTTAGTTTATTGTGAAAAATCAATTTTATTTCTGTTTCAATAATTTTAAGTTCTTTTAAACAATATATACTTAATAATCTTGGCACGTTTGGAGAAGAATTTATAAATCGTTATTAGAGTAAAGATTTCAACTTTGTGGTAGTTTGCGGTTGAATATTATAATCCTATTGGGAGATAACCATAAAATAAATTTTTAATATCCCCTGATGTCGAGGGAGAAAGTAAAGCAGCTATAATAATGAAAAAATAATAGTTGAATTAAATTGAAAATGTTGGAAAATTTCGACCAAACTTGATCTAGTAAGAGCTAAACAAAATTTTAAACAATATAATGATCCAATTTTCAAAATTCAAAATGTCAAATCCAAAATGTCGGATTTTTTTTTAATTAATTAATTTAAACCGATTTTCTTAAAATTTGTTTCGGATTGGGATTTTAAAGCCATTTAAAAATTTCTAAACCAAAAGTTACTAATTTTCAAAATTTTTCGTTTAGTTATTTTTATTACAACTAATACTTGTTTATAACCGAAATTTGACTTTTATACAAGCGGAAATTCTCAACTCTTTTATAAAACTAAAAAACTGATTTAGAAGATTGAAAAATCCTTGAAAACCCTGTGTAGAATTTTTTTTTAACTGCCATGTTCTAGGAAAATTCGAAAGTCGTAAATTTTCTGCGTCGTAAAAGAAATCCTCTGTTGGATTTTTTTTTAAATAGTGTAGAAACTAATAAAGTTCTTGAAACATGGGCAAGTTTTTAAATTAAGAAAAAGTATTTTGCAGAGATAGTAACAATATAAATAGATGGATTCAGTTCTAAATATTTATTTTCAAAATAGATGGGGAATTTCTTTTTTTAATAATTAATAAAAATGTAATTTTTAAGATATTTGTCAGTTTGAATAAAAAATTTGTCATTTAAAACAAACTTCTATTTTTATGAAAATAAATTTTTGTTAATTTTACGAAATATTTATTTTGTTTATTTATTTAATAACTTATTAACTTATTTAATATAATTTATAATAATATCTGTAACATATTTTGTTACAGAATTCTTGTTTTTTAAATCGTTAATTATTTTTCTAATTTTCAAAATAGTTAATCGGAAAATTATCGACTTTTTACAATTTATAACATTTTTTTTATTTATTTATTGTTTTCTTATTCGTTTAAAATTAAGAACATACAAAATTTGACAAAAAAAAGACAATAATAAAAAAAAATAAAATAAATGGAAGAATTAAATTTAAAAGGCTATTTGAAAATCAATAAAGAATTTTTTGAGGGTAATTGAAAAATTATTCAGAAAATTGGAAAAATTTAATATTAACAAAATATTTAAAACTCGTGGCATTTCGATGGAAAATTAAAAACAATATTTGATTTCAAAACTCGAGAATAATATAAATAACTTTACAATAGAGGTTTGTTACCAATTTATTGATTTAAAAAACAAATGAATAATACGATTTAAGTGAAACAGAGATTATTTTATTTTTCCGACATTTTTATTTTTAAATTGACAATTTCAAAAATTGTGAAAATCTAATTTTTATCAAAATCTTTTAGAGACAAATATTTTTAATTTTTATTTTTTATTTCTGGCCGTTTTAGGAAATTTACATTAAACTATTTTTTTTAAATTTGAACTACTTTGTTATTAAATTATTCTAAGTTTTCTTTTTTAGTGTTTTATAATTTTTGGGGAAAAAATGTCGACTTCATGGATATTTTTTCACCGAGTTTTCGCTTTTTTTAAAATTAAATTTTTTTTAACATCAAAAATTGTTTTATTATCCGCGAGAATATTTTTTGATTCTCCCAATTCTTAGTATTTTTTAAATCCTTGAGAAATAGAATTAAAAAAAATTGTTTACTTAAAATCTCTCATGCTAAATTGAAAAAAGAAATATTTTTTAATCTTGAAATTAGTTTTTAACAGCCCTGCAAAGCTCATGAAATTTTTTATATTAAAAAAGTAACCCTTTTTACCATGAGATTCTGTGTGTCAATTTAATTTTATATTTATAGTCATTTTGTGGCCCCATAAAATGTGCGTAAAATTTTGTAATTAATAAATTTATGATATAGTTTTATTTTTCGTACATTTCTAGAGAGAAAAATCATTTGATCGTCGAAAAATACGTCTTTTTCATAATTTTATAGCAACTATAAAAGAAAATAAAAATTCTAATTTCTTTAAGTGTTTTGCCTATTTTGGGGGGTAAAAAACAATTAATTTATTTTTTTATAAGAATAAGAAATTACATTTTTGAGAGTTAATACATTTGATTCAAAAAACTCGAAGACATTTGAAAAATCCGTTTAGTAAACGACATTACCGGCTAAGTAAGGCGACATCTAAATTTGCAATTATTATCACAAATTTAGATTATTGACATCAATTTTCCATATTTTAAACGATTTTTCAATTTTTTTTTTTTAATAAAAATAAATTCTGCAATTTTTCTTTTATTTTCTTCAATTTCTAATCATTATTATTATTTTGGCATAATTTTCAAAAATTTCAATTATTTAACTGAAATTTCAAATATTTTCATCAATTTTCTATTATATTGCGATTTTTAAACATTTATCTTTAATTAAAACTTTTTACTTAATTTTGTAATTAGTTTCTTTCTTTATACGTATATTTTTCGATTTTTTCAATTATTTCCCTCAAATTTTCTTTACTGTTATCTATTTTTCATATTTCAATTATTTTCATGGTATTTAAATTTTTTTTCTCAATCTTAAATTATTTTCAGAATATTTCAATTACTTTTTACAAATTTTAATTATTTTCTTCGATTGTTAATTAATATTATTCACATTTTCTAAGATTATTTTCTAAGATTTTTAAGTTTTTTTCAAAAATTTCAATTATGTTTATCAATTTAAGATTATTTCTGCAATTTCTTAATTATTCTCTTTAATTAAAATTTTTTAAGTAATTTTGCAATTATTTTCTCGTTTTAAACATATATTCTAAGATTTTTTAAATTATTTCTCTCAAATTTTATAAACTGTTTTCAATTTTTCATGTTCAAACTATTTCTATCATATTTCAATTTTTTTATCAATCTTAAATTATTTTCAGCATATTTCAATAAATTTTTTTAATTTTAAATTAGTTTTATCATTTTTCAATTATTTTTCTCGATTGTTAATCATTATTATCATTTTCTACAATTAATTATTTTTTAAAATTTTTTAGTATTTTTCTAAAATTTTAATTTATTTTCTTCAGTTTTTAATTATTTCATTTTGATTTCTTCACTTTTAAAATTTTATATTAATTATTGTAGCTTTCAATTATTTTTAGCTCTCTTCAATTCTTTTCTGCAATTTTTAGTTATTCTCATTTTTTAAATTAATTTTTAAGATCTTCATGTATTTTTCTCAAATTTTAATTATTTTTTCAACTATTTTCCAAACTTTATCTCTTTCAACTTTCAATTTTTTCCTTTTGTTTTATAATTTACACAATTTTATTTATTTTATTTATTTGAAATTTCAATTATTTCATTCAATTTTAAATTAATTTTATCGTTTTTCAATTATTTTCCTCGATTGTTAATTATTATTATCATTTTCTATAATTGATTATTTTCTAAATTTTTTTAGTATTTTTCTTAAATTTTAATTTATTTTCTTCAGTTTATAATTATTTTAATTTGATTTCTTAACTTTCAAAATTTTTATATTAATTATCGTAGCTCTTAATTATTTTTAGCTCTCTTTAATTCTTTTCTACAATTTTTAATTATTCTCATTTTTTAAAATTAATTTTTAAGATCTTATTTTTCTCAAATTTAAATTTTTTCAATTATTTTCCAAACTTCATCTCTTTCAATTATCAATTTTTTCCTTTTGTTTTATAATTTACAAAATTTTAAACTATTTATCTGGCATTTCAATTATTTATATTATTTTTTATATTATTTTCTTCAATTTTCAATTAGTTTCATTTTTTTCACAATTTCCAAAAAGTTTTTAATTATTTCTCTTAAATTAAATATTTTTCTCTCCAATTTTAAATTACGTTTATCTTTTTACAATTATTTTCTCTAATTTTTAGTTATTTTTTTTTTTCAAGGAACTTCTGAAAGTTTGAAGTATTTTTCTGAATTTTCTTTAACTTTCCTTTATTTAAAATATACGATGTAATTTTTTCAATTATTGTCTCAAATGTTAATTATTTTTTTTCAATTTTCAATCATTTGTTTTTCAATTTTTAATTACTTTCTCTAATTTTTCATTATTTAATTTTTTCAATTTTTTTTTAATATTTTCAATTATTTTTCTTAGTTTTAAATTATTTTCTTTATTTTTAAAAAATTCCTATGATTTTTAAAATTACTTTACCAAATTTTTAATTGATTTCATTATTTGTTTCAGTTACTTTGCAAAATTTTCAATTATTTAGTTTAATTTCAATTACTTTTTGCAATTTTAATAAATTTTTCAGTTTTTAATTATTTTCCTGGATTGTTTATTATTATTATCATTTTCTAAAATTAATTATTTTCTAAGATTTTTAAGTATTTTTCTAAAATTTTAATTATTTTCTTCAATTTTCAATTAATTTTATTTGCTTTCTTAATTTACAAATTATTTTTTATTAATATTATTGTAAATTCCAATTATTTTTAGCTCTCTTTAATTATGTTCTCCAATTTTTAATTATTTAAATTTTTTCAATTAATTTTTAAGATCTTCATGTATTTTTTCCAATTATTTTCTTTTATTTAAAAAAAATTATGTTAAATTTTCTAAAATTTTAAACTATTAATCTGATATTTCAATTATTTCATTCAATTTTCAATTATTTATATTATTTTCTTCAATTTTCAATTACTTTCGTTCTTTTTCATAATTTTTAAAAAGTTTTTAATTATTTGTTTTTAATTAAAAATTGTTCTCTTCAAATTTTAATTATTTTTTATAATTTTCAATTATTTTTTCTAAATTTTTATTATTTAATACTTTTTAATTCATTTTAAAGTTTTTTAATTATTTTTCTTAAGTTTGAATTATTTTCTTTATTTTTAAAACATTTCTATAATTTTTATAAATTACTTTTCCCAATTTATAATGGACTTTATTATTTTTTTTTTCAATTAATTTGCCATATTTTCAATTATTTTTTCCTATTCTTATTAGTGTAAAATTTTATAAATTTTGTCCTGAATAATTATTTATTTTATTTGTTTATATAACTTTATTTTTAAATATCATATTTAAAATATTTATAACTGTGGATAACACAAGGTACATAAACTATTTGCAGGTCAAAGCGCGTTGTTTAATTTAGTCAAACTTTAAATTACTACAATTAGTAAAGTTTTTGGATCTTTTTTTTTAAAAAGGTCTATTAGGGTTGACCAAGGACCCCCTCAGCTCAAGGGCCCCGGGGCACTGCCCACTTTGCCCCTTAACAGTTACGCCACTGATCTTGACAGTTTACAAAAATATTTGGAGAGAAAGAAAACTATTTTTACTATTAAAATATAACGTTCATGGCACCTCATTTTTGCTATGTACATTCTAGCACTCTGAATTTTTCTGAAAAAACCCAAATTTTTTTTTTAAACTTTATGATGATAGCTTCTATGTGACATTTCGGGATTTTAAAGAAACTACTACTATTGACAAACAATAGACTCTCCGAACTCAGGTACAAATTTCCACCGACAAATGAGGATCCGCCTTTAAGTTCGAACGGTAGCTGTAAGATGGCGCTAACTGTGTCGGTAATGTCGCTTACTTACTTGCCTAGCTTGAAACCTAACCTAAGATTAAAAGCATCTGGTTTGTACCTTTAGAATAAAATATCGTCACGGGTTTGTCAGTCCAATTTGTTTACAATAATGTTTGTGTAAACAAACGGCTGCCTTTAACCCTTTGTTGCTCAATACACTATTAACTTAGTTAATTTAACAGAAAATTGTGAAAGAGCTCGAAGACACTGAGATGCTGATTAAAGGCTGGAAAGTTTGAAGGAATTGGGAGAACATTTTTACAATTCAGGATAAAAGTTGACGACGAAAAGTGACTGGACAAAGTGGAGGGGCAGCGCAGTGAAACTGAATCGCGAGTGCGAGTGGGGGGAGTGAGGATAAGAGAGGCGCGAAGCACTTAGGATGGGCTGCAGGTCGGCAGCAGACACGAGGGCGACGGACGGGTGCGATCGAGGGACGTCGTCTTGGAGACAGGTCCAGGTGTCTCCGGAGGGTGAGAGCCTGGGCGAAGAGGAGGAAGAGGACGAGAAAGAGAGGACCTTAGAGGGAGCGGGGAGGAGGTCGATGAGTGGATCTGCAATTGGCAGGTCAGGGCCAGTCAGGAGGTGAGGATGCAGAAGTTGCGCTCGACCTTCAAGAGGTCACGCACACCAACTGGGGCAGAGATGAAGTCACAGTCGAGCCTCGAGGTGCCCAAGCAGGTGAGATCTGCTTCATTCGATGAGATCCAGCTCGAAGTGAAGCGCCACGACGAGAGTCTCAGGACCAATACGAGAACGTCCTCGTCGTCGTCCTCCTGCTCGCCGGTCCGCTCCCAGGACTCCGGCAGGAGGCTCAACACCCTCAGAGTTCCCCAGCTTCAGAGCGGCCAGAGGTCCAAGAGTTTCGACGTTTGCGAGCGGAGCCTTTTCCCGGAAAGACTCCGGAAGCCGGAAACGCCTGTTATTCAGGTCTCGGGCTGCTATCATTGCGCGTGCGTTGAGGAGTATAAGAGTCTTTATCGCAGTAGGGAGGATGACGACTCGTCTAGAGAGGACGAGGTGGGGGACGAGGAGATTGAGGAAATCATACAGATAACGGAGGATGATGATGATGTGAGTGGGGATTCCAGGGGGGAAGGCAGCCCTGAGATTAAGGTGACGCTGATGACGTATTCGGAGAAGACGTCCTCGGAGGGGGAGCCGGAGTTGGAGGCTCTGGAGGTGACAGAGGGAACCCCCTGTATGGAAAGGAGGAAATCCTTTGGGAGACTGTCGAGGCAGGAGGCGCTCACTTCCTTCCCGCTTGAATACCCGACAATCGTTGGGTCCAATGACGAGGACGACGAAGATGATGACGACGACGATAATGCCGAGGTTGACGACAAGAGCAAACTAGTGGTTAGGGACATTTTCTTAACTGTCCCGGAGCTGAAGAGAGATCGAGCCGCCTCGGTCGATTCCTGCTTCAATAACACGAAAAATGGAAAGAGTGACAATTGTGATTCGCTTATGGTGCCTCAACAGAATATCCGCTCCAAGAGTGTCGACATTGTTCTTCCGACGGACATCCAGACGAGATACACCGCACTTCTGCCTGGGAACGAGGCTTTGAGAGGGTGGGTACGTTAGAGGATGATCATTCGAGGGATTTTTGATTAAGGTTGGATGGTTATATGATTGTATTTTAAGGTGAAGATAAGGTTAAGGTTTCCTTTTGTGGAGTAAGACGCCGAGTCTTGTCCCCCCACTCTTTTTTCCCCTCGCCGCGTAAGGTAGAGCTTTCTTTTCTTCCCCCTCTTCTCTTTCTCATTCGGCGTAAGGTCGCGCACGCTGTTCTCCCCACTCTTCACTTACCCTTAGGGTATGATGATCCGCATCTAAAATGTTTCCGTGGTTTTTCGTTGATATTTTCCGCACAAATTGAGATAAATTAGTTTTTGGAAAAGATATGGGAAGCTTATTAAATTTTGCGTAAAATGACCTATAATAAAGCATTTTTCAATTAATAGAACCCGAGTTAACACGTCATTAAGATCGGCTTATATTTTGATTTTTGCAAATTTTCATTATCCAATTGTATGCTCTAACCTAGGTTTTAAAAAAATATTATATTGGCTAAAAATAAAGGTTAGAATCTCTTCTTTAATACGAGACCAAAAAACTTGAAAAATACAAAATATTTCTCAAGATATAATTAATTTTATAAGATCCCACTAACAGGTTGTTTATTATCTCCCCACTCCTCCCTACCCCTCATGGCGTAAAGTCGCGCTTTCTTTTCTCTCCCCCCTTTTTACTCCCCTCTTTTCTTTCCCGCACGGCGTGAGTTAGCGCACTTTGTTCTCCCCACTCTTCACTTACCCTTAGGGTACCATGATCCGCATCTAAAATGTTTCCATGGTTTTTCGTTAATATTTTGCGCAAAAATTGAGCTAAATTAATTTTTGAAAAAGATATGGAAAGCTTATTAAATTCTGCGTAAAATGACCTATAATAAAGCATTTTTCAATTAATAGAACCCGAGTTACCACGTCATAAATACCGACCAATTTTTTTTATTTTTGCAAATTTTCATTATTTAACTGCCTGCTCTAAACGAGGTATTAAAAAAAAATTTGTATTTGCTAAAAATAAAGTTTAGAATCTCCTCTTTAAGATGAGACGAAAAAACTTGAAAATTACAAAATATTTTTCAAGATATAATTTAATTAATTAGGTCCCACTAAGAGGTTGTCTACTATCTCCCCACTCTTCCCTTCCCCACAAGGAGGAAAGTCGCGCTTTCTTTTGTCTCTCCTCTTTTCTTCCCTGCACAGCGTGAGTTAGCGCACTTTGTTCTCCCCACTCTTCACTTACCCTTAGGGTATGATGATCCGCATCTAAAATGTTTCCATGGTTTTTCGTTAATATTTTGCGCAAAAATTGAGCTAAATTAATTTTTCAAAAAGATATGGAAAACTTATTAAATTCTGCGTAAAATGACCTATAACAAAGCATTTTTCAATTAATAGAACCCGAGTTAACACGTCATTAAGATCGGCTTATATTTTGATTTTTGCAAATTTTCATTATCCAATTGTATGCTCTAACCTAGGTTTTAAAAAAATATTATATTGGCTAAAAATAAAGGTTAGAATCTCTTCTTTAAAATGAGACCAAAAAACTTGAAAAATACAAAATTTTTTGCAAGATATAATTAATTTTATAAGGTCCCACTAAGAGGTTGTTTATTATCTCCCCACTCTTCCCTTCCCCTCATGGCGTAAAGTCGCGCCTTCTTTTCTCTCCTTCCTTTTCTCTCCACTCTTTTTTGCCCCCTCTTTTCTTTCTCACTCGGCGTAAGGTCGCGCATGGTGTTCTCCTCACTCTTCACTTACCCTTAATGTATGATGATCCGCATCTAAAATGTTTCCGTGGTTTTTCGTTGATATTTTCCGCAAAAATTGAGCTAAATTAATTTTTGAAAAAGATATGGAAAGCTTATTAAATTTTGCGTAAAATGACCTATAATAAAGCATTTTTCAATTAATAGAACCCGAGTTAACACGTCATTAAGATCGGCTTATATTTTGATTTTTGCAAATTTTCATTATCCAATTGTATGCTCTAACCTAGGTATCAAAAAAAATTTATATTTGCTAAAAATAAAGCTTAGAATCTCTTCTTTAAGATGAGACGAAAAAACTTGAAAAATACAAAATATTTCTCAAGATATAATTAATTTTATAAGGTCCCACTAAGAGGTTGTTTCTTATCTCCCCACTCTTCCCTTACCCTCACGGTGTAAAGTCGCGCACTCTGTTCTCCCCACTCTTCTCTTACCCTTACAGTGTGAAAACCCTAACAATTACAGTACTGCCAGAAATCGCTAGGTCATTTACAATTTATCTAAATAAAAAAAATCTTTATCTAAAATGTCACCGTAATTTTTCGTTGATAACTTCCGTAAAAATAAAGCTAACTAAATTTTTAAAAAAGATATGGAAAGCTTGTAAAATTCTGCGTAAAATGACATATAAAAAAGTTTTTTTTGACTAACAAAAACCGAGTTAACACTTATGATAAATACCGACCAATTTTGGTTTTTTGTAAATTTTCATTATCCGACTTTAAGTCCCAGCATATTATGATAAGAAATTTATATTTGTTTTAAATGAAGCTTAGAATCTCCTGTTTTAAATAATACCAAAAAACTTAAAAAATATAAATTATTTCTCGAGATATAATTAAATTTATAAGGTTTCACAAAGCCGTTGATGATTGTCTCCCCACTCTTCCCTACCGCTCACGGCGTAAACTTGCGTTCTCCGTTCTCCCCACCCTTCTCTACCTTCTCTACTTTCTCCGTAGTTTTTCGTTGATAACTTCCGTAAAAATTAAGCTAATTAAATTTTTAAAAAATATATCGAAAGCTTATTAAATTCTGCGTAAAATAATATCTAATAAAACTTTTTTTAGTTAACAGAATCCGAGTTAACACGTGTCATAAATAACCATCAATTTTTAGTTTTTTGTAAATTTTCATAAACCAACTTCCGGTTCCTGAATGTTATGAAAAAAAAATTAAATTCACTAAAAATAAAGCTTAGAACCTTCTCTTTAAAATAAGACCAAAAATGCTAAAAAGTAGAAAATATTTCTCAAGATATTATTAATTTTATAAGGTCCCACAAATTTTGACTCGCAAGATGAATTGCAGGATCTCATAAATGTATCAATATCTTAAGAAATACTTTATGTTTTTTTTTATTTTTTGTCTTATTTTAAAGAGGAGATTCTAAGCTATATTTTTAATAAAATCATTTTTTTTGTGTAACCTAGTTTAGAGCATGCAGTTAGATGATGAAAATTTGTAAAAATAAAAATATTAGACGGTATTTGTCACGTGCTAACTCGGTTTCTGCCAATCAAAAAAAGTTTTATTAGGAATCATTTCTCGCAGAATTTAATAAGCTTTCTATATCTTTTTAAAACATTTATCTAGCTTTATTTTTAACTAAGATATCAATAAAAAATGACTTTTTATTAAAAATTTATTTTGCTATTAAATTTTTTTCTTCAACTCCGGTAATTCCATTATTTCTAAAACGCTAAAAATACCTTATTTTTACAATTTAGATTTCTGTTTCTCTAAATTCATACGTTTCTTAATAAAAAATGCAATTTGAAAATCATGAGAAATGTTACAAAAGAAGAGCTTACTTTTTACAAGGTTGTAAGTTTCTTCAAAGGGGATTAAAAAGTTGACATATATATTCTTGGTACATAAAGATCAGCTTCCTGTTGAATTTTTACGAGGCAATTTCACTTTGATCTTAAAATAATGCAATTTAAAATTCAGACACGAAATGGCTAGTTTAACATTATATATTTGAAAGGTCCATTTTAAAATTGTTTATTATTCAAGTAGAACGTATAAATGGGACGTATTTTTTTCCTATAAATAATTAATACAGAAACAGGAGAAGTTTACGATTATATTTATTTTTTAAACTGCCTCAATGCATATGTAAATTTCCAATTATAATTTGTCGGCTAAATTTTGTGGTAATTTTATGATGCAACTTGTGCCACTGTTATTTCAGTGTTAATTAAACTTTATTTATTTTATGGAATTGTTTTCCGGTAATTTGCAATTTTAACGCTTTAATTTTGACAAATGGAATCTGGCTTTCAAATTTGACTTTTCGTTTTTCCTTTAACTATATTATAAAAAAATAGCGTTGAAAGGAAATTTGTTTTTTAAATTTGAATTTATATTTATTTAAAAAAAAAACTTTATAGATTAATATGTATATAATAAAAATCAAATAAATATAATATAAAATTTTTTCGTAAAATATTTTTCAAAAGTTTCAAGTTCGAGAAAGTTTCCAAAGTACTTCAAGAAGTAGAGTATTTTTTTTTATTCGATAAATTACCGTAAACCTGAGAAACTTAATTATATTTTTGCCTGGAGGGATAAATATCGGCTTTGTCTCAATATCTAGAAGTGCTGCTAAGTGTTAAAGTTTCATGTTAAAGTTTGCACTATAAACTGAGAAAGCTTCCAATCGGTAATCGAGATCCAAAGCTTCAACTCAAGTTTAAGCTCCAGGCTTGAATATTAAATTTAAATCAATTCCTAGAAAAAAAATACAATAATCGGTTTAATCCAAAATTTGCACAATTATTAGTCTCTGAAACTTTTGATACTTGTTTTGGACACAAGACTCTAGAAAATTAAATTTCAACTTCAAATTATCCACTTTTGTGTCTAGTGAGAAAAGTTGCCATTACGACACTAGTGGGAAAAGTGTCTATTTTCGTCACTAGTGTAGAAAAGGACTATTTTTGTAACTCGTGTAGAAAAGGACCATTTTCGTAACTAGTTGAAAAATTACTATTTTTCTCACTAGTGGGAAAAATGCTTAATTAATTACTAGTTGTAATAACGACTATTTTCTGCACTAGTGTAAAAATGACCATTTTTGTTACTGGTTGGAAAAATAAATATTTCGTTTACTAGTTGAAAAAATTGCATTTTCGGTCAAATTCTTAAACTTAATTGAATGAAAAAAGAATTGTGAAAAAAAAAAAATTAATAAAACCGCTTCTACAAAAAATGACTTTTGAAGCCGCCTAATTGGATCTGAACCCTTGACAAAGCTATCCATCAATTAGTCTATAAGTAGAAAAGTTCTTCAGTTAAGGAATCAATCAATTTTCCAGAATCACAAAATTCTTGATATCAAATTTATTAGTCATGGAATACATAAATGCGGAAGAGGAATTTATCTATCAAGACATCAATCAATTAGGTTATTGTCAGAGAAGTTAATTAGTTTAGGAAAATATAATAATAATAATGAAATTTGACAAATGTTCTATTTTGTTCTACTTAAGTTTATTCCCTTAATCTGAATTAGAGAAAAACTAATTTAATGATAAAAAATCAATGGCAAGATTTACACATATCATTTAATGATATTACGCTTCTTTAAAAAAAAAGAAAATAATTGAAAATTGTTCAAATTAACTGTAAGTGAAAGAAAAAATTTTAAAAATTGAAGACAATAGTTGAAAATTGACGAAAATACATTGAAATTGAGGAATATTCTTGGAAATAAAAGAATTTATTGAAAAAGCAAAAAAAAAAAATAATAATTGAAAATTTTTGAAAAATAAAGAAAACGATTTTAAAGTTAAAGAAATTTGAAGAAATTTGAGATATTTTGGAAATAAGAGAATAACAAGAAAGAATGAAAATAAAAATATATAAGTGGATTTTTTAAAAAAAGAAATGAATATTTCTAAACAAATTTTAAAATTGGAAAAATAATTGAACTTTGAGAAACAAAAATTGTGGAAAGAATAAGTAATTGAAAATTGTTGAAATTAACTTGAAGTAAATTAAAAAATTAAAAGCAATAATTAAAAATTGACGGAAATAAATTGAAATTGAAGATAATTTTTGAAATTAAAGAATTTATTAAAAAAGCAAAAAAAAAAAAAAATAATAATTGAAAATAATTGAAAATTAAAAAAACCGATTTTAAAGTTAAAGAACACTTTGGATATATTGAAGAAATAAAAAAAAACGAAAAAAACTTTCTTAAAGTAAAAGAAAAAAAAATTTTAAATTGAAGGCAATAATGGAAAATTGACGAAAATAAATTGAAATTGAAGAAAATTCCTTGAAAATAAAAAAAATTATTGAAAAAAGCCAAAAAAGAATCATAATTGAAAACAATTGAAAATTAAAAAAAAAAGATTTTCAAATTAAGGGACACATTTGAGATATTTAGGAAAGAAAAGAATTACATAAAAAAATTAAAACAAAAAAATATAAGTTGATTTTTTAATAATATAAATGAATATTTCAGAGAAAAATTAAAAATTGCAAAAAATATAAGAATTTATTGAAAAAGCAAATAAAAAATAATTAAAAATCATTGAAAATGAAAAAAACGATTTTAAAGTTTTACAACACAAATCTAGATTGTGTTCTTTAAGTGGATTTTTTACTAATGTAAATGAATATTTCAGAAAAAAATTGAAAATAATTAAAAATAATTGAAAATGAAAAAAACGATTTTAAAGTTTTACAACACAAATCTAGATTGTGTTCTTTAAGTGGATTTTTTACTAATGTAAATGAATATTTTAGAAAAAAATTAAAAATTGAAGAAAAAAATTGATTTTCAAGAAAAGTTTGTAAAAAGAAAACATAATCCAAAATTGTTGAAATTGAAAATTGACGGAAATAAATTGAAATTGAAAAAAATTCTTGAAAATAAAAGAATTTATTGAAAAAGCAAAAGAAAAAATAATTGAAAATAATTGAAAATTGAAAAAACCAATTTTTAAGTTAAAGAACAAATTTAAGATATTCAAGAGATTGAATAATAACATAAAATAATTGACACCTAAAAATATATAAAAGATTATTTAATAACAAAATTGAAAATTGGAGTAAATTCACGAAAATATCTATTAAAAATAAAATATAATTGAAAATAATTGAAAATTAAAAAAAAATTTTGAAGTTACAGAACACATATTTTTATTTGGATTTTTTAATAATATAAATAAATCTGCCAGAAAAAAAATTTAATATTGAAGAGAACAATTGAATTTCAAGAAAAAAGTTTCTAGAAAGAAAAAATAATTCCAAATTGTTGAAATCAACTTGAAATAATATAAAAAATAAAAGGCAATAATTGAAAATTGACGAAAATAAATTGAAATTAAAGATAATTCTTGAAAATAAAAGAATTTATTGAAAAAGCATAAAAAAAATAATTGAAAATAATTAAAAATTGAAAAAACCGATTTTTAAGTTAAAGAACAAATTTAAGATATTCAAGAGATAGAATAATAACATAAAATAATTGACACCTAAAAATATATAAAAGATTATTTAATAACAAAATTGAAAATTGGAGTAAATTCACGAAAATATCTATTAAAAATAAAATATAATTGAAAATAATTGAAAATTAAAAAAACAATTTTGAAGTTACAGAACACATATCTCGAATGTTTTCTTTATGTGGATTTTTTAATAATATAAATAAATCTGTCAAAAAAAAATTGAAAAATTGAAGAGAATAATTGAATTTCAAGAAAAAAGTTTGTAGAAAGAAAAAATAATCAAGATTGTTGAAATCAACTTGAAGTAAAATAAAAAATGAAAGGCAATAATTGAAAATTGACGAAAATAAATTGAAATTAAAGATAATTCTTGAAAATGAAAGAATTTATTGAAAAAGCATAAAAAAATAATTGAAAATAATTGAAAATTGAAAAAACCGATTTTTAAGTTAAAGAACAAATTTGAGATATTCAGGAAATAAAATAATAACAAAAAATAATTGACACCAACAATATATATAAAAGATTATTTAATAACAAAATTGAAAAATAAACTAAATAATTAAACTTGAATACAAAAAACTTTTAACATGATAAAATAATTTATATTGTTGAAACTAACTGTCAGTAGAACAAAAAATTAAAAAATCAAAGGCTATAATTGAAAATTGACGAAAATAAATTAGAATTGAAAAGAATTTTTAAGAATGAAAGAATTTGTTGAAAAAGCAAAAAAATAAAAAAATAATTAAAAATAATTGAAAATTAAAAAAACGATTCTTTTTAATAATATAAATGAATATATCAGAAAAAAATTGAAGTTTGTAGAAAATAATTGATTTTCATGAAAAAAGTTTGTAGAAAGAAAAAATTATTCTAAATTTTTGAAATTAACCTAAAGTAAAATTAAAATGAAAGGCAATAATTGAAAATTGACAAAAACAAATTAAAATTGAACAGAATTCTTAAAAATAAAAGAGTTTATTGAAAAAGCAAAAAAAAAAAAAAATTGAAAATAATTGAAATTAAGAAAGCCGATTTTAAAGTTAAAGAACACATTTAAGATATTTAGAAAAAAAATAATAACAAAAAAAAATTGACACAAAAAAAATATATAAAAGATTATTTAATAACAAAATTGAAAATTGATGTAAATAATTGAACTTTACAAAAAAAAAACTATTAAAAAGAAAATATAATTGAAATTGTTTAAATTAACTTTAAGTAAAAGATAAAAATTAAAAAATGAGAAAAACAAGTGAAAACAAACGGAAATTTAAAAAAAAATTAAAAATGAAAAACACATTGAAAACTGGAAAGAATAATTAAAAAATCAACAAAAATTACATAAAAATAATTAAAGATTGTAAAAAACTGTAAATTAAAAAAAATAATTTAAAATGACTGAAATAGTTTAACATTGATGAAAATAATAATTGAAAAATGATGCTAGTAATTATATATTCAAGGTAATAATTGAAACTTAAAGAAGGTAATTTTAAATAATTGAAGACGATAATTGGAAAACAGCTATAGAAATTTATTATTGAAAAAAATCAATTTAACTAGACAAATAAAAACTTTTAAAAATAAATAGGTAATTTAAAAACTGTTGAAATTAGTTAAAAATTAAGAAAGAAAATTGAAAAATTCAACGCAATAATTGAAAATTGACAAAAATTATTTTAAATTGAAGAAAAAATTGAAAGTCAGAAAAACAAGTGAAAAATGCAGAAATTTAAAAAAAAGAATTAGGAAATTGAAGAACAAATTGAAAATTGAAAAAATAGTTGAAAAATAAGCAAAAACTAAACCAAAATAATTATAATTCATATATATATATATATATATATATATATATATATGTTAAAGAATTATTAAACATTGAAAATAATAATTGAATTTTGGAGTAAACTGTAAGCTAAACAAAAAAAATTTTAAAATGACTAAAATAATTTAAAATTGAGGAAAATAATTCAAAATCATGCAAATAATTATGTATTGAAGGTAATAATTGAAAACTAAAGAAGATAATTTAAAATTTGAAGACAATAATTGGAAAATGGCGATAGTAAAAATAAAAAAAAATTGAACTTTACGGAAAAAAATTTTAAAAAGAAAAAATTAATTGAAATTAATTTAAGATTGCAGAAAAAATTGAAACATTGAAAACAATAATTAAAAATTGAGAAAAATAATTTTAAACTAAAAAAACTTCTTGAAATTGATAATTGAAGAAGAAAAAAAAATTGAAAATTACAAAAGCCGATTTTAAAGTTAAATAACACATTTAAGTTATTAAGGAAATAAGTTAATAATAAAAATTATTAAAATCAATCAAAAATATAAGTGAATATTTTAATAATATGAATGAATATTTTAACAAAAAATAAAAAATTGATGAAATTAAAAGATGAAGTTAAAAAAGTAGAATAAAATAATCGAAATACTTAAAAAATATGCTCAAATGGTAAATTAAAGAATTTCACTATAAATTCCCGTCTATTATTAAATTTTCTTTAAAATCGCGTTTACATTAAATACACATTGAAAGCTAATTTTACGTTAGGAACAAAAATTTAATTTTAATATTTAATTTTCCATTAATATAACGAGGTAATAATATTGTAACAGGTGTTTATCAAACACTATTATTTCCGTATTAATTATTAACAAATCCCGAATAATTTAATTCCATAATCTTTGGCTAAAATTTTCACATTAAATTTGAAAGTATGATTATTGTTAAAAATGTACTAAAGCGAGCTTTATTTTTATTTTTGTAAAGCTGAATAAATTCTCATTGCATTATTTTTGTGAAATTATGAATTTTTCGTGAAAGATAATAATTTAGTTTTTTTTTTATAAAAGCCCACAAATTGTATTTCCTGTCAATGTTTACAAAATAATTTTCTCAGTGGAGGTAATTCGACAAAGTTCTCTGACCCTTTGAAAAAGAAAGGAGCTACTTCTCGCCCATTAACGAAGTAAACGTCAGTCATTTTGACCCCTCGATTAAGTCAACATGTAGGAACTTTAAGGTGGTTTACTCTCTGTGAAAGTTGACTTCTTTCCAAGAGGTTTCTTCGAATCACATTATAAAATTCAGACCTTAAAGAAATCCCATCGGAAAATCCAATTTATCCTTGTAAAATTGAAATTCCCTCTCTTACGGGCAAGTTTTAATTTCAATCGTATCTAGTAAAGCTTCCTGTGTATTACTATTTTATAAAAGAGACTGAGACGAATTGGACTTTAGAAATTCGCTGCAAACGCCTTTTCACTGTTTACAAAAAAAAGAAAAAAAAAAGAAAGAATCTTGGAAGGAATTTAAAAAGAAAAATTTTCAAAGGAAGATATAATTTTCGAAGAATATGAAAAGAAGAAATTGAGAAAGATTCATGGTTTGATAGATTTTTAAATTGAATGAGTCGGTATTACCTGAAGGAAATTTAATCCTTATTTAAGTATGTGGATTTAAATAAATTTACATTTTCAGATTGGCGGTTTAACTATTTTTTATCAATTTGTAGTCTAGTACTGAGTTTGAGGAAAATATAAATTTAATTCGTAAATAATGACTGCATTATAAATGGATAATTAATTTTTTAATTTTAGTTTAATTTACGTTTCTAGAACGATCTTCCTGAGTTTAAATATTTTCTTCTAATTTCAATAATAATATACAGTTTTTTCGAATATTTGGATCCGTTTTCAATTATTTCAATTATTTTGTTCAATTTTCAATTATTTACATCCTTCTTCAATTACTTCTGTCAATTTTTTTCTGTTTAAAATTATTGTCGTTCTTTTTCAATTAATATTGTCTTTAAATTTTTATTATTTACGTAATTTTCAGTAAAATTCTTCAATTTACAATTATTTTCTTTTAATTTTGTAATTCTTTTGTGCAATGTTTTTCATTCAATTTCCCATGAATATCTCAAAAGCGTTCTTTAACTTGAAAATCGGTTTTTTAATTTTCAATTACTTTCAATTATTTTCATTTTTTTGACTTTTTTAATAAATTCTTTTATTTTCAAGAATTTTCTCCAATTTCAATTTATTTTCGTCAATTTCCAATTATTGCCTTTTATTTTTTATTCTATTTCAAGTTGATTTCAACAATTTTGAATTATTTTTTCTTTCTAGAAACTTTTTTCTTGAAATTCAATTATTCTCTTCAATATTAAATTTTTTTCTGACAGATTTATTTATATTATTAAAAAATCCAAATAAAAATCTGTGTTCTGTAACTTTAAATCGTTTTATTAATTTTCAATTATTTTCAATTATATTTTATATTTAATAGTTTTTTTTCGTGAATTTACTTCAATTTTTAATTTTGTTAATAAATAATCTTTTATATATTTTTTTGGTGTCAATTATTTTTTGTTATTATTCTATTTCTTGAATATCTCATATCTGTTCTTTAACTTAAAAATCGGTTTTTTCAATTATTTTTTTTTGCTTTTTAAATAAATTCTTTTAATTTCAAGAATTATCTTCAATTTTAATATATTTTCGTCAATTTTCAATTATTGCATTTCATTTTTTATTTTACTTCAAGTTGATTTCAACAATTTTGAATTATTTTTTCTTTCTACAAACTTTTTTCTTGAAATTCAGTTATTCTCTTCAATTTTTCATTTTTTTCTGAAATATTCATTTATATTAGTAAAAAATCCACTTAATATTTTCTTTAATTTTTTAATATTTGCCTTTAACTTTAAGTTACTTTCAACAACTTTCAATTATTTTTTTTCTATTAAGTTATTTTTTTTTTGAAGATCAATTATTTTTTCAATTTTTAATTTTGTTATTAAATATTTAATTATATATATATATATTTTTTGGTTTGAGCTATTTTTTGTTATTCTTTTATTTCCTAAATATCTCAAATGTGTTCTTTAACTTTAAAATCGGTTATTGAATTTTCAATTTCTTTCAATTATATTTTTTTTCACTTTTTCCACAAATTCTTTTTTTTAAGAATTTTCTTTAGTTTTAATTCATTTTCTTTAATTTTCAATTATAGCCTTAAATTTTTAAACTTTTTACTTCAAGTTCCAGTTAATTTCAACCATTTTCAATTATTTTTTCTTTTTCGTGAAGTTAAATTATTTTCTTCCATTTTCAATTTTTTTACAGAAATATTCATTTATATTATTCAAAAGATTAACTTATATTTTTTATTGGTTTCAATGATTTTTTGTTATTATTTTTGTTCCCTGAATATCTTAAATCTGTTCTTTAACTTTAATTTCGGTTTTGGTAAATTTCAATTATTTTTTTCCTTCTTCAATAAATTCCTTTATTTTTTTTCCTTTTTCTGTTTTTTCAATTGTTCATTTTATTTTGAATTTTTTCTTTTATTTTTAAATTATTTACTTCCTCTTCCAATTATTTTATTCAATTTTCAATTATTTACAGCGGCCTTCAATTATTTCTCAATTTTTTCAGAATTTTCATTTTTTTTCTTCTTAACTGTCAATTTTCTTCTTTACTTCTGTTTAATAATATCGTCGTTCTTCTTGATTAATATTGTCTTTAATTTTTAATTATTAACGTAATTTTCAGTCAAATTCTTCAATTTACTATTACTTTCTTTTAATTATGTAATTCTTTTTTGCAATTTTTGTTGAATTTTATAATTTTTTCCAAGTTTTTTTAATTATTGTTTTCAATTCTCAAATATTTTTGTCAACTGAAATAATTTTCAATCAATTTCTGCAATTTAAAACGATTCCCTTGCAAATTTTTAAGATATTTCTAAAAATTTTTAATTATTTCCTCCATTTTTCAATTTTGTAATAAAATATTAATTTACATATTTTTTTTGGGTTTCAATTATTTTTTGTTATTCTCTTGTATTTTCTGAATATCTCAAATGTGTTCTTTAGCTTTATAATCGGTTCTTTAATTTTCAATTACTTGAATTTCCTTTTTTTTGCTTTTTCAACAAATTGTTTTATTTTCAAGAATTTTATTCATTTCAAATTGATTTTCGTCAATTTTCAATTATTGCCTTCAATTTTTATATTTTTTTCTTGAAATTTAAGTTAATTTAAACAATTATCAATTATTTTTTTTACAAATTTTTTTTGGTGAACTTCAATTATTTTCTTCAATTTAAAATTTTTTTTACAGAAATATTCATTTATATTATTAAAAAATTTACTTATATTTTTTGGTGTCAACTATTTTTTGTTATTTTGTTATTTCCTGAGTATCTTAAATGTGTTCTTTAACTTTAAAAACGGTTTTTCAATTACTCTGAATTATCTTTTTTTGTTTTTTCAATAAAGTCTTTTATTTTCGAGAATTTTCTTCAATTTCAATTAATTTTGTCAATTTTCAAAAATTAACTTTAATTTTTTTTTTCTTCAACTTCAAGTTACTTTCAACAATTTTCAATTAGCTAGTTTTTTATCTTAAAATTTTTTTTTTTAGAAGTTCAATTATTTTTTTTAATTTTTAATGTTGTTATTAAATATTCATTTATATTTTTGTTTCGTTTCAATTATTTATTTTTATTCTTTTATTTCCGAATTTTAAATTGGTTTTTTAATTTCAATTATTTTTTTTGCTTTTTCAATTTGTGTATTTTCGAAGAAGTTTATTCAATTTAAATTTATTTTCGTCATTTTTTCATTATTACCTTTAATTTTCACGTTCTTTTCTTTAAGTTTAAGTTAATTTCAACAATTTTCAATTATTTTTTTCTTTTTAAAATTTTTTTTCGTGAAATTCAATTATTATCTTCAAAATTCAATTTTTTTTACTGAAATATTCATTTATAATATTTGTATTATTGAAAAAATAATTTATATTTTTTTTGGTTTCAATTATTTTTTGTTATTCTTTTTCTTTTTGGAATATCTCAAATGTGTTCTTTTACTTTAGATTTAGAATTAGTTATTTATCGTAATTTTCAATTATTTTATTTCCTTTTTCAATAAATTTTTTTATTTCTTTTCATGTTTCTATTTTTTTTACTTGTTCCTTCCATTTTCAATTTTTTTTTAAATTTCAAATTATTTTTTGTCTCTCAATTATTTTGTTCAACATTCAATGAATTACATCATTCTCTCATTTTTTTCAATTTCCTTTTTTTCTCTCTTTAACTGTCCATTTTTTTCTGTTTAATATTATTGTCGTTCTTTTTCAATTAATATTGTCTTTAATTTTTAAAGATTACGTAATTTTCAGTCAAATTCTTTAATTTACAATTATTTTCTTTTAATTTTGTAATTTCCTTCTGTAATTTTTTTTTTTTTAATTATTTTCCAAGTTTTAAAATAATCGTTTTCAATTCTCAAATATTTTCGTCACCTAAATTAATTTTCAATCAATTTCTGCATTTTTTAAGGATTCCCTGCAAATTTCGATGATATTCATAAATTTAAAAAATTTTTTTTTTCAATTTTGTTATTAATTATTCATTAATTTTTTTTGTTTCAACTATTTTTAGTTATTCTTTTATTTCAGAAATATCTCAGATGTGTTCTTTAACTTTAAAATCTGTTTTTTAATTTTCAATTACTTTCAATTATTTTTTTTTGCTTTTCCAATTTTTTTATTTTCAAGAATTTTCTTCAATTTAAATTTATTTTCGTCAATTTTCAATTATTGCCTTCTATTTTTAAATTTTTGTCCTTAACTTCAAGTTAATTCCAACAATTTTCAATTATTTTTTCTTTTTTTAAATTCTTTACGTAAACTTCAATTATTTTCTTTAATTTTCAATTTTTGTATTAAAATATTTATTTATATTATTAAAAAATTCATTTCAATTTTTTTTTGGTTTCCATTATTTTTTGTTATTTTGTTCGTTTTCGAATATCTTAAATGTGTTCTTTAACTTTAAAGTCAGTTGTTGTAATTTTCAATTATTTTTTTTTGCTTTTTCAATAAATTCCATTATTTCCTAGAATCTTCTTCAATTTTAATTTTTTTCCTTCAATTTTCAATTTTGTTATCAAATACTAATTTATATATTTTTTTTACTTTAATCATTTTTTGTTATTCTTTTATTTCCTGAATATGTCAAATGTGTTCTTTAAATTGAAAATTGATTTCTTTCATTTTCAAATTTTTTTTTGCATTTTCAATAAATTCCTTTATTTTAAAGAATCTTCTTCAATTTCAATTTTTTCCGTCAATTTTAAATTATTGCCTTAAATTTTTTCTTTTACTTCAAGTTAATTTCAACAATTTTCAATTATTTTTTGTTTTTAAATTTTTTTTTCGTTTATTTCGATTATTTCCTTCAATTTTTAATTTTTTTTATTGAAATATTTATTTATATTATTAAGAAATTTATTGCCATTTCTTTGTTATTCTTTTCTTTCCTAAATATCTAAAACATGTTTTTTGACTTGAAAATCTATTTTTTTAATTTTCAATTTTTTTCGTCATTTTTCTCTTATTACCGTCTTTTTAAACAATATTTCACAATCTTTAATTAATTTCTCAACTATAAATTACTTTCATCATTTTTCAATTATCATCATAAATTTTCAATTATTATCATCATATTAATCAATTTTTTCAATTTTCAATTACCTTCCACAAATTTCAACTACATTCTACAATTGTTCAAAAAAACTTTTACAGCATTTAAAACGATTATCGTTTAAAATGATCTATCTATTTAGTTTGGTGATATTTCAAGTGTAACACATTAACAAGAACTTCCTTAATGAAACCGTTCTCAGTCCTTAAATTTGAATGAGTCAATTACGAAGGCAAAATCTCATTAAGATGGATTATAGTTGGCCCGCTTTAGTAGACTGTTAATCCCTGGCAAAATCCATTAAGAATGAAAAATCGACATTTTTAACAAACATGTTTTGCTTATTAAAATTTTTATGCATGAATTATAATGAATTACTGTTAAGTAAGTCAGCTGCAGGTGTTGACCTACATTCATCGAATAACGAGCCCTTATTCACATTGTTATTGAAAAGTTTGCAGCAACTACTTACACGGAAAATGAGCAACTAGAAAGCATCCACTTTTCAAATTGATGAGTTTTCGCGAATTTTCATTTACCACTAGAATACAATTCGTATCGATAGCTATTTTCAGGGCGCAAGTTGTAGATTCATAAATGCAAATGTATGATAATGTATCTGCAAATGTTTTCCAAACTAAAGTCCAATTAGGTCACATTTCGCATTGAAACTGGAGTGTTCAAAAGCACTTGGCAATTTATCATAGTACATGAATATTCCTTCCCAGCATGATAATCATTCTCTGATGAAGACGTGGAAAATGCTATTATGCAGCTTACACTGTTTTACCAACGAAAATTGCATTTTTTGCATAAATTGTGTGTTCCTCGCTAAAGACGAGCTTGAATAAAATAAAAAAGAACACTTAAAGGGATTATTTTTGCTTGGAAAATAATAATGTTTTTTAAGAGAAAATTAGGATGAGGAATTAATTAAAATTTTTGAAATGTTTTGCTCCTAGCAGCCAAAAAGTTTCCAATTCGAAAAAAATACCCATATTTTTTACAAAGAACCATAATTGTTTTAGTTTTAGCAAAGAAAAATTTTTTTATGATCATTTTGCTCTTTAAAAATCTTGGGGTTGATGCTCCGAACAGTAAGACGGTTGAATACAGAATGAGGCTCTTCCGCGGAAGCTCTCCTTTTATACCAGTCGACGTACGGAGGCGCACTGGTGGGGCGCCTGAGCCAATCGAGCCGCTGCTCGTGCGGAACGACTATCCCCACCACTTTCTAGTCTCGCTTGCTCCTATTCGTATGCGCCAAGAAAATTTTCCGACGCTTACTCATCAAATTTATACGAATAGAAATTCTAAACTGTCTAGGAACCCTGCCAATGGTCTTTTAAGAAGAAATTAAATTGTTTAAAGTTATGGAATTAAAAAAGAAAAATTAATTTAGAAAAATAAAAACTGATGCATAGAAAAAAAAATTTTAAACGGCAATTTCATCATAACAGTTAAATTATATCAAATGGCGATTGTTCGTTGCAATTGTGTAATAATAAAAATTAATTTTTCAGTGGGAGAGAGGAGGGGGGAGCAAGTAGCAGTCACAGAGAACCACGATCGACTCCAGACTGGGGTCCAGGTTCTGTTAATGGAGAACATCTTTGGGTCCCGACCGCAGCATCCGGGGATTTTTGTTACGTCAACGACTGCAATGTGAGTGTATAAAATTTTGTTCATATCAAAAGTCCTTTTCCCTAATCGTCTCCTGACTGACGCTAAAAATAAACAAAACGCTTCTGTCCACATGCCCCAGATTCATGATAAAAAGACTCGTGACAAAAAGAGAACCTTTTGACTAACGACACGATCAAAAGCAATTATATGTATAGGTTCGTTTTTTCATTTAAAATACCAGCCCCGCTGACGGGGGAATGATTAATGAACGATCTGAGATGTTAAACAGCGTAGCAAGGCTGCGTTGTAATTTATAAATGCTCCGGCGAGAAATGGAGATTGGAGCGATAGCTTTTCCCATAATTCTTGTGCAAACTTTGGAGAGTGAATTTTTTTTTAGATTTAAAATTTTAGCTTCCTTTTTATTGAATGAATTTTGATGAAGAGGAGAATTATTGTGAGTTTATTTAGGAGTTTTCTCAACGGGCATATTTGCCCTGAATTATTGCTCGGGAGAATTGTAATACCTACTTATGAGAGATTGAATAAGTCACAGGTTTCCCAGGCAGCTTTAAAAATACATCGGTACGTTCCGCATTTATGTTCGCAGTTCACATAAACTGCTTGTAAATTCATAAAGTCAGGGTAATCTGAAGAAGGTGATGCTTTATGCAAAGCATCTCTAAACATATTTCAAGCACTACGTCATATTGACTCGTAAGTTTTAATGAAACGTCTCCCAGATGGCTTCAATGTTCCATAGTCAGAGTTGAGGCTCTAACTGACGTGAAATATTTAAATTACTAAGATTTTCTTTATGGTCGATAGCCTAAACATATTTTAAGTATTGGAGAATCGCAAATTTTGGGCAGGGTCTCACTTCAACTTTTTCTTATTAAACAGTGTCCGACTCTGCATTACCAATAATAATTTTTATAATTAACGAAGGATAGTTTATTCTTATTACAAATTGAGAATACGTCACATTTGTTCACCCGTTATAAACACAAATTGGAAAACTGTCGAAAAATGCACTTAAAAACCCACCTGATGTAGATTACCAATAATAAAAAATTAAACACGAGACGATTTTTAATTTTTCATGAACCAATTATACAAAACCTGTGTTAGAAGTGTTTGATGATATTTTAAAAAATTTACCGCTTTTTATTGTTAACGAAGGATAGTTTATTCTTATTACAAATTGAGAATACGTCACATTTGTTCACCCGTTATAAATACAGATTGGAGAAACGTCAGGAAATACACGTGAAAACCCGCCCGATGTAGACTGTAAGAAAGCCAAAAGGGAACTAAACTATTAGGCCCCAGCTCACTCACGAAAGGGAGGGGGTACTCCCACTACCGACTCGGGCTCTTGTAGAGACAGAAAGAGAGCAGGAACGACCATAGAATAGGGCAAATCGCACCTTAATAGGAACTTTAAACTCTATTAAAGATTTTATGACAGATTGCCATAAATCTTGCAAGAAATTCTTCTTATAACTTTTAACATTTTAAATAACCTACTTGGTCCGACTGTACACTACCAGACAAAATTTTAGGACCACTTACAAAAATAGAATTAAAAACATAACAGTCTGAAAATGTTGATAACTCTGTTAGATATTAGCGAAATGAAATTTATTATAGACCATTGGAAAGCTTATAAAATTTGCCGATAAATGAGCCTATGGCTGTCTAATACATGTCAAATAGGCTGAGAGGGGAGGAAACATATAAATTGTTGCGTTTTGTTGTTTATACACATTTACTTATAACTTTTGAACTAGTAAAGATATTTTAATTTTCTTTGGCTTATTTTAAAGCTAATAGTTCAAGGTTAAATTTAGCTTAATTAAAAAAAATTTCCAATTATTTTTCTAGATAATGCAGCCCACCTAACTTGAACGATGAAAATTCACAAAAAACGAAAAATCCACTTATCTTTATCACATTGAATCTCCGTTTCTATGATTCTAAAAAGCTTTAAAATCGGATCATATAACGGCAAATTTTATAAGCTTTCCAATGGTCTATAAAAATTTTCATTTTGGTAATATCTAACAGAGTTATCAACATTTTAAGACCTGCTTGACGCTCTCGACCGCTTCTAAAGGAGCCGTACGTTTGGCTCCATATCTCGTTCAGTTTAACTCCAAATAGGCTGAAATTTTAGAACGACATTTCTGAAGAGTTGTACTTTTATTTAAAAAAATATTCGATTTTTTTTTTTGCTAAACCAACCCCCCCCTCCCTTAATCTTTCTTCCTACTTATCATCTCTGTTTTTAATTCTCGGATTAAAAATTTTTTTTTCAATGTTTAGAAACACGGACCACGCATGAAATGCGCAGCTTGTAGAGTGGTGACCCACGTTCTCTGCTTCGAACATTTGAATTTCGCCTGTAAGTCGAGTTTCCGGGACGTGGGAGTCCGACAATATCGGGAACAGACGCAAACTCATCACCACTGGGTGCACCGAAGATCCCAGAAGGGCAAGTGCTCTAACTGTGGCAAGTCATTCCAGTCAAAATTAAGCTTCTCTTCAAAAGATATCGTAGCTGTGAGCTGCAGTTGGTGCAAAACTGCCTTCCATAACAAAGAATCGTGCTTTAACGTCGATAGAATAGGGGAAAACTGCGAACTGGGCACACACGCTTCGATTATCGTTCCACCCTCTTGGATCGTTAAGCTCCCGAAGAAGGGAAGCTTCAAGAGCAGTCTTCGTAAATCTCCGCGAAAAAGAAAATCACCTGGGAGCTCTGCTGGCGCCTCGAGTCGAAGAAAAACCAAGGACAAGGAGAAAGACAAAGAAAAGGACGAGAAGGATCAGAAGGACCAAAATTTGTGGGTCGTTAAACCTATTCCAACAACCACTGTCAAGCCAGTTATTGTCTTTATCAACCCCAAGTCTGGAGGTAATCAGGGATCGAAGCTTCTACAGAAGTTCCAGTGGTTGTTGAATCCACGACAGGTTTTTGATTTGACCCAAGGAGGACCAAAGATGGGGTAAGATATTTTTTACTTTGGGGAAAGTAGTTAACTAACTGGGGAGGATTAGTTTTAGAATAAACCGAGAGGGGAGTAAATTGGATAATTGGTTAGTTGATGTGGAGTGATTTAAATTTGTATTTGGTTTAGAGCTTGATAGAATGAAGGGAAAGAGGAAAAAAAATCGGTTTGAATGTTTTAAACCGATCTGGGAAGTGGCGAGGAGTCGATAAGATAGTGGAAAACGTCGAGGAGTGGTGGGGATGGCGAGACGCTATGGGCCGACAGTGGGCGGGGCGACGGGAGTTAAGACGCCGCCCCGCCGAGAGTCCATTGGCTCGTGCTCCTCGCGCGGTGGCGTATAAATACCGGGCTGCTCGCGGTACTAGAATCATTCTTCGATGAGCGCTGGCACTGGAAGGAGGTTCTTTGGTAGACCGCGCTGAAACAGTGGGTGAAATAAAAATTCAAATTTAATATATTAATATTTTGTTTTTCGATTAACCGAAAGTTAATAACCCCTAAAAACCATCTCTAAGAAAAATAATCGAAAATAAACACAAATAATAAAATGAAAAATTATACATATTTTTGAGTAATATATTATTATATTACTTATTATTCTACTTTTATAATAAAAAGCAATTAATAATTAGATATAAAAAATAAAAACTCATACGATTTATAATTAATTCAAAGATACTTTTTTTTCACATGTAACTGATTTAAAACAAAAATCTAAAATTAAAGATCAACAAATCGAGTTGTGGAAACGTCGCTTTTTTAAAAATTGACAAAATAAAAAGCAAAGATGAAATGAGAAAAATGTTTTTATTTTTTTAAAAAAATTTTTGTTTTCTTACACACCTTCCTTGGATAACGTATTGGTGCTCTTTTATACAAAAATCTAGAACGTTTGGGATTTTTTTTGTATTATATTTTAAAGTAATTTCCGAATTTTCGAGATTTTAATATAAATTGCAAAAAATTTATGAATGTATTATTAATTATAGAACATTTAAGATTTTTTTTACAATTTTTGACTCTAAATAAAAAATTGCAGAATTTTCTTAAGAGTTTGAAAAAGAATCCAGAATATTTAAGATTCTTAAGTGCAGAATACTGTAAAAGTTATAATTAATTTCAGCACATTTAAGACTTTTTTTATATATAAGTTCTGGATTAAAATCAAAAATATTTTGGACTCTAAAATAAATTCCAGATGACTTAATACTTTAGAATAAATTTTACAGAATTAAAAATTTTAGAATCATTTCTAGAATATTAATGATTTTTTTTATTATTTTGATCCTTAAGTAATTTTAAAATTTTCGAGATTTTAATAAAAATTAGGAACAGAAAATTTAAGATTTAAAAATAAATTCAAGAAGATATGAGATTTTTTTAATTTTTAGATTTTTGATAAACTTGTAGAATTTCTTGAGACATTAACAAAAATTCGAGAACATTCAAGATTCTAAAATAAATTTCAGTAAATTCTAGATTATTTATTAAATTCCAAAATTGTTTAGATTTTAATTCTGTATAAAATCAAAATGTTCAGATATTTATTATAAAATCTAGAATTTTCTAAAATTTATTTTAGAATCTTGAATGTTCTCGAATTTTTATTAGCGTATCAAAAAAATTTTACAAGTTTATCAAAAATCTAAAAATTAAAAAAAAATCTCATATCTTCTGGAATTTATTTTTAAATCTAAAATTTGCTGTAATTTATATTAAAATCTCGAAAATTCTGAAATTACTTTAGAATCTAAATAATAATAAAAAAAAATCCTAAATATTCTAGAAATTATTATAAAATTTTTAATTCTGTAAAATTTATTCCAAAGTATTAAATCACCTGGATTTTAGAGTCTAAAAGATTTTTGATTTTAATCCAGAACTTAAACCTTAAATATTCTGGTTTCTGTTTTAAAATCTATAGAAAATTCTCCAATTTTTTATTTAGAGTCCAAAATTGTAAAAAAATCTTAAATGTTCTATAATTTATAGTATAATCATAAATTTTCTCGAGTTTTTTTTTAGAATTTTAAATGTTCTAGAATTCACTTTAAAAACTAAAAAATTATAGAGAAAATAAAAAAAGAAATTTGGAACTTTTTTAAATAAAAAGAAATAATTGAAATTGGAGACAATACATGAAGATCTTAAAAATTAATTTAAAAAAATGAGAATAACTAAAAATCGTAGAAAAAAATTGAAATAGCTAAAAATAATTGAAAGCTACGATAATTAATATAAAAATTTCAAAAGTTAAGACATCAAATTGAAATAATTAAAAATTGAAGAAAATAAATTAAAATTTTAGAAAAATACTAAAAAATTTTAGAGAATAATTAATTATAGAAAATGATAATAATAATTAACAATCGAGGAAAATAATTGAAAAATGATAAAACAAATTTAAAATTGAAAAAAAATATTGAAATATGCTAGAAATAATTTCAGATTGAGAAAAAAAATTGAAATATTATAGAAATAGTTTAAATATGAAAAATTGAAAACAGTTTATAAAATTTGAGAGAAATAATTGAAAAAAATTTTAGAATATATGTTTAAAAAGAGAAAATAATTACAAAATTACTTAAAAAATTTTAATTCAAGAGAATAAATAAGAAATTGCAGAAATAATCGAAAATTGATGAAAATAATTGAAATTTGTGGAAAATACTTAAAAATCTTAGAAAATAATTTTAAAAAATGTGAATAATATTAATTAACAATCGAAGAAAATAATTAAAATTTGTAAAAAGTAATTGAAATTGTCTGAAAATAATTTTAGATTGAGAAAAAAAATTCAAATATGATGACAATTGTTTAAAAATCGCAATATAATAGAAAATTGATGAAAATATTTGAAATTTCAGATAAATAAGTAAAATTTTGGCAAATTATGCCAAAAAAATAATAATAATTAGATATTTAAGAAAATAAAAGAAAATTTGCAGAATTTATTTTTATTAAAAAAAAAATAATAGAAAAATCGTTTAAAATATGGAAAATTAATGACAATAATTTAAATTTGTAATAATAACTGCAAATTTAGGAAATTAATTAAAAAATGATAAAAAATTTAAAATATGGAGACAATCATTGCAAAGTAGTAGAAAGAAATAAAAATTGCAAAATGTCAGAAATAATGGTAAATTAAAAAAATTAATTTAAATTTGCGATGAACAATATAAAATTTAAGAATAAATAACTAAATTGATTTAATGTTAAGGGAAAAATAATTAAAATTAAAAAAGTGATTGAAAAAACTAAAGATAATAGTTAAAATTTGAAGAAGGCAAATTTAAGATTCAGGGAAACAATTTTAAAATAAATAAAAAATGCAGAAAATAATTAGAATATGATCAAAATAGTACAAAATTTAAATTTAGTATATTTTAAACGTGGATTAATTGAACTTTTAATCAATGCAAGTTCACATTAACTGAAATTTGAAGAAATTAAAATTGCTGTATAAATTTAAAATTCGAGTACATTTTAAAAAGGTAAAAATATAATTTAAAATTTTAAAAGAAAAAAACATCTACTGATAAATGTCAGTTGCGATCAGAATGAATGAATGAACCTTGTAAATTATTATATACTAGCAAAATAAAAATTAGTTTTTCATACATTTTAAAAATTATAAAATACAAATAATAAATATAAGAAATCGGTAAATACTATTTATCTAATAAGAAGAAATAAATATTTTAAATATAATATTTAAAAATCAATTAATATAAATAAAATAAATATTTATTTAGGACAAACATTTTTATATTTTAGAATTAAAAAGACCTGCAAAAAACAATATCAAATTTTGCAATTTTATTAAAAAAAAAAAAAAAAAATGAAATCAATTAAAAATTGAGGAAAGTAATTGAAACAATCATAAAAATGTCTTAAACATAAAGAAAATAATTAAAATTTGAGAAAAATACTTGAAAATCTTAAAAGTAAATTAAAACAAAATTGAATAATGAAAAATAAAAGAAAATAATTGGAAATTGAAAAAACACGGTTAAAAATTGAGATAAATAGATTAAACTTTGAGAAAATAATTAAACAAATTACATAAAATATTTTAAATAAAGAAAAGTTAAACAAAATTTAAGAAAAATACTTAAAACTTTTAGAAGTTCATTGAAAGAAAATAAAATAATTAAAAATTAGATAAAATAAATGAAAAAAGATAAAAATAATTTAAAATTGAACAGAACAAGTTTTAATTAAAGAGAAATAAGTAAAAACTTTTTGTCAATTATGAAAAAGAACGAGAAAAAGAACGATAGTAATTGAAAATTGAAGAAAATAATATAAATAATAATATAAATAGTGAAATAATTGAAAAGTCAGATAAATAGTTAAAAATTTTTGAAATTATGAAACAAAATCTAAAGAATTGGAAATTGAAGGAAATAAATTTTTGAAAATAATTGAAAAATGTTTTTAAATTTTAAAACTTGACGAAAATAATTAAAATATGATACAAACAATGATAAGTTGCAAAAAATAAATGACATTTAAGTGTTATAATTGAAAAAACTACAGAATTTTTTTTAAATAAAGAAAAATTAATTGAAATTTGGAAAAAATACATGAAGATCTTAGAAATCAATTAAAAACAAGAAAATAACTAAAAATTGAAGAAAAGAATTGAAGAAATAAGCTAAAAGTAATTGAAATTTACGATAATTATTAAACAAATTTTGAAATTATGAAAACAAATAAAAATAATTAAAAATTGAAGAAAACAATTGAAATTTTAGAAAAATTCTTAGAAATCTTAGAAAATAATTTTAGAAAATGAGAATAAGTAAAAATTGGAGAAAAGACTAGAAGAATGCTAAAAATAATTGAAATTTACGATAAGTAATAAAATTTTTTGGAAAATTATGAAAACAAATAAAAATAATTAAAAATTGAAGAAAATAATAGAATTTTGAGAAAAATACTTAAAAGAATTTTAGAAATTAATTTTATAAAATGAGAAAAACTAAAAATTGGAGAAAATTCTGGAAGAAAGCTAAAAATAATTGAAATTTACGATAATTAATAAAAAAAATTTGAAATTCTGATAACAAATGAAAATAATTAGAAATTGAAGAAAATATTTGAATTTTCAGAAAAATACTTAAAAATCTTAGAAAATAATTTTAGAAAATGAGAATAATAATTAACAATCGAGAAAAATAATTGAAAAATGGTAAAATTAATTCAAAATTGAAAAAAATAATTGAAATATGCTGAAAATAAATAAAATAATTTAAGATTGAGAAAGAAAATTAAATTATGATGAAAATAATTTAAATATGAAAAATTGAAAACATTCAATAAAAGTTGAGAGAAATAACTAAAAAAATCATAGAGTATATATTTAAAAAAAATATTAATTACAAAATTACTTAAAAAATTTTAATTAAAGAGAATAATTAAAAAATCGCAGAAATAACGAAAATTCATGAAAATAATTGCAAATATCGGATAAATAATTGAAATTTTGAAAAGTAATGACAAAATAATGAATATAATTATAAATTGATGAAACTCAAGAAAAATTGCAGAATTTATTTTTAAGGGCATGTGATGGATTATGACGTCACTGGTATAGGCAAAATTTATCCGCAACTTTTCTCTTAGAATATTGAATATTTTTTCATGAAACTTGATAGAATTACTTAAAATGTCATTATGAAGGTCTCTCAGACCCGAATTTGTTTAAATTTTGGCCCAAACTTAATTTCTGGAAATTTTCGAAAAATTGCAAACTTTTTTAAAAATCAATTTTGAGACAAAATTCAAACAAAGTCGGGCCTGAGAGACCTCTCTAATGACATTTTTAGTAATTCTACCAAGTTTCATTAAAAAATATTGAATATTTTAAGAGAAAAGTTGAGGACAAATTTTGCCTATATCAGTGACGTCATAATCCATCACATGCCCTTAAGCAAAAGAAAATAATTGAAAAATCGTTATATAATGGAAAATTGATGACAACAATCTAAATTTGAGAGAATAACTGAAAATTTACGAAATTAATTGCATGTGTATATATTTTAAACTTCTTCAAAAACCATAATAAATTTTTAAAGCATTTTTCGAAACTTTTTTTTACACAAATGACAATTAAAAACCAGCACAACAAAATAAAATAACAGGGACTAACTTCACTCTGGATTTTAAAACGTGGACAGAAAAAGATGAATAAATATTATTTAATTAATAATCTCCGTAAACTCCTGAAGTTAGTTACTTTTTATATTTATTCATTTTTTCTGTCCACGTTTTAAAGTCTGAAGTGAAGTTAGTTAGTATTAATATTTATTCATCTTTTTCTGTTTATGTTTTAAAAACTGAAGTGAAGTTAGTCTTACTCCCTGTTATATTTCATTGATTTTGACTCTCTTTATCAAGAAATATTTTGAAATTTGAACTGAAAGAATAAGGTAACCTTTTTCGTTAGTGTCGTGTTTTACTGGTTTTTAATTGTCATTTGTGTAAAAAAACAGTTTCGAAAAATGCTTTAAAAATTTATTATGGTTTTTGAAGAAGTTTAAAATACACATAAACACAAGCAATTAATTTCCTAAATTTTCAGTTATCTCAAATTTAGATTATTGTCTTTTGCTTAAAAATAAATTCTGTAATTTTTCTCGATTTTCATCAATTTATAATTATATTCATTATTTTGGCATTACTTTTAAAATTTTCAATTATTTATCCGATATTGCAATTATTTTCATCAATTTTCGATTATTTCTGCGATTTTTTAATTATTCTCTTTAATTAAAATTTTTTAAGTAAATTTATAATTTTTGTATTTTTTAAACATATATTCTATTTTTTAGTTATTTCTCTCAAATATTATAGAATGTTTTCAAGTTTTTATATTATTTAAATTATTTTCATCATAATTCAATTTTCTTTCTCCATCTTAAATTATTTTCAGCATATTTCAATTATTTTTGTCAATGTTTAATTAATTTTAACATTTTTCAATTATTTTTTTCGATTTTTAATTATTATACTCATTTTCTAAAATTATTTTCTAAGATTTTTAAGTATTTTTCTGAAAATTCAAATATTTTCTTCAATTTCTAATTATTTTCATTTGTTATCAGAATTTCAATTTTTTTTTATTAATTATCATAAATTTCAATTATTTTTAGCTTTCTTCCAGACTTTTCTCCAATATTTAGTTTTCCTCATTTAATAAAATAAATTTCTAAAATTTTTTAAGTATTTTTCTCAAATTTCTATTGTTTTCTTCAATTTTTAATTATTTTTCTTTGTTTTCATAATTTCTAAAAAAAATTTACTAATTATCGTAAATTTCAATTATTTTTAGCATTCTTCCAGTCATTTTTCCAATTTTTAGTTTTTCTCATTTTCTAAAATTATTTTTTAAGATTTTCAAGAATTTTTCTAAAATTTCAATTGTTTTCTTTAATTTTTAATTATTTTTTTTTGTTTTTATAATTTCCAAAAAATTTTATTAATTATCGTAAATTTCAATTATTTTTAGCATTATTCCAGTCTTTTCTCCAATTTTTAGTTATTCTCTTTTTATAAAATTTTTAAGAATTTTTCTAAAATTTCAATTGTTTTCTTTAATTTTTAATTATTTTTTTTTGTTTTTATAATTTCCAAAAAATTTTATTAATTATCGTAAATTTCAATTATTTTTAGCATTATTCCAGTCTTTTCTCCAATTTTTAGTTATTCTCTTTTTATAAAATTTTTAAGAATTTTTCTAAAATTTCAATTGTTTTCCTTAATTTTTAATTATTCTTCTTTGTTTTCATAATTTCCAAAAAATTTTATTAATTATCGTAAATTCCAATTACTTTTAGCTTAGTTCTTCAATTCTTTTCTGCAATTTTTAGTTATTTTCTTTTTTTTTTTCATTGAATTCTAAGTTCTTCATGTATTTTTTTTCAAATATCAATTATTTTTTTTTATTTATTTAAATAATTTAAATGAATCATTTTTTAATTATTTTCGGCAAGTTATAAAATTTAAAAACATTTTTCTATTATTTTCCAAAATTTATTTCCTTCAAATTTCAATTCTTTACATTTGTTTCATAATTAAAAATATTTTTAACTATTTATCTGACTTTTCAATTATTTCATTATTTTTATTATTTTCTTCAATTTTCAATTACTTTCGTTCTTTTTCGTAATTGCCAAAAAGTTTTTACTTATTTCTCTTTAATTAAAATTTGTTCTGTTCAATTTTAAATTATGTTTATCTTTTTTCATTTATTTTCTTTTATTTCAATGAACGTCTGAAAGTTTTAAGTATTTTTCTCAAATTTTGCTTAACTTTCCTTTATTTAAAATATTTTATGTAATTTGTTTAATTATTTTCCTAAGTTTTAATTATTTCTTTTAGTTTTAATTTATTTATTTCAATTTTTAACCATGTTTTTTCAATTTTCAATTATTTTCTCTAATTTTTCATTATTCAATTTTGTTTTAATTTACTCTTAAGATTCTCAAGTATTTTTCTCAAATTTAAATTATTTTCTTTATGTTTAAAACATTTTTATGATTGTTTAAATTCACCAATTGTTTAATTCCCCAATTTTTAATTGTTTTCATTTTTTTTTTCAATTAATTTGCAAAATTTGCAATTATTTTGTTTAATTTCAATTATTTTTTGCAATTTTTTTTAATTCTAAAATATATTATACATTTTGTCCTAAATAAATATTTATTTTATTTATATTAATTGATTTTTAAATATTAAATATTTAAAATATTTATTTCTTCGTATTAGATAAATATTATTTACCGATTTGTTATATTTTTTATTGTATTTTATAATTTCTAAAAGGTATGAAAAACTAATCTGCGCGCTGGCGCGCGTTTTATTTTGCTAGTAAATAAATACTAACTTTTGCCTTAAAAGACTTCTTTTTTAATAGAATTTTTTGATTGAGGGGAGGGGGGAACCCCTAAACCCCCCCTGCCTACGCACCTGAATTGGGGCCCTATTTTCCTTTATGCCCCAGGGCCCTTGTCCTCCCAGTTACGCCACTGTTTACATTTTGCAAAACTATAACTAAATACTTTTGTATATTCTCTCCAAACTTTCCTACAGGCATTTAGTACGACTCTTTAGTTAAAATAATTGTAACCATTGAATATACCATTTTAGTACTTTTCCACTAATTTACATTCACAGATTACTATTTTTATCCTCGTCAATTTTCACACTTACTCCCAGTTAAAAAAAAAAAAAAAAAACAAACTCCACTTCAATTGACACAAAACCTTGAATATTTTTTGAAGCCGCGAGATCAGTTTTAATAATGCAAGAGGGTCATTCCACGTCAGCTGAACCATGTAAACACCAATTTATTATTCCATCTCGCGACTCTTTTAAAAGCCTAATTTCGTGCTGGCTTAAAAGTCGTCGGGTCACGGCCACTTGTTGATGAATCTCTTGTATATATATAAAAACAAAAAAAAAAAAGGTTGTTTGTTTTTTTTTTTTGCAGATTGGAACTTTTTCAAAAGACGCCCAATTTGCGTGTGCTGGCGTGCGGCGGAGACGGCACCGTCGGCTGGGTTCTGTCAATTTTGGACCAAATTGGAATCTCACCAGCGCCAGCTGTGGGCGTACTTCCTCTCGGGACCGGAAATGACCTTGCCAGGGCGCTTGGCTGGGGGGGCGGCTACACGGACGAGCCAATCAGCAAAATTCTCAGCAATATTGGCGAGAGTGAGACAACTCTGCTGGACAGGTGGCAATTGACCGTTGAGAAGAATCTGGACGCCAAGGGTGACGAAGACGCGAGCAAGGGCAAAGAGAGTCTTCCGCTGAATGTCGTTAACAACTATTACTCCCTCGGGGTTGATGCTCACATCGCTCTCGAGTTTCACGAGGCTAGAGGTGAATAAATAATGTACTCTCCTTTCTTCCCGTACAAAGTGTGCCACTGGGATATCTCTTCTGCGAGTTTCTGCGCACCCAGCGTATATCTTTAAATAATCTAAATCGAAGAAAATTGACTAGAGTAACGATTCGAGCCTCTCTACCCCACATATCAATTATGAAAGAGAGTAATTAATCTTGGAATAGAGTTGGCTGCTAAATTATTGAGCGTCAGCGCCCCCAAAGAGGGCTTTGTCACTTTTATCATTTACCACCTGTATATATAGTTCAAAGCTCAATCACTTGTAAAACCTCGAGTCTTTTATGACTTTCCAATATTTACGCAAGTTTGGAAACTTTTCTGTAAAAGTGCTTTAGTTAACGAGCCAGGCGTTTTTTTTTTAGGATTGGATTTCATTGGAATGATCATTTGGTGATTTTCGGATTTTTAAATAATTAGGGTGGATATTAGTTTCTACACCTTTTGTTATTGAGAATTATTAATATTTGAAATATTATATTAAAAAATAAATTTATATAAATATTTATTTATTTATGACAAAATTAATATAATTTTAGAAATAAACAAAATTGCAAAAAATAATTGAAATAAAACAAAATACGCAATTATTTATCTTATTATTATTAGGGTAACGGCACCAGTGAAAGAACATTTAAGGAAATTCGTACTTTTATAATTAATTATTCTTTAATACGTGTATTGAAAAAGGTCTCGCAAATAGTTTTTAAATAATTTTATTAGTGTGGAATGCGATGAATAAATTTAAATTACATAAATATAGAATATAATTGAAAAATTTAATTAATAAATAAAACATATCGATTTCACCAGTAAAGGAACAAGATCACCAATAAAAGAATTTTGAAGATCCAGTGAAAGAACAAACTCATTTTATATTAAATTAATGCATAAAAATACACTATATGAAAGAAAAAAATGTCTCTAATGTTATAAAATAAATTTTAAAACTTACTTTTAGTAACATTTTCTGGATTAACTGCCTATTAAGAACACTTTTTAATATATTATTTCTTCTAACCAACTTTTTTGTTTACGTTTTTGACATTTGTTATGTTAGACATTCTATCTTTTGATAACCACTTCAGATTGTTCATTTGCATGCAAATGAATGAAATTCTTTCACTGGATAGTGATCAAATTCGTAACCAGTAAAGGAATTTGTATTTCTTAATAATATTTTATAAATAATTTAATGTTTTTGTAAAGAAAATACTTAAGTCATATTAATTTAAGTTAATTAAAAAAAAAGAGACATTAATTAAAACAATTTATATTGAAGAAATATAAAAATGTTGGCGACGTGTTCAGAGCTACGTTCTTTTAGTAAGATGCATACGTAACCTACTAAAAGTTTAAAAATTATTTTTGAACATAAATTGCATGTTATATTTGATCGATGCCCTTTATGCAAGATTTGGAGATAATTAGGAACCTAAAAATATATTATTAGCCATAATAAAAACGATGATTTGCTCATTATTGTGGAAAATGTTCACTTTGTTCTTTTACTGGTGTCTGTTTTTTCACTGGTGCCACTACCCTATTTAAAAATAATTATTATTTAATTTAAAATTATTATTTAAAAATAAATTTCTGTAAATTAATATTTATTAATGACAAAATTTATATAATTTTAGAAATAAACAAAATTGCAAAAAATATTTGAAATAAAACAAAATATCTAATTGCAAATTTTGTAAATTAATTGAAACAAAAAATTAAATCAATTAAAAATTGGGGAAAGTAATTTAAAACATCATGGAAATGTTTTAAAAATAAAGAAAATAATTTTAATTATAAAAAAATACTTGAAAACCTTAGAAAATAAATTGAAAGAAATTGAATAATGAAAAATTAGAGAAAACAGTTCAAAAATGAAAAAAAAAATTATTGAAAATTGAGATAAATGATTTAAAATTGGAAAAAATAAGTAAAATTTGAGAAAATAATTGAAAACATTGCATATTATATTTTAAATAAAGTAAAGTTAAAAATTTTAGAAAAATACTTAAAACTCTCTGATGCAATAGAAAAAAAAAGAAAATAATTAAAAAATTAGAGAAAATAAATTAAAAAAGATAAACATAATTTAAAGTTTAAGAGAATAATATTTAATTGAAAAGAAATAATTAAAAACTTTTTGGAAATTATTTAAAAAAATGAAAGTAATTGAAGAAAATAATACAAATAATTGAAAATTGCTTAAAATAATTGAAATGTCAGATAAATAGTTTAAAAATTTTGAAATTATTAAAAATAATTGAAAATTGAAGCAAATAAATTTTGGAAAATTATTGAAAAATAATTTAAAAATTAAAAATTTTGTGATAATAATTGAAACGTGATACAGACAATGATAAGTTGTAAAAAATCAATGACATTTAAGTGATAATTGAAAAAATAACAGAATTTTTTTTAAATAGAAAAAATAATTGAAATTTTAGAAAAATACATGATGAGCATTGACATCAATTGAACAAAAGAATTAGAATATCTAAAAATTGAAGGAAAGAATTGAAGAAAGATAAAAATAATTGAAATTAACGATAATTAATAAATTTTTTTGGAAATTATGAAAACAAATGAAAATAATTAAAAATCGTAGAAAATAATTGAAATTTCAGAAAATGAAAATAATAATTAACAATAAAGGAAAATCATTGAAAAAAAAAGAAAATTAATTCAAAATTGAAAAAAATAATTGAAATATGAGGAAATAATTATTGAAATATGAAGAATTGGAAACAGTATATAAAATTTGAAAAAATAATTGATAATTGAAAAAAAAATACAAAATGACGAAAATAGTTGACAATTGAAAACAAAATTTAAAAGATGACTAGATTAATATACAACCGAATAAAATAAATTAAAAAATCAAAGAATAATTATAAACTTTCAAAAGTAATAATTCAAAATTGAAAAATTTGAAGGAAATAATTGAAAATTGTGAAAAATAATTAATAATTGAATGAAATAGTTGAAAAATAGCGAGAATAATTGAAAAATTGAAGAAAATATTTAAAAAATGACGAAAATAATTGTCAACTGAAAATAAAATTTGAAAAATGACTAGATTAATACACAACTGAAAAAAAGAATTGAAAAAATTGAACAAGAAATATTAAATTGAAAAAAAAATAATTGCAAATTGAAACATTAAGAAAATTACAGGAGTAATTGTTGGAAATAATAGCACATGTAACAACTGGATTAACAATCGAAAAAAATAATTAAAATAGAAAAAAATAATTTTAAATTAAAGAAAGCAATTAAAAATTAAAGAATGGAATTGAAATTTAAAGAATTTACTTAAAAATTGAAAGAAAGTAACTGAAAAAAGTCCGAGAATTATTGAATATAGAAAAAAACGATTAAAAACTGAAAAATGGAAATAAAATTAAAGAATTATATTAAAAATTAAAGAAAATAATTAAACAATTCTATTTAAAAGTAAAGAAAATTAATGATAATCAAAAAACAAATAATAGAAAAAAGACGATAATTTTTTGATATTATAGAAAATAATTAATAATTGAAAAGTGGAATTTAAATTTGAAGAAAATAACTGAGAGTTGAAGAGAATAATTTAAGAATTGACTAATTGAATTGAAATTTTAAAAAAAAATTTATGAGTAAAAAAATAATTTAAATATGACAAAATAATTGACAATTGAAAACGAAATTCAAAACATGCCTAGATTAATACACAACCAAAAAACATAATTTAAAAAATCAAAGAATAATCATAAAATTTTTAGATAATAAATTCCACATATTTTCTTTGATTTTAATTATCTTTAATTGTCAATTAAAAAAAAAATTGAAAAATGACTAGATTAATAGACAACTGAAAAAAATAATTGATAAAATTAAACAAGAAGTAATTAATTTAAAGAAAATAATTGCAAATTGAAAAATCCAGAAAACTATAGGAATAATTGTTGGGAATAGTTTCACATTTAACAACTGAATTGATAATCAAAAGAACTAATTAAAATTAAAATTGTAAAAAATAATTGAAAATTGAAAAAACAATTAATTAAAAATTGAAGAATGGAATTGAAATTTACAAAATATACATAAAAAAGTAAAAAAGCCGAGAATTAATGAACATAGAAAAAAACAATTAAAAACTGAAGAATAGAATTAAAAATTTAAGAAAATAATTAAACAATTGTATTTAAAATTAAAGAAACTTAAAGATAATCGAAAAAATAATTGAAAAAGACGATAATTTTTTCAGATTAAAGAAAATAATTGAAAATTAAAAAGTGTAATTTAAATTTGAAGAATATAATTGAGAATTAAAGAGAATAGTTCTAGAATTGAATACTTGAATTGCAATTTTAATTAATTTTTATGAATGAAAAAAATAATTGAAAAAATCAGAGAATTATTTAATATTGAGAAATTAATTCAAAAGACGACAAAATTAATTGAAAATTAAAGAAAATATTTGAGAATTAAAGAAAATAATAAAAAATTGAAGAAATAAATTGGAAAATAAAGAATTAAATGGAAATTTCAAAAAAATAATTGTTAATTAAAACAGAAATAACAATATAACGAAAATAATTAAATGACGAAAATAATTAACTTTAAAAAAAAAAAAGTAATTAAAAATTGAAAAAAAGTTCGAAAAATAATAAAAATAATCGGTTATCAAACAAAAAAGTTTTTTAAAATAATGAGTAATCATAAAATTGAAGGAGAATAATAATTTGGCAATTGAAAACTAGTCAAAATTAAGAAAAAAAATTGTAGAAAATAAATGAAATTTGAATAAATCAATTGGAAATTGAAGAATTGTATTGAAATTTCAAGAAAATAATTGATAATTGACAAAATAGTTAAAAGTTATTGAATATTGAATAAACTAATTAAAAAACAAAGAATGCAATTGAAAATTGAAGATAACAATTAAAAATTAATTTAATTGAATTTTTAGGAAAATAGTTGATAATTGAAAGAAAAATTACAAATTGACTAAAATAATTAAATATTGATGAAAATAATTGAGAAATGAGGAAAATAATTTACAATCGAAAGAAAAATTTGAAAAATGGCGGGAATAATCGACAACAGAACAAAAAAATATTAAAAAAGTTCAGTTAAAGAGAATAATTGTATATTGAAAAAAAAATTATTAATGAGAATATAAGTTCGAAAAAATTGTTTTACAAATCAAGGTTAAAAAAATACCAATTTTGTTTAAAAATGAAAAATTAAATAATAAGAAATTAAACATTTTTGAGGAAAGGAAAATTTATTTTTAAGAAGTTGGAAAATGTTGAAAAAATGAAAAATTTATTACAAAGTTGGATAAAGAAAAAGAAAAAAGAGTCTTTTAAAAAAATATAAAAATTTATAAATTACGAAAAAATACGAAAAAATATACCAAATAAATATGTTGGAAAAAATTAGAAATACAGTAAAAATTAATGAAATTATTAAAAGCTCAAAAAGTGAAAATTTTTATTTACTCAGAAAAAAAAATTAGAGAAATTACGAAATAACGATTAAATTTATGTAAAATTGACGAAAATCTAGAACACGAAAAAAAAGTTATTTGAAAGAAGGACAAAATTTATGATACTAGAAAATCTGAAAAAGTTGGAAATATTTGAAGTTAAAATAACGAAAATAATTTTTGTTTATTTAAATATGGGTTTTTTCCATTGTTACTTAAATATATTATTCCGGTAAATTAAACTGAAATTTTCGGCAACTTCAATCGGAAAATTATTTTACTACCCTCTAAAATCTGAGTTAATGATCTTGCGAAAAATTAACTACTATTAAATAGTAAAAGATTTTACTAATTTTTATAGGAAAACTACTAATTATTAGTAGAAAATTTCTAATTTAGCAATGAAACATCTACAGATTGAAAAAGTAAATTTTCTCAAATATAATTAATAAATAATTACTTTCGAAGTGATTTTCAAAGAATCACTTTAAAATAAGTAATTTTCTACTAATAATAATTAGTAGTTTTCTACTAAATATCAATGCCATTTTTTACTATTTAAAATAGTAATCTATTTTTTTCTCTACCAGTGTTATTTTTCATTCTTATCTGATTTTTCTCACTCTTGTTATTCACACCAGATGGTCCATCCTAATCCGTGTAAAAATCCTGAAATATTACAATTATCGGTCTATCTGACGCGAAGTACCCCATATTATTATCAATTAAGGTCATTCCACGTCACGCGATCCAACAATAACACTAATTTCTGATTTTCGTTTTATTTGAAGGTGGTCCACTAACGTGGAACACCCAACTAATATGGGTCAATCCACGACAGATGAACCAAAATAAAGCACTTAACAATTCAATACTCATTTCTAAGGAAACGAAACTATACAAACATTGCGTAAAAACTGAGAATAAATAGCGATAGCATGTTTTCACTCTATTAGGCCAATAATCCAATGGATCTTTTTTTTTTTTTTATTTTTATATCGCAATAGTGCAAAATCATGCTACCCACACGTTTGAAAAAATCCGACAATTCTTTGATATTAATTTATTTATCAAGCTCAAGGGGCGAACCTAATACGAATTTCAGATGAGGCTAGAATATTGATGGCAGTTTCTGGAGTGTTCAACTGCCGACTTCCGAATAAGATATTTTACCGACTCGATTGATAAATTATTTTTCTAAGAAATTCCCTCTTGAAATAATTCCTTTGATTCTTAACCTTGACTTGATTATTATTTTTGCAAGATTGCCTTATTAGTCAAAGTTCCGATTTTCATGGAATAATCATTCATATATGGATTTTTACAACTACTTGTTAAACTAATTTTTCATATCTTCCTGTATTTTTTCTACTGATACATTAATCACGATTTTCCTAATTGATATAATCCTAGACAGATGAATCTTCTAATTGATAGTTCCAATTAATGATAGATTCATGATCATTTAATTCGACAAGTTGTCTACTGGATGGAAACCTAGATAAATGAATCCTCTAATTGGCTCATTTAATGATAGATTTGTGATTAACCAATTTGGCGAATTTTCTAATTACTGGAATCGTTGAAAGATGAGTTCTCTGATTGTTTTTATCTTAATGATTTATTAACTTATTATTTTAACTAATTGATTTTTACTTTAATTATCATTCTGAGGCCAAATTTAATAAGTTGAATATCTAGAAGTTTTTAATCCTTAATTTTAATTTAAAAAAAAGAAGAAATTATTTTTTTTAATATACAATAGTAGTTAAGAAATGCGGGTTCTGATCTTAGCTAAGTGACAATTTGTTGGCAAACTTTTAAAGGAATTGTAGGTATCTACATTGCCGATTTCTGGTAAGGTAGAGATCTGCATTATCGACTGCTGATAAGGTACTTATCTGCATTGTCAACAGCTGGCAAGGTAGATATCTACATTACCGACTGCCAGTAATGCAGTAATTCGCGACATCCACTAAGATGGCTATATGTCGGCAAACTCATTATGGTAAGATAGATATCTGTATAACCGACTGTTGGATAGATATTATAGATATTAACATTATGATCTGCTCATAATGTGAAAATTTGCAACACCGACTGAGGTAACCATATGTCGACAAACTTATTAAGTTAACGTGGGTACCTACATTGCCGAGTTTGAGAAAGTAGATATCTACATTCTACGCAGCTAATAATGTAAAAATCTGCATAACCCACTGTTGATAAGGTAGATATCTACATCACCGACTGCTGATAATGTGGATTTTTGCCATACCGACTAAGATGACCAGATGTCAGAAAAACCATTATGATAAGGTGAGTATCTACATTGCCGACGGCTGAGAATGTAGATATCTACATTTTCAAGTGCTAATAACGTATATATCTACATGTTACATTTGGTAATGTACATATCTACATTATCGACATCTAAAAATGTAGATATCTACATTGTCGGTTGTTGATAAGATAGATATCTGCATGACCGACTGATGATAATGTGGATTTTGCCACACCGTCTAAGATGACCAGATGTCGGTAAACTCATTATAGTAATGTAGGAATCTACATTGACGACGGCTGAAAATGTAGATATCTACATTTTTGGCTGCTGATAAGGTTGATATCTACAGTGTCAGGGTTGATAAAGTATATATATATATACATTTTTCAACGGTTGGTTAGGTAGGTATCAACGTCTGAGAATGAAAATATCTACATTACCGGATGCTGATAATGTAGATATCTGCATTTCCCACTGTTGATAAGGTAGATATCTTCATCACTGATGGCTAATAATGTGTAAATTTGCAACACTGACTAAGCTCACCGAATGTTGGTAAACTTATTGAGGTAAAGTAGGTATCTGCATTGCCGACATCTTAGAAAGTAAATACCTACATTGTCGGCTGATAATAATGTAGATATCTACATTGTCGAAGGCTGATAAGATAGATACCCATAGTGTTAGCGTTGATAAAGTAAATATCTACATTTTCCACGGTTGGTAAGATAGGTATCTACATTATCGACTGCTGGTAAAATAGATATCTATACTGCCGGCTGCTGATGAGATAGATATCCACAGTGTCACGGTTAATAAAGTAGATATTTGTATTACCATCCGCCGGTAATGTGGAAATCTGCAGTACCGACTATGACATCTAAATATGGTAACTTAGCCGAGATCAGAACCCGCATAGCTTAATTCATGATAATTATCATAATAACAAATTTTCAGAGGCCCATCCGGAAAGGTTCAATTCTCGCCTTCGGAACAAGATGTTTTATGGTCAAATGGGAGGAAAGGATCTGGTGAGACGGAAATGGAAGGATCTTTCGGAATTTGTCACCTTGGAGTGTGACGGAACGGACATGACCCCAAAATTAAAAGAGCACCGAGTCCACGCGATTGTCTTCTTAAATATCGCCTCTTATGGGGGTGGAACTCACCCCTGGGGAGGAGGAGTTGGAAAAGAGCCATCAACTGACGATGGACTGATCGAGGTCGTTGGTTTGACAACCTATCAGCTTCCTCTTCTTCAGGCCGGTGGACATGGTACCTCAATTGCTCAATGTAGCAAGGCTAAACTCGTCACAACGAAAACCATTCCAATGCAGGTTTGACGATTTTTCAACTTTAAATATATGTGCGCACAATTCTGAAATTAACCGTTTCTAGTAAATAAAATAGATTTCTAGCCCTCAACTGCTAGACTGGGTCTGACAGACCCGGTTTTTTAGAGCCACTTTTTTCACTATTTTTAATCTACAATCCGCTGTAGGAGAGAGCGGAAAAGGTCTACCGGGTCTGTCAGACCCAGTCTAGCAGTTGAGGGCTAGATTTGAAAAATGATAATTCCATTTAGATGATGCTGCTAGATTTAATAGATTTTTTAAATTCTGTTAAGGTGGACGGAGAAGCTTGTCGCCTGCTGCCATCAACCATCAACATAAATCTGTTGAATAAAGCGACAATGCTGGCCAAAAGAAGAAGTTCAGGAAAACCTCAACAGGATGTTGCGAAATTAGAGAGGCTTAAACTTCCGGTGATGATGATCAAAATGTCAGACTATGAGGCCTTACACTCTGACAAGGAAAGACTGATAAAGACTGCAATTCAGTGGCTTGCTGAACCGCTTGATTTGGACGCCACAACTGACCTTGAAAGTTTGAGGAAAGTGCTGGCTAAGGATCATCCGATGGACACTTGTTGCTTTTTGGACTGTGAGTTGAAAATTTAATTTATATTTTTGTATTGAATTAGAAGTCTCTTGATCTGTTTAATTTCATCTAAATTATTTTAAATGAAAATAAAATGTGGTTAAAATTAAAGTTTTTTTTTTTTTTTTAATAGCTTGCACGGCAGAAAGGTTCTTCAGGATAGACAGAGCTCAAGAGCAGCTGCATTATGTTACGGATGTTGCTGTTGAAGTTCTTTACATTCTGCAGGAAAGCGGTACTCATCAGGAAGTTGGTGGCAAAAAACAGAGTTCAGCCAATTCTCAAAAATTAGCAAGGTTTGTGAATTGTTTTATTTTTTTATCAAACTAGAAAATTATTTTAGTCACTTACAAATAAAATTATTATTAAAAATTAATTTCAAATCTTCAAAACATTTGATGAGATTAATTTGAATACTATTTTTTGTATTTTGGGTGAAAAACGATTTTCTAGTTTGAGGTTATGTAAATCTTCTTAAAACGCAAATCTCTTTCCAGCGTGGATCGTCAGAGAATCAGTCGAACAACAACCGACGAAAAATTGCGCCCAGAGATTAAATCTCGAGAGACTTCGATCCCAGAACCAATTTCAGAAAGTAGATCGGCCTCTAAACAGGAGTCAGTTTCGAGAATTCGCGACCAGAGTAGACAAGCATCTAGAAATTCTCATCTTTCGACCAGGGATTATGAGAATCAGGATAGATTTCCCCAAGGATCATCTAGGCAAAGTTCCTCCAAGTCATTTCTGGCTGCTGGTCAATCGCACAATATGCCTTCTTACATAAGGTTTGTTCCCAACTAGTGAAGAATCTGGTTATTTTTCTACTGGTCGTGAAAGTCGTTCTTTTATCACTATTGACGAAAGTGGTAATTTTTCTGTTAGGGACAAAAGTAGACAGTGTATCTATGGGATAACGAGTTTACTGACTGTAAACCGGTAAATTAGAAATCTACATTACCGACTCAAGGTGAAGTAGAAATCTGTATTACCGACTCATGGTAAAGTAGAAATCTACATTACCGACTCATGGTAAAGTAGAAATCTGCATTACCGACTGATGGTAAAATAGAAACCTACACTACCTACTTAAGATAAAGTAGAAATCTACATTACCGACCTTCAGTAAGTAAACCCTTTATCCCACTAGGGAAAAAATGACTACTTGTACTAGGAAAATAAATGAAATAAATGAAATTCTTCTCAGACCTGAGGATAGACTGTTCAGCTTAGACTCAGAGGTTCACATGTTCCATCCGGGAGTTTCGAGTAGGACAAGTGAGAGTGTGATTCGAGCAGCAAAAATAGGGGATCTTCCTGCCCTGAAAGCGCTTCACGATCAGGGATTCTCGTTACTGACAACGGACCCCAATGGACAAACTGCCCTTCATCTGGCTGCCGGCCTTGGTCACAGAGACCTTGTCCGATACCTGATTGCTTGCGCACCTCCGTCAATTATCAATATGACTGATAGTGACAAGTGGGTTTTTTTCACACACTTTCTTACACTACAAAATACAGATAATAATTATTCTTGATCCAGAACTTTTTCCACTAATATTGGAAAATATTTTCTAGGGGACAGACTGCCCTTCATAAAGCAGCCGAGAGCAAATTTCGTTCGATTTGCTGTATGTTGGTGGCAGGCGGTGCCAATTTAACTCTTCAAGACCGTAAAGGCAATTTGCCGAGGGACATTGCCATGAAAGCTGACGATCGTGAGCTGGCAGATTATCTTCACAGTGAGTATTTCTTAGTTTTCTTCCACTCTGGGTTTATTCTTTTAGTTTTTCTTTCATTTCACTTCTTCTTCATTTTCTTCTTCTTTTTCTTCTTTTTCTTCTTTTCTTCTTCTTCTTCTTCTTCTTCTTCTTCTTCTTCTTCTTTATACTTTCTACTTGTTTCTTTCTTTCAATATTAACTTCATTTATCTTTCTTTATCTTTATTTCTTTCTTCTATTTCTCCATTTGTGAGTTAGGATTACTTATACCCGTGCAGAAATGTCGATGTGGGCCTCAAGGGGTGCTTGCCAGTTTTCCTTATCTCTGGTAAGGCCCTTGTCGGGAAAACTGGTAAGCGCCTTACAAGGCTGTAACGCTTTTGCACATCAATGCCCTACATATGGAAAACTCGTCAGAGCCTTACCCGTTTTTAAAATAAAAAACCTGAGTAGATATATACAACGGCAAAGCAAAGCATTAAACAAATAATAATGTAATTACATTAAATTAATTTCTTAAAAAAATATTTTTGTATTTTTTTTTAGTTTCATTTATTTCTTTTCTATTTTTTTTTACAAATCAAGGAAGGATTACTACAATTATTTATATAATTCACTTTTAATTTATTCTTAAATATCTTATTTTAAACTTATATTTTTATTTTAATTAATTTTTTTTGTACACACAAACACTTATAACTAAGAATTAAAAATACCGCACGCAAGGAGGATCGAACTCCAGAAACCTAGACCTAAGGACACAAATGGCGGGCGCCTTAGCCCACCCAGCCACACTGGCTTAGGATTATTTTATTTTAAACGTTTTCTTGAACTATAAGTCATTAGATCTATTACTTGTTGTGGTAATAAAATATATGTATCACCTTTGAATGTTTTAACCTAATAAAAATGTATATTATTTTAATGGATATATAAATATACATACATATATCTACATATATTTATGTATATTTATTTTAAATTTAAAAAAAAATCATTTATATTTTTCTATTAATAAATTGTTTTTATAAGTGAGCTAATACTAATTGTAAAAATTTTTTTTTAAAATAGTTTACGTAATTATAAATAAGTAAATAAATTTAAATAAAATTTTACAAAATATCAATTCAAAAAATTGACAATATAAAAAATATATTTTTTAAATTTAAATAGGTACATACTAAATAGAAAAATTGTAATTATCAAAATTCTCAACATAAAATAAAATGATTTCAAATTATTAATATTTTATACTGGTAAACAAGTAAATATAACGTCATTAGGCTAGGGAAAGTAATATTCTTTTAAATGTATGATTCTTTCTAATTAAATATAAAAGTTCATATACAAACTATTTTTCAATAAAATTCTATACAAATTACTTTTAGAATCGAAAATAAAAAATTTTATAAGTTTGAAATAGTTTAATTGATAGTCTAATATGCAAAACTTCAGTAATACATGAATTGTGGCGTTATCGGGGTAATTAGTGGTTTTCCCTACTTAGGGCTTTAAATAGACGCCCATGTCAAAATCTAGTAATGTGAAATAAATTATAATTTATTTTAAATTTAAATACATAGTAAATAGTAAAATTGTAATTATCAAAATTCTCAACATAAATTAAAATTATTTCAAATTATTAATATTTTATACTGGCAAACAAGTAAATATAACGTCATTAGGCTAGGAAAAGTAATATTCTTTTAAATGTATGATTCTTTCTAATTAAATATAGAAGTTCATATACAAACTATTTTTCAATAAAATTCTATACAAATTATTTTTAGAATCGAAAATAAAAAATTTTATAAGTTTGAAATAGTTTCATTGATATTCTAATACGCAAAACATCAATGATACCTGAATTGTGGCGTTATCGGGGTAATTAGTGGTTTTCCCTTCTTAGGGCTTTGAATAGAAGCCCATGTCAAAATCTAGTAATATGAAATAAATTATAATTTATAATTTAAAGTCATTTCATTATATTCAACTGCGATTAAAACGATTAATTCTTTAAAATATACATAAATGTTTCTAATATGCTACCTAATTAAAAATTTAATAACATTTTTTCAGTTTTTTTAAACAAGGAAAACTGACGAGGCCCATGCCTGAGCCCTACTTTAAGTAGGGCAAACTAGGGCAATTTCTGCACGGGTAATTAGATTTTGGTATGTGTCCGTCCGACTGTCTGTCAATAACAGTTCATTACTGAATTTTGGGTTCCAAGACGTATTTAAATAGTTGTTAACAGGCTAAAACAGGTTACAAACAGGTTACAAATAGTTTCAAACTAGTTTAAAACAGTTTAAAATTAGTTTGAAACAGATTAACACATTTTAAAACTAGTTTCAAACAGTTTTAAACTGATTTAAAACAAGCTAAAATAGGTTTAAATAGTTTAAAACTGTTTGTTTTGAAAAAGTTTAAGAATAGTTTAAAATAGGCTAAAACAGTTTAAAACTAGTTTAAAACAGGCTAAAACAGTTTCAAACTAATTTCAAATAGTTTTAAACTAGTTTTCAACAGTTTTAGGCCATTATTAAACGAGTTGAACAAGTTTTAAACTGTTTAAACTAGTTCTAGACAATTTAAAATATGCTCTAAACAGTTTTAAATAGTTAAAAGAAGTTGTTAGTAGTTCTAAACAGTTTTGGAAAAGTTATATATTATTTTTAACGAGTTATAAAGATTTATCAATAATTATAAATAGATGTTAGTAGTTATAAGTGTTTCCAAATGAGTTCCAAAATGTTTTAGACAAGTTTTAAACTGCTCAAAAATATTTTAAGCGGTTTAAAATAGGCTCAAAACAGTTTAAAACAAATTCTAAACAGTTTTGAACTATTAGTTATAAATTGTTTCGAATCAGTTCTAATCAGTTATTAAAATATAAAATATTATAAATAGTTGTAATTAATTATTAACTGTTTAAATAAGTTGTGAATATTTTCTAACTTGTTCTAAACAGTTTAAAATCAGTTCTAAACTATTTTGAACTAGTTATAAATTGTTTCGAATTAATATTAAACAGTTATGAAAATATAAATAATTATAAATGGTTGTTAATAGTTACTAACTGTTTGAATAAGTTGTAAATATTTTCTAACTTGTTCTAAACAGTTTAAAACTTGTTCTAATCAGTTTAAAACAAGTTTTAACGGTTCAAACTAGTTTTATATAGTTTAAAATTATTACCTTAGTAGTTTGAAACATTTCTAAATAGCTAAAACAAGCAGTAAATATTTTTAAACGAGTTCTAAACAAGTTTTAACAAGTTATAAACTGTTTTGAGCCATTTCTAAACATTTCTAAATAATTATTAATAGATGTTGCTAGCTATAAGTTGTTATAAACGTGTTCCAAACAGTTTTAGACAAGTTTAAAATGGCAGACATAGGTTTTAAATCGATTACACAAGTTTTAAACTGTTTAAAATAGGTTCTAAACAGTTTTGAACTAGTTATAAATGGTTTCGAATCTGCTCCAAAAAGTTATGAATAATTATAAATGTATTTCAATACTTATAAGTGGCTTAAAATAAGTTCCAGAAAGTTTTAGAAAAGTTTAAACTGCTAAAACATGTTTAAACCCGTTTGAAATAGGTTTAAAACAGTTTACAACAAATTTAAAACAGTTTTGAACCAGTTATAAATATTATTTCGAATTAGTTCTAAACAGTTATAAAAATATGAATAATTATAAATAGTCGTTAATAGTTATTAACAGTTTAAACAAGTTGTAAATATTTTCTAACTAGTTCTAAACAGTTTAAAGCAAGTTTTAAACAGTTTAAAGCAAGTTGAAACTAGTTTTATATAGTTTAAAATTATTTCTAAATAATTTGGAACCTTTTTAAATTTTTAAAACTAGTTGTAAATATTTTCAAACAAGTTTTAAATAGGTTTTAACGAGTTATAAATTGTTTTAAACCAGTTCTAAACATTTATAAAAAATTATAAATAGATATTAGAAGTTATAAGTGGTTCAAAACGAGTTCCAAACAGTTTTAGACAAGTTCCAAACAGTTTTAGACAAATTCTAAACAGTTTAAAATAGGTTCTAAACAGTTTGAAATAAGTTCTAAAAAATTGTTTTGAACGTGTTATAAACAGTTATAAATAATTATGAATAAATGTTATTAGTTGTAAGTGGTTTTAAACAAGTTTCAAATATTTTTAGCTAAGTTTTAATTGGTTTAGACAGTTTAAAACTGATTGAACATGTTTTAAATGATTTAAAATAGGTTCCAAACAGGTTAAAACTAGTTCTTAACACTTTTGATTTAGTTATATATTGTTTCAAACCAGTTCTAAAGAGTTATGAATAATTATAAACATGTGTTAATAGTTATAAATAGTTTAAACAAGTTTTAAATATTTTCTAGCTAATTCTAAACAGTTGTAAACTTGCTCTAATCAGTTTAAATTAATCTCTAACCAGTTCCAACAAGTTTTAACAGTTCAGACTAGTTTCATATAGTTAAAATTTATTACCAAATATTTCGAAAAATGTTTAAATAGTTTAAACAAGTTGTAGACTTTTTCAAAAGAGTTCTAAACTGGTTTTAACTTGTTCTGAACTGTTTTAAACCAGTTCTAAGCTATTTCAAACTTGGTTCAAAATGTTTATAACCAGTTTTTAACTAGTTTGGAACTATTCCAAATAGTTTTGAACAGTCCTGAACAGTTCTAAACAGTTTTAAACAGTTATTAACAGTTCTAAACAGTCTGAAACATTTTCATACCAGTTCTATGCTATTTAAAATAACTTTTTAAAATGTTTATAACCAGTTTTGAACTAGTTTGAAACTATTCCAAATAGTTCTAAACGATTCTGAACAGTTCTAAACAATTTGAAACAGTTATTAACAGTTCTTAACAGTCTGAAACATTTTCAAAAGTGTTCTAAACTGGTTTGAACTTGTTCTGAACTGTTTTAAACTAGTTCTAAGCTATTTAAAACTTGTTGTAAAATATTTATAACCAGTTTTGAACTAGTTTGAAACTATTCCAATTAGTTCTGAACAGTTCTAAACGGTTATAAACAGTTCTAAACAGTTCGAAACTGTCTAAAATCAGTTCCAAGTAGTTCGAAACAATTTGAAACAAGTTTTCAACAGTTTTAATAAAAATTTCCATTTTTTTCTGGTTTTTTCCTCTAATTATTTTCTTTCTTGTTTAACTCATTAACAAACTAAATTACTCGCAATTCTGTCAAAATTTTAACATTATGTAAAAAAATAATAATTAATATATTTTTTTTTCTTGTTCTAGGTCAGGAACAATTTCAGCTGGTAACAGGGGACATGGACAATCTTCCATGACCTCGTGAAATTTGCGCTCAAGCGTAAACAATTGAAAGGACCTTGGTCGTGAAAATTAGTGTTAATTATAAAAATTTTCGACTTTTTTCAAATGTCGTCACAATCAATGGAGAATTTTATTGTGACGAATTCTCGTGATAATCCGAATCCTTAGACACATTGCAAAGGCTCTTTTAGCCACTTAATATAATAGCAGCGGTCTCACTTATAGATAAAAAAAAAAAAAAAATCTCGTACGAAAAAAATACACGAACTTGGTAATTTTTCGATCGCTAACGAACTATACGTATAACGCATACAATTTAATATCGTAAACACGTCTCTTCTAAAAAAAAAGATGATGCGCAATGCCAAAATCGTTTACCTTAACTTTGAAACGACAATTTCACGAGAACTCTTCGGCGAGTATCTTTCATTCACAACGAAAAAAAAAAATATATAAGAGTCAAAAAAAATTAAATATCTCGCCGAGGAAATTTCTCTTCTTTCGGAGTTGAATTTTTAGAAAAAAAAAGTTTCGGATTTTTGGATGTTAAAGTGTCGGGGGATGAAAAAACAAAGAAAAGTTTTGATAAATTTTTTGTATGATTTTTCGAAATTTTTTTAATTAAAAGTATTTTGGTAAATACTTGTTCACTGAAATAAACTAATTTCATCAAATTAAAGGTTAGATAAAAAAATGTTTATTTTTCAATCCTGAAAAACTTTTTTTCTTTTCTTCAATTGGATAATGGGCAAAAGTTCGTTGGTCGCTTCGAGAGAGAAATAAAACTATGAGAAAGAGAGAGAAAAGTAAAAATAAAAAGTCTCGACGTCAGGATGAAAAAAAGTATTATTAAATCGGAAAATTCTGAGAAAGTCCTAAAAAAGGACGAGTGAAGAATTTGCATATGTCTATTTGCTAGTCGTAATTAAAAGTTATTCGGTACCAAAATGAAAAATGGGATCAACGTACTAACACCAATTAGTTCTTAGAGGCGGTCTATCGCCACTACTGTTACTACTATTGCTACTATTAAAATCTAATCAAGTGCTATCATCAGCCTAGGGAATCGCTGACTGATTCCCAGTCCTATTAATTGTTTTATGACAATTCAAAGAAACGCAGACTGTAGAAATTTATGCTAATTATCTTTAATCTAAGGCCAACGAACGCAGAACGAGTGTTTTTTTTTTTTCTTTCCTCGAAAGTGCATCGCAACACTCTCGTTAATTACTGCAATTAGCGTACTTTTCAATGCCACAATAGTACTTAGGAAATAGAGCGTAACGTGAATGAGTGATTTTTATTTCTGAAAAATTAGACGATAAAAAGTCTGATAAGAGAAAAGAGTATTTATTCTAATTTCTGGCGAATTACTGTTTTTGACTTTTTTTTTACTGGGGAAAGAATTTTTTGTAATTGGAATATTTTTCGGAATGAATAAATGTTTTGTGATGTGGAAAAAATGGGGAAATTAAAATTTTGGAAATTTAAAACAATTTGGAAAATTTTGTGAAATTTATGTTTTTTTAATTTGTCATTTATTTAAATTTAAGTTGGTTTAATTTGAGGTTTATTCAGTATCAAAATTGTCTTCAGTTTTAAGAAATTTCTCTGATTACGAGAAACTTTTACAATTGAAGAAATTTCGAGAGGTTTTGTTAAACTTGAGAAAGTTGTTTCAATTGTAACAAGTTTCTTCAATTTTAAAACGTTTCTTCAATTTTATAACTTTTCTTCAATTTCGAGAAATTTTATTCAACATTACGAAGTTCCTTTAATTTGAGAAAATTTCTTTAATTTGTAGAACTTTTTTTTAATTTCAGTTAATTTTCTCAATTTCAAGAAATTGGTCCCGCTTTAAGAAATTTCTTCAATTTCATGAAACTTCCTCACTTTAATTTCTTCAATTTTTTAGAATTTTCTTCAACTTTATTGAATTTCTTCAATTTTATGAAACCTCCTCAATTTTAAGAAATATCTTCATTTTTTTAAAACTTTCTTCAACTTTATTAAATTTTTTCAAAAACAATAACATATCTTCAATTTTAATATTTTTTAATTAAGGAAGTTTTTTTAAACTACATAAATTTCCTTACTTGATCGAAATATCTTTAATTTCAAAAACCTTCTTCAATTTTTTTAATTTCAAGAAGTGTATTTAATTTGTTGAGTTTCAAGAACTTTCTTCAATTTATTCAGTTACAAGAGGTTTCTTCCATTATAAAAAGTTTGTTTAGCTTCAAGGAGTTTCTTCAATTTTATAATGTCTCTTCAATTTCAAAAAATTAAATTAAAAAGAAATTAGGACAATTTCAAGAAGTCTTCAACTTTGATTTTCCTTAAGTAAAAAAGTTGTTTAAGTCAGAATACATTTCAAAGTTACAAGATAGTTCTTCAATTTTAATTGTTAATCAAAAATGTTTCTTCAATCAAAAGAAATTTTTACAGTTGCAAGATATTTTTCCAACTTCAAGAAATTTTATTAATTTTTCCATTTTAAAGAAACTGTAATTTGTGCAATTTCTGTAAATTTTTTCAAATTATTCAATTTTAAGAAATCTCTTCAATTTAAAGAAATTTCTTCAATTTAAGGAAATTTCTTCAATTTAAAGAAATTTCTTCAATTCAAAACAATTTTTTCAATGACAATGAAATTTATTAAATTTGAAGAAATGTCTTCAACTTAAAGAAATGTCTTCAATTTAAAGAAATATCTTCAATTTAAAGAAATGTCTTCAATTTAAAGAAATGTCTTCAATTTCATAAAATGTTTTCAAATTTAAGAAATTTCTATACTTTCAATAAATTTCTCCAATGACAATAAAATTTCTTCATTTTCAAGTAATTTGATCAAGTTCACAAAAATTCTCCAATTTCAAGAAATGTAATTAATTTAAAGAAGTTTCTTCGGTTCGTTCCATTTTTAGGAATTCCTTAGATTTAAAGAATTTTTTTCAAATACAAGAAACTTATTCAATTGCTTATTTCTAAAACTCCTTCAGCTTCTTTAATTTCTAGAAGTTTTTTTAACTTGCACAATTTCAAGATATTCTTTAAATTTCAAAAAATGTCCCCCATTTAAAAAAAAATCTTTAATTTATTCAATTTCTAGAAATTGCTTCAATTACTAAAAATGTCTTTAATGTCAAGAAATTTCTTTAATTTCAAGCCATTTCTTTAATTTCAGAAATTTGTTCAATTTCCTAAAATTACTCCAATTTTCAAAAATTTCTTCAATTTACATAAATTTTCTTAATTTAAAAAAAATTCTTCAATTTCTAGAAATTTCTTTAATTTTAGGAAATGTAATTAATTTAAAGAACTTTTTTCAAGTACAAGAAACTTATTCAATTGCAATAAAATTTTTTCAATTTTCTTATTTCCAAAACTTCTTCAGTTTCTTTATTTTCTAGAGGTTTTTTTAATTTGTATAAGATCAAGAAATTTTTTCTATTTCAAAAAATGTCTCCAATTCAAAAAAAATTCTTTAATGTGTTTAATTTACAAAACTTTATGTAATTATCAGAAAAATTTGTTCAATTTCCAGAAATTTCTGCAATTTCTAGAAATTTCTTCATTTCATGAAATTTCTTTACCTTCATAAAGTCTTTTCAAAATTAAGAAATTCTTTCAATATATCAATAAATTTCTTCAATGACAATAAAATTTGACCAATTTTAAGAAATTTGTTCAATACCAGAAATTTGTTTAATTTAAGAAATTTGTTCAATTTCAGAAATTTATTCAATTTCAGAAATTTGTTCAATTTCAAGAAATTTAATTAATTTTAAGAATTTTCTTCAACTTCAAGATATTTCTTCAATTTCAATAAATTTCTTCAGTTTTAAGAAATTTATTAAATTTCAAGAAATGTTTTCAATTTGTAGAAATGTCTTCAATCTCATAAAATTTCTTCAAATTTAAGAAAATCCTTCAATTTTAATAAATTTTCTCAAATGACAATAATATTTGTTCAATTTTAAGAAATTTGTTCAACTTTATGAAATTAGATTAATTTTAAGTTTGTTTAATTTCATTCAAACTCCAGTTTTAAGAAATATATTTATTTTTAAGAAGTTTCTTCGGTTTGTTCAATGTTTAGAAATTTTTTGGATTCTAGAAATTTCTTTAATTACAATAAAATTTTATCAATTTCTATTTTCTTTAATAAAAAAAGACTTAAATCAAAAGATAATTTCTAATTTTTAAGATATTTCTTCAATTTGCAAGATATTTCTTAAATTTCAAGAAGTTATTTAAATTTCAAAAACTGTCTCCAATTTAAAAATTAATTAATTTAAAAATTAATTAAATTTCTTGAAATTAAAGTAATTTTAAGAAATTTCTTTAACTTCAAGATATTTTTTCAATTTGCAAGATATTTCTTAAATTTCAAAAAATGTCTCCAGTTTAAAAATTAATTAACTTAAAAATTAATTAATTTTCTTGAAATTAATGTAATTTTAAGAAATTTCTTCAACTTCAAGATATTTCTTCAATTTCAAGAAATTTCTTCAGTCTTAGGAAATTTATTTAATTTCAAGAAATGTCTTCAATTTTAAGAAATATCTTAAATTTCATAAAAGTTCTTCAAATTTTAGAAATTCCTTTAATTTCAATAAATTTCCAGTGACAATAATATTTATTCAATTTTTAAAAATTTGTTCAATTTTAAGAAATAAGTTCAATTTTAAGAAATTAGTTTAATTTTAAGAAAATTTGTTCAATTTTAAGTTTGTTCAAATTCATGCCCCATTTTTAAGAAATATATTTATTTTTAAGAAATTTCTTTGTTTTTTTTAATTTTTAGAAACTTTTTTAATTATAATAAAATTTCATCAATTTCTATTTGCTTTAATAAAAAATACTTAAATCAAAAGAAAGTTTCTAATTTTCAAGATATTTCTTCAATTTGCAAGATATTTCTTGAATTTCCAGAAATTTCTTCAGTTTGTTCAATTTCTAGAAATTTCTTCAATTTGTTTAATTTAAAGAAATTCTTTAAATTTTAAATAATGTCTTCTATTTAAAAAAATGTCTCCAATTTAAAAAAATGTCTTCAATTTCTTCAATTTCTAAATTTTAAGAAATTTCTTTAATTTTAGAAAATCTCTTCAATTTTAAGAGTTGTTCTTCAATTGTAAGAATTTTGTCCGCAGTTTTTCGGAAATAAAAATTAAAAAATTCACATCAAATGTGTCAGGACACTGTTTCAAAGAAATTAGGTACAATGCATCATATCGAATTAAAAAGTATTTTAAATATTGTAATAAAGCCTACAAATTAAGTCGCGGTACCGCGCACGGTATAAATTTTATTTAACTTTAAATAATTTAGAAATTCGTAAATAATAATAATTATTAAAATTATTAGGGAATAGAAAAATCCTCAAAAGGCTGATATCAAGTCATAAATAAAGAATAAAATTATTCAATAAACAATCAAACAATAAACTCATAATTAAATAGTACAACATTTAATTAAAAATTGAATAAAAATTGAATTAATAGCTGAATATTAATTAGACTCAATTGATATTAATTTCTAGTATTAGAATTTATCAAATTTTTAAAATTTTAGAAATAAGACTCAAAATAATGTCTTTCCTCGGTGTTAAAACTTTTTTATTGATCTTTACTAATATTTTCAATTGTCAGAATTAAAAAAAAAAGTTTAAAATAAACTGATATTCTTATTGAAAAATGTAAAAAGTTAAAAATATTTTTGAATAAATCTACTTTTATTATGTAAATTATTTTTCGTGGAAAATTAAAAATTTTCTAATGTCATTTGCGTATTAATAAATTTGGCAAATTTTAAAATATTATCTCACACCCTTGATGTTCATTCTCTAAATTTTAGCTTCGCTCGATTTTTAAAAATCCTCAATCTATTTCATGTTTGAGAGTAATTTCACTTGTACAAAGTTGAAAACCCAATCTGTTAAAATAAAATTTCTAAATAATATTTTAATCTCTATTTTAACTATCACTTATACTAAAATGGATTTTAAAATAATATGTATAAAAAAGTATGTATAAAAAGTAATATGTATTAAAAAGAAAGAATATAAAATACGAAAAGTAAATGTACCATTGTATTACTTGGTACCTCCTCTTTCGAAGAATATATTCATATATTTATAATCCTCGTAAAAAACTGGATCGAAAGTTCTTTTACAAAAATTAAATCAGATAAGGCATTAAAAAGTTATTAAGAAGTAAAGAACGACCAATCAGCAGCGAGGAAAATCTGCTGTACGTGAGCTGACGCTAAGCGTGTGTGCGTGTCAACACGCGTAACGCCGCTCACGTACAGCTGTTCATCCTCGCTTCCGATTGGCCCTTCTTTACTTCTTAATAACTTTTTAACGGCTCAACCAATTTAATTTTCGTTCAGGAACTTTTAATTCAATTTTTTCCAAGGATTACGAATATATAAATATATCCCTCGATAAACTGGATACCTTGTATAAAAAGAAGTAAAATTTATACCGCACGGTAAAGTACATCTCTGTATTATAAATAAGCATGACATTAAAAAAAAATATATATATATATAAATTGTACTCTTACATTTACCAAGCAATTGTTCTCGGACACAGAGAACGTTTATTTATCGAATTATGCGAGTACTTAACGAAAAATGCCTTCTATGGTCCATATAAATAATACTAACGATTAGTAGTTAGAGATCATCTGGGAGATAATTTATTTATCGTAAGAATGTTTACTGAGCAGTTGCAAAATTATTGTAATGATTTTACTTGAAAGCGTGACTGGAAAACTGTTTAAAAAAATAGTCGAACAAAATCTGAAAAAATGTAATGTGAGTGGAAAAAAGAAAGAAACACAGTATTGCCTTCCTCGTGGATGAGATTTCGGCGCGTCAATTTTCCTTTAAGTTTTAGAGAAATAAATTCAAGACAATCACGATTTTCGCGCCGAAGCCTCGTTCAATTAATTTTTTCTAATTTTCGTTTTCTTAAGCGAACCGACAATCACTGTCGTTGGTTCGACTCTTCGTATTCTGTAATTAACGAATTTCCCTCGTCTTTCCGAGACTCAAAAAAGTATTTGAATTAAACTATTAATTAGATTATAATGAAGAAATTTGATTTTTTTAAAAAATGATTATGGCAATCGATTCTACGAGAAAAACTGAGAAGATTTTGTATAGATCATTTTTTTGTACCAGTTATATTTTGTTTATAAAAGCGCTATGAACAAATAACATTTGTTCTCGGAAAAGGCGTCAGGTATTTGCTTCTCTCTCACTCTCATGATCCCCTCTCTTTTTATGAAGTTTGGATCCTCCTTTTTTCCGCTCACGCCTTCCTCGCTTCTCGTACAGTATAAAAGCATCGCGAGGGGAGCAAAAAATACGCGAGCCGACAAAGTAGGAGGAGCCAAACTCGGCGCGCGCATTTCTCGCTTCGTGAGCGGACAAAAGGGGAGGAGCCAAACTTCGTAAAGAGAGCGGGGAGTGTTGGAGTGAGAGAGAAGCAAATACCTTCCTCTGTCCGAGACGGCGCTAATTCTAAACGCTTTTTCTGTTTAATTTAAATTATCAAAAATCTTTTTTGGGTCTCTATCGCCTCTAAATCTATAATGCATTCTATCTGCATTTCGTTTGATTCCTTCTTATACAGGGTAAGGAATTCGGGACGAGCTAAAAATTATTATTGAGAATGGAGATTCTTTGAAAAAGTGGGATTCTCTTGAGAAGCGTGCAGAGAAAAATTTGCTACAAATTTTTTCTTTGCTTTAAGTAAGATTATTTAACCACTTTAAAAAATACTTATTATAATTTAAAATTTTGTAAAATTACATAAACGGTATTTAAATTAAATTTATTTGCCCACTTCTCAAGTCCACAAAAGTGTAAATAGTGAAGAGAATGAAAAATTGTTTTGTGATTTTGGTTAAGGAATTTAGTGCTTCCAATTAGAAAATGCAAAAAAAAGCTAGCTCGTCCTTCCGCCTCAAGAAAAACTCCAAGGGGGTGACGAGCGAGGGTCGGAAAGTCTGAAAACTTTTCGAGAATCGCGGTTAAAAATATTGAAGCTGCGTGCACGAATGAGAGTGAGAGAGAAGACAATTGTTACGGGTTTGGATGAACCCGCTCGACACCCACTGTGATATATTTTTAATTTTTTGGTTTAAACTCGCTTCAGGTCAGAATATATAATATTCTTTGGAAAAAAAAATCAATTTTCCCAAATTGGGAGAAATTGAGAAATAGAGCGAGTTTCTTCTATTTCTATACGACTCTTTACTGACAACACCAAAAGGATGTGAATGTAAATGAAACCTAGCTAATAATTCTTAAGTTGACGTATTTTAATACGCGGCCTGTTGATATAATTATAAATAATTAAAAAATTATAATTAAAGTATACTTCGTCTTAAGAGATTGCGATTATTCTGGTATCAGTGCGATGTTAATATATAAATAATTTAAAAAAAAAATATATATATATATATACATAATGAACCTACCATTTTGATTAATAGCAATTTACTACTCTTCTTAGAGCAAAACTTCTTTTCTACTCTGTTTTTAAAAATGCAATTTTATGAGAGCGTCGTCTTCACTCCGAATTTCCTATTATTAAGAGTATATAAAATATTTTCCGCAAGTAAAAACTACGTGAAACAGAACCAAAATGTCAAAGCGACGCGAATCAATTATTTTTATTGCACACTCGTGATACAAAGATCCGTTCGTCGATACTTATTGTACAGATACACGCTAAAAAGTCCCTGTATCTTTTTCAGTAGAATCATGAGATCGATTCATCCTAGAACTATATTAAAAAAAAAGAGTTATTGTTATAAATGTTACTATCGTTGCCATTTCGTCATTAGGACTAAGATTGTTCATTCGTTATCACAAATTTCGTTTAGCTAGAGTCATTGCATCATTATTGTCATTAATCATTGAAAGTTTGTCGACTAGGCGAGATTCGCTGGACGACAAATCGTCTCGGTACTTTCCAATGGAATCTCAACGTACTTCGTATTATATATCTATTTATGGTACTCGTTATAGTTACTACGACATTGAACCGCTATATTTTCCTCGATTAACGAAATTTGTCTCTAAAGTTTATTAAATTTTACGAGAATAAAGCACTTTACGATAGCAAATCAATCTTCTTTTTTTAAAAACCTGGTTATTCCTTTTTTAAAAAGTTTATAATTTAAGACTATTGAATAAAAACCTTCTGAATTCACTACCTAGTGCCTCTAATCTTTCATAGTTGACAAAAAAAAATAAGTAATAAAAGTAAAAATTAAAAGATGAGCGGACAAATAAGGAGGAGCCAAACCTCGTAAAGAAAGGTGGCACGCCTTTTTTGTTTTTAGCTCCTCCTACTTTGTCCGCTCGTACTTTGTTTGCTTCCCGGCACTTTTAAATGGAGTGAAAACTTTGCAAGAGGAAAAAGTAGGAGGAGCCAAACTGAAAAAAAATTAACTCCTCCTACTTTGTCTGCTCGCATTTTTCTCGCGTCCCGGCGGTTTTAAATAAAGCGAAGACTTTGCGAGCAGAAATAGTAGGAGGGGCTAATTTTCGAGAAAAATTGTTTGGCTCCTCCTACTTTGTCCGCTCGCACTTTTCTCGCTTCCCGGCACTTTTAAATCAAGCGGGAACTTTGCAAGCCGAGAAAGCAGAAGGGGCAAAACTAAAATAAAAATTTCAACTCCTCCTACTTTGGCCACTCGCACTTTTCTGGCGTTCCGGCGGTTTTAAATAAATCGAAGACTTTGCGAGCGGGAAAAGTAGGAGGAGCCAAAGTCCAAAGAAGGAGAGGAAAAGGAGAAGCAAATACGTTCCGCTTTTTCCGAGAAACAATGTTGGGCTCCTCCTACTTTGTCTGCTCGGACTTTTCCCGCTTCCCGGCGGTTTTGAATCGAGCGGAAACTTTGCGAGCGGAAAAAGTAGAACCAGCTGAACTCAAAGAAAAAAAATTTTTCTTCCTCTACTTTGTCCTTTTGCACTTTTCTTGCTTCCCAGCGTTTTTAAATCGAGTGGAAACTTTGCGAGCGGAAAAAGTAGGAGGAGTTAAACTCCCTGAAAAATTCTTTGGATCCTCCTACTTTGCCCGTTCTCATTTTTCGCGCTTCCTGAAGCTTTTAAATCGAGCGAAAACTTTGCGAGCGGGAAAAGTAGGAGGGGCTAATTTCCGAGAAAAAATGTTTGGCTCCTCCTACTTTGTCCGCTCGCACTTTTCTCGCGTTTTCAGCGGTTTTAAATAAATCGAAGACTTTGCGAGCGGAAAAAGTAGGAGGAGCCAAACTCCAAAGAAGGAGAGGGGAGTTTTTAAATCGAGTGGAGAAAGTAGAAGGAGTTAAACTCCGGGAAAAATGGTTTGGCTCCTCCTACTTTGTCCGCTCGAGATTTTCGCGCTTCCTGAAGCTTTTAAATCGACAGAAAACTTTGCGAGCGGGAAAAGTAGGAGGGGCTATTTTCCGAGAAAAAAATGTTTGGCTCCTCCTACTTTGTCCGCTCGTACTTTTCTCGATTCCCGGACCATTTAAGTGGAGCGAAAACTTTGCGAGCGGAAAAAGTAGGAAGAGTCAAACTTTGTGAAAATAAAGTGTAATTTAAGAAACACTACATTCTTATATTATTTCGAAGTTTGGAATAAAAAAGCTCAGATTCTCAATCATTTACAATTATTTTTTAAAAAATACAATATAGTTTTATCTATATAAAAGCTAAGAATAATGAAAATTAAAATTAGAATAACAAGGTAAGACATTATTTACAAATAGTTTCTTTTTTTAAAAAGACGTCAGGTGAAAAGCAATTCCACGACGAAGCCAAACATCCTTCTCGTCTCTTGGACAACCCACAGGCAGAGAGCAAATAAAAAAATTTCTTTGGGAGTCGGCATAAACCGGGACCTCCAGAAACTCATCACCTGATTCTAAATCCTGACTCCTGGTGATATTTTCTTCAAAATTCGAATCATTTTCAAGTGGCAAATACGCAATTTGGCATCCTGGAGCTGCTATCACTGGTGCATCATCGGTTGAGACTTCTTTTAAAACACCCTTCCTTATTTTTCCACCTGTTAAAAACAAAAAATATATGCTAATTAATTATCTGTCAATTTCCTCTTAAAAAATGTTTTCTTAATTAATGTTCACACAAAGGTTACCTGTTAATAATAGACCCTCAACAACAACTGATGTCTTCCAATCTTCTGCGGATGGAGTTTCGGACCAATTAGCACGAAGTCGAAGATTCTCGAGAGGCCGGCCAGATTCTCTAGCAGTGAATTGTTTAAAAGCGGCTAGAAAAGCCCTAGGTCTGGCGAACCAGAGCAAATTGATCCGTTTCGGTAGCCCAGAAGATAGAGCGGTCAGGGACTGATGTCTAGATACCAGTCCGTTGACGAATGGAATTATTTCAGAGGGTCCATTTGACCATTCCAGGCTCCAGCGTTTGGGGACCTAAATTGTTTATTGTTTTTAAAATTAGGAGAAAAACAATTTTGAAAAACTCAAAACTAACCTTAGATCCTTCAAGGTGTACAGATTCAATATCCGATTGGATGATCCTCATCAAATTAGTTGTCGTGTGTCTCTCGTCCTTGAAGAACCCACTCAGAGGATTGAGGCTCTGATCACTCGTTGGTTTCACGTTAGAAAGACTCTGATCGATCAGATTTTTTAAGTCTCTTTCAGTCTTCGTTTCCATTCTTCGATGCTTCTTGTCTTCTTTACTTGAAACTTTCGAAACAAGGTCTGAAAAAAAAGGATTTAGTATGGGAGATAAGATAATAAACAGACTGGTGTAGAAATTGGCAGATGGACACATCGCCTGATACCAAGCAAACGTCAACAGGTCATTGATGATTTATCTCGTGCTCTGTTTGAGAGTGGAGGGGGACTAAAATTTACGAGGGAAAAAAGGAAGGAGAACGCCAGGAGAGGGAGAGTCAGTCAAATTAGAGAGCTCGACCAGGATGGGCCTTAATTTTGAAAATTGTTTTTGGAGAGACTTTCGTCTTTTGAGTTTTGTGGTCCGACTTTGAATACTCTAAGGAGTGACTAGTTTTTTATTTAAGTGTTTTTTTGTGGAACAATTTGGAATACTCTCAGGAGTGACTAGTGTTATCTTTTTGGAACTGGTGGTGACTTGAAAACCGATATTGGAAATCTTAACCGAATAAAAGGACTGACTGATTGTGCGACTTAAGTCGCCAGTTTTTTCATCCTATTAACTTTGGGCTTTCTACAGATTTTTTTGAGTGAGTAACTTTATGATTTTTGTAGTTTTGAAAAAGACTAATTTTTTTGTCGCTTCTCTCGCTCTCCTCTACCTCTACCCTTTGTTGGATCCAAGTGCTGCACAAATATTTAAATTTAAGTTTACGAATTTTTCCGGTAGGTAACGGAGATGAATCTAATTCTAATCCCAAACCTCACCATATGGACCTTTAGAGTCACCAGACAGTTTTTAAGATTGAGCAAAGTTTCCTAACGGGGAGCCAAATTCATCAACCAACCTTTGGGAATCAAATCCTCATTCATCGGGACAAAAATTCCTACGTTGTCGGAGGAAACTTTTACCTGAGTTCGGAGAGTCTATTGTTTGTCAATAGTAGCGGAAGAGCAACTTTATGGAACTGGAATCGCTGAACGATACGCATATTTAAATAGTAAAAATGATTTTTTATTCTCTAAATATTTTTGTAAACTGTCAAGATATGTATTAAAGTACCTTTCAACAAAGCCAGTGCGCTTTTGGAAGCTGACTTCTCCCACGTCCTGTGAGCGTTAGCAGGTAACCCAAAGTAATCTTGTGGAGATTCCAGATCACTGAGTCGATCCACAGCACGAACGGGATCTCCAAGCGTGGCTTCCTGGACGTTGAGAATACCTCCTAATTTCTGCCGACCCTTGTAAACATCCCCGGTCCAGATACTTCTCAATATTGCTCTCAAAGCTCTCATATCGTAATCATCCTGAAGACGACCACCATAGACAGCAACATCAAGCAGCCCTCTTCCCTCCTCCCAATCCTCACTATCGCCAGCGGATTTTGATTTAACGACAAGTTCACAAGCAGCTCCAAGATCAGCCTCACTCCAGTCATATTCTTTTATCCAGCCTTGAGGGACGAATCTCCTTCGCTCCTGCAGAATTGCATGAAGCCAGGATAGAAGCAGCATCTTCTTTACATTCCCTAGCTCTGACTGACGTTGCTGGAGTTGCTGAAAAGATTTTTTCACGTTTCTTTTTACACCTTCAGGCGGCTCGTAGGCTAGCTTCAGACACAGGCCGGCCAAGCCTGGATAAAATCCGACACATTCCTCAGTAGTTAGCCATATTCTGGTGCTGGGATTTCTATCGGTGGTGCACATCGGTGACCTTAGGAATCCCTCCAGACGAGGTAGCCAGTTTAGGGCCAGCTGGAGGTTACTTAGGAGGATCCAACTCCCGCTCCTAAAATTGATGTGGAATAAAGAGATTTTTATTCGGTTTTGGAGAAAATCGAGATTTTGGATTAAGAGACTGATAACTACCTGCAAGCTTCTTGGAGAGCTGCTTCTGCTTGACCCACTTGTCCTTGACCTAAGGACACCTCGATAAATCCTGTAGCCTGTGCGACTTGACTAGAAGCCAAGGCGTTTAATTCCGGTGAGGGATCTGCTCCTGGAGAGAGTAGAAGCAGGACAGGATAGGTTCCGGATTCTTCTGCTATTGATTTTAGCGTCCAGGCGGTTGGAGCTAAATTTCGAACACCTAAATTTGGAAAATAATTATTTGTCTGTAACCAAATACTATTTAAAGATTGAATTAGTTACCGAGTTGATCAGCAGCCCACTTGGAAAGAGCTGTGTGTAGATGATCGGGTCGAAGGGCTTGGATGATCAACATCTTCTCAAAAGAGTTGATGCTGTTCTCAGAGTAGATATGACCCACGTCTTCCAACCAGCTTGCCTTTAATTTCGACGCTGTCTAAAATGTTAAAATTAAAATTTTAAACCTGTTTAGAGGTAAAAAGCATTGAATTGGGGTAAACTGCCCTAATTCTAAAACTAATCTTCTAAATTAATTTAAAATAATTTTACCTCAGGCAGCGTGGACGTAAAAGCCCTAACAGCATTCTTTCTCTCCTCGGGAATCCACTCAGGTATTTTTAAATCCGAAGTGTTATTCCCGGATAGGTTTTCTCCGTTTAGAAGCAACTGTTTTTCAGCGTCGGACACTGAGGTGATTGTCAGAGCCAAATGAAGAGCCAAAGGTAGTCGATGTTTTCTGTACGCAGCTTTGGTGCAATGATGAAGAGTAAGGGCCACCAAACTAAAAAATATTTTTTTACTTTAAAAGGTTATAGGGATTATAGGGAAAACCCATTAATTTCTCGCGCGTAATTACTAAATTCCTCTAAATTACTATCCTAACAATTATAATTATTAAAAACAACTTTACCTTTTCTCTAGGTATTTATCCCTCTCGGCTTTGTCGTCAGCTTTAAGAGAACCCCTATCTTTCTCAGCATCAAGGTAGAGATCCGTCAAGGCTTCATTAGAAAACACATAAAGTGGACTCAAGGAATTCAAAAACCTAATAGCCTTGAAGAAATTAGCGGCAAATTTTGCCAGCTTCTCATGCTCCCTCATCCTCCTGGTAACTTCTTCAAAACTATGTCGACTCTCTTCTAAAGCAAGAGCAATCTCCTTAGCCTTAGACTGGGTAGCCTCTAACGAAGACAACAATCCTCCTTGAGATCCCTGAGATTCTTGAAGAAGGTCCTGTCCTCTAGCTGCTCCCAACTGGACCAACAGTCCCAGTCTCGCAGCATCCCTCTCTCCAGCCAACTTCTCTTCCCGCTCTAAAGCCTCCCTTCTCTGAACCTCAATCTCCGGGGTTTCCCTCAAAATCACTTTCTCAATGAATTTTTCCGCCAAGCTTCTGGTGCCAGCACCAAGAGTTATTCGAAACAGAACCGCATCAGCCTCACCCGGAAGACCATCCAGACGATTTCTCCTCGTGGCAAGAAATAATTGAAATCCTTGCTGAGCCGGAAGAACTCTGTCTCCCAATCTGAGGGGTCTTTTTCGAAGCAGAGGAAGAAGGACGGAAGGGAAATCGACTAGTTCCTCTATTAGGAGGGGTTTTCCAAACCTGACAGCCAACTCGACTGTTGTCAAAAACTTGCTGTCGTCGGGTTTTGTGACTTCTAGTCTGGAACCAATGTTGGATTTCAGCCAAGTTACAGCCACTCCAGACGGATCCATGAAAATGGAAACCAGGGGACCTCTGAGGGCGCAAGCAGCCCCAACTAAACTTCCGGTGTCGACAGGCAAACCTTGAGCTCTCCAGAGCAACCGTTCTCTTTCGGTGATCAAGAGATCCAGCACGGTCCTTCTCCAGTTATCGTCCTTAGTTGAATCCTGATAAACGAGAAGCGCGGCTGCATTTGCCGCTTCAACTCCCAGGATCATTTTCCTCGCGGTGAGTTCTTCGAATTGTTTCTGCCAGTCACAATGTTCGGTGTCTAATTTCTGAAGAAGAGCTCTGGCAGTGGCTAGGCTAGCTTCAGTTGCCTCTGATCGCAGTTGCAAGGCGGCGGCTCCCCGTGAATGGGCTGCCAGCTGCTCCTGAAGCTGAGCCACCTTGCTCTCCACCGTGTTAAGACCTTCAACTAATTTTCCTAGCTGAGCCTCAGCGGCGGCTAGACTATCTGCCAAGACCCTTTGCTCCTTCTCCAACGGAGCGACCTGTTGCAATATTTGTCCGTACTGAAGATTTGCAAGAACCCAGGCAGCCAGTGGAGCAGCAGCCACTGAAGCTCGTTTAGCAGTCTTTTCTTCGAAACTCTCCGGTCGTTCACTCACGAGCTTGGACACAGCTTCCAAACTCGCTGGAGTACTCCGTCTAGCGTCCCAGGATCTGATCTCTTCTTTCACTCCCCGCTTCGCCAGGAAAGTCTTCATGCTGTTCCAGGATGTGTCCCGGATCCCCATCAGTCTTAGGACTCCTTCCAGAACGTCTCTAACCGGGGCTGGAGGAGCCCTTAGAGACCGGACTTCTGACAAGGCATCAGCGCCAATTCCAGCGACTGCATGGGCAGCTTGCTCTACCAGCGGCTCAACTTTTCCCAATTCACTCTCAATGTCTGCTTTTCGTCGCGCCAGCTCTGCACTTTCCCGCTCCGTCGCCGCTTTTAAAGTCGTCATTTCTCCTCTCTGACCGGTGGTCCCCCTCATTGTGGCTGTTATCTGCTCCAAGGCGGCATTGGCCCTTCCTTTCTCTTTCTCTAGCTCTCGTCGTTGTTTGTCCGCTTCCTCTTCTAACTTAGAAACACGCTCACCAGCCTCTCTTAGTCTACTAATACCAGCCTCTAGACTCTCAAGTTTCCCTTCTATCTCCTTCATCCATTTCTCTCGAAGCTGAGTCCAAATGCTCAGCAAGGCTAAAAACCTAGCCGGAGCTTGCTGATGCCGAGGAGCCTGTAAGTGACAATTGACCAAATTTTTCACACCTGAATTTTCATCTTCAGCTCCTACTCCAGTCTGCTGAACCGCCAAGTCCGTCAGGGTCTTTTCCAGGGTCCACCACTCCCTCCCATGTCCGTGACCTATGAAAATACACTGCCTGATGAGACTCGATCGTATCAACCACGGAGCGTTTATTTCATTCACGTCTAGGATTATAATCACTCTTAGTAGAGTTTGCAGACGGTGGTAGAAATATTGCTCCAGTGTTCCGGAGAAGTCCTCTCTTCTCGCCAGCTCAGCCAGTGGGGCAATGACTCCATCGAGTTCTTCAGGTGTCAGAAGACCTGGAATTTCACCCTGTGAAACAATAGCGCCTACAAGAACAGCAAGACCTTCTTCTCTGATGTGGTGCTCCTCCAACAGAAGAATCGTCGGTTCCCCGTCAATTGCGGACGCTTGCACAGCTGCCTTAATCGCCGCTCTGGCTCTTCCAGGACCGAAATTCACCACTTGCATTGAGCAATACGTGCTGATTAGCCTAACAGCTGATTTACGACCAGAGCCAGGTCTCCCAATCAGAATAATACCGCGTTGTTCGTTTCCTAAAGCCCAGCTGATTCCGGAAGCAGTTTGCAGAAGATGGGATGAAATCACAACCCTCAGAGGATCCCCTTCTCGTGCACATCTAGCCGCTGCACCTTCAATTTCCTTATTCCACGATTCCTTCTCCAACGGTGTTAACCCACTTCCCCCCTTCCAGACGTAAACATCATCCAGGCTCTTATCATTCGGTACTCTGGAAGTTATCATCGACTCCCATTTCTGCAAATCCATAGCTCGCAGTCTAGACCTAAAGATCTGTCTCCCAGAATAAATCAAATGACACGTGATGTCAGCTTCATCTTCAGCTACCGGATAATACTTCAACGAATCAGCCCAAAGTGTCAGGCTTTTGTAGGACCACTTGGAAGACGATTCATCAGCAGCAATTGTCCCGAAAGTCTCCACCATTGCTGGGACTACTCTAGCGATCCAGGACTCAACCATCACATCTCCTCGTTTCAGTGCATTGCGCAGATGGAGTTCCACAATAGCCACCAACTCTTTTGATGATTGCCGAGGCAAATAGTGGGTCATTAGAAGAGCATTCAACCTCGGATGAACTTTACTGATGGAATCACCAGTGCAGATGACAGTCAAGCTCATACTAGCAAACTCCAAATCATCTTCGTGAAAACCCCCTTCTTGCAGCAGTTGTCTAATAAGTTCCTGCAAGTCCTTTGAAGCCAGATGAAGGTCCTCCAAAATGAGAATCAACCTAGAGCCATTTCTAGGTCGATAGGCTCTTCCTTGAGAAGATGACTCCACCTGAACACACACTCTTTTCAATCTCGCGATCAAATCCTGAGGACCATAAAGGGAGGAACCTTTTACGACCGACAGAGATTCTCCAGCACTGTCTTTAATCGAAGACGAAATCGTCCCGATCAAACAACTCTTCCCACATCCATCAGGTCCTCTTATCAAAACTGATCTATTACTCTCCACCCAAGGCAGAATGATCGCCATAGCTTTCTGAATCGTTCCGGATACGAAAACTGGTCCGGTTTCGGTCATTGTGGACTCATCAGAGCTGCCTAAGGGTTCTAGACGATCAGTTTCTGCATTGTACAAGACAGCGAGCGGCTTTTGAGGATCAGGACACCAGCAATCGGTGAGTTGATAAATTGATCTGGCCAGCAGATCCCTCTTCTGATGGTCCCTGATTTGGCTACATAGGGAAACCAACAGAGCATAGGTCCCCAAAGTTTGACTATGAGCCTTTCTCAAATGTGGAAGAGTCCCGTTGATCAAGCCTGCGGCTGATGAGTATTCCTTGTTGATCTTTAGCACTTGTTTTATCCCAGTAACTAAATGAGTACTAGCAATATTCCTTCCGATCATTGGGAGATCTTTTAGAATATCGGGAGTGATGAGGGAAGAAATAATCGATGACCCAAGATTTAGGACTCCAAGCCGAGAAACCGTTGCAGGACTCGCAGCATCGAGTTTATGACTCTCGAAAATAAAACGTGTTTCGGTTCCTAGCCTCATCCCAACTCCATTAGGAAGGGTCAGGGTGCGATTGTCATCCAGTGCTGAATTTAAAGCTTCGGCCCATCCAGGTACCACATCTCCATTTAAGACAATCCAAGTTGGTGCATCACCAGCTGATGCAACTGCACTCGCCAGTAAGCCCTCCTTCCATTCTCTAGTCTGAGGGTCAATTTTGCCCAAGAGCTTGGACTTCGGCACTGCTCCTGGATAAACCACGAACTGGACAATTGGTTGCCCTATTTTGGCAAAAGCTTCAGCTAGGAGTTTTCTAATCAAAGTCTTCCCACTGCCAGGAGGTCCAACTACAGCCACACCAGTTCGGCTCCTCAGCTGATCATTCAGCTGAATGCATCTACCCACAAGGTCATCTTGCAAACCCCTAGACTCACAAAGTTCTACCAAACTCTTCCGTAGGTCCAGTTTTTCTGTTGAATCCACCAAGGCCAAATCAATTTTCGGGAACACGTCCTTCAACAAACCAAGAAATTTTCCCGTGTCGACTTCGTTCAATTTCGGTAAAGTCGAAGCCTTAATGGCAATCAAAAGCCTCATACTCTCACTCACATCTGAAGACTTGACGTTGGACGGAATCGCGTCCAGCACGGACCTAAGGGCCCTAAGACCCCAATCGTAGTGAGGTTGTTTGGAAAGCAGTTTTTCCGCGATGTCGATTATCTCTACCAGTTGATTAGCCAGATTGGAGGCTTCTAGGAAACCCGCGCATTCCAAGAGGGCTCTAACTATGTTCACTTTGTCAGGATGGGCCATTCCAATAGGACGGAACAGTCGGGCTAAGGAGTCGGGTAGTTTATGACGACCGCCGTAGTCATTGCTGGCTGGATTCATGGTGATGAAGATGCAACAGTGTGGATCTAGGGTCACACTCTGTCCACTTAGCGAGACGTTGTTGGCTCCGTCCCTTACAGCTTCTTGCAGAGGCCTCACTAACATGGCAACAGCACTCAAGGTCTCTTCCTCAAGACGATTAAACTCGTCGAAACAACCCCAAGCTCCAGCCTGAGCGAGGCCTCCAAGGATCCTTCGCATGCTCCCAGCATCCATACCTTCGTCACAATTAAACACAATAACTAACCGCCCTAAAATTGATCCCAGAGCTTTAACGCTTTCAGTTTTTCCGGTTCCAGCTGGTCCTGTAGGACTGCCTCCTAATCCCAACTTCATCGCCTGGGTCAGGGCTAAGAAACACCTTTCTGTTAATGGAGTTCGGACAAGACCCAAAGCAGCTCCTTGGTACTCGAATCGGTAAGGAAACTCTGCTCCCGCACATCTAACAACTGCACCGTTCCCTCTACGGTAGCTTCTTAGTTGTCTGTTCCAAGTCCACGAGACACTTTCCTTGTTTGTCAGTATTCCGAGAAGGTGTCTAGCTACCTGCAGGTGATGAACGATATCCAGAAGAAGACCCCTAGCTTTTAGAGCTGTTAGCTTGTCTCCAGCGTCTTCTAGGCCTCTGTACTTCGCTCTCTGAGATTCCAGATACTCCAGGAGTTTCTTCACCGAATGCTTCCCTTCCTTTAACGCCACTTCGCATTTTTCCGTGAAAAGGATCCTCCCACTGAGGAGCAAAATTTGCGCCGGGTACAAAGAAGGATCAGCGGATAAATCCGTTAGGCACTTCGAGAGGCTCTGTCTTAGAGCATTTCTCATCCCTTCTTCCAGATTCGTCAACCATTGAGAAAGAGGATCCATGGTATCGACAGGTTGTGGCAGTTTTAGAACCTCACCTTCAGGTGACATCACGCTCTTGATCAAATTCTTCTCCCTCTCGATGGTTCCAACCCCTTGGTAGAGTTTTGGTAATTGGGTCTCGAGCCCTTTCCCCGTCCCTGACACCAATTCTAACAAGTCCTCGTCGCTTAGGAAATACAATCGTGGATAGGAGGACCTCTTCTCTTCCAGGAATTCATCAAGGCTTCTTTGGCACCGATCAAGCAGATCTTTCAAATTCATTAGAGCCGGTAGGGGCAGCTTCCTCAAGGAAGGTATTCTAGGATCCTTCACGACTTCGTTCATCACGTACCTAAACTCCTTATCTGCCCTTAGCCATTTTCCCGTATCGTTCGGAGCAGCTCCTCCTCCGTAGACCGGCTCCAGATAAACCCACTTTCTTTGGAGCATGCTAAGAATCTTGATCCTCTCTTCCAGTTCGTATAAAGCCGCTTCGCACCTGGACGCTCTGGATGCAAACCTTTCATAACCCGAAGCACCTTTTGCTCCCTCCAATAAAAGTCTCAGTTCACCGGCCCTTGCCAAAAGTGGCCCATACTCCCCAACCAGAAAGATCTTGGAGTTTTTGCTATCCAACGACTCCTGCAGGGGAAGAGACGTGGACCCCTCCCAGGCCTCCAATTCAATCAAAGCTTGTCGAATCCCACTTTCAGCCGCAGCTCTCTTCGCAATCTCCTTCACCTGATCCTCATTTTCTTTAATATCCTTGTAACAATTCAACAAATGTCCCAAAGTGATATCTCTAGGATGACTAAAACTGATCTTCAAGATTGGTTTCAACTCAGCCCAGTGTTCCTCTGCCAACTCATCTCCACGCAGAAGCTGGATCCACTCGATTCCGGTCCTAATTTCTCTAACCCTTTTCTTAACATACGATTCACTTTCATTTGGTTCCTGCAGAATCTTTCTCTCTTCAGTTTCCTGATTATTAGAATGTACTTCAAGTCTTGCTTCCCAGGAGTCCAACCAGTCGTGGAGTCTAGGTAACCTTCTTCTGGCTACCGACCACTCCTCGTCTTCCTGCTTCTTCAGCTCATCAATAAACTCCGACTGGAACCTGCAATTCAACTCCTCAGCCTCTAATTGACTCTCCAGGAGCTCGGAATTATCCTCATCTTCAAATATCTCGCTTAGGTCCACTCCGATTCTTTGACAATCTATCTTCAAGGAGTCCTTCTGGGTTTTCAAAGTTGACCATCTTTCTTTCATGGAATCTAACCAATCAAAAGTGACTCCTTCTGGTTTAGAAGACCATTTTGTTTCCCATCTCTCTCTATCGTCGCGCAAAGCGATCGCTCTGTGCCGAAGATTCACCTTCGCATCTTCTACTTGACGAACCATCACTGCTTGATGACGCTCCAGTTTTTCGGACAAACTTTCCCAAGCTGCGTGTGCAGCACTAGTTCCTAAAAAAGATATGTGATATAAAGATCCAAGAGACGATTACCTAAAAATAATAATACCTACCTTCTAACTTCTCCCTGGTCCAAGCAGCAAGAACTTTAGCTAATCCTGTAACAGCTTCTAATTCCTGAGCGGTTCCCTCAGACTCCTTTTTGATTCGGGAGTAGGTCTCATAAGCAAGACCAATTTCCTCAACATTATGAGGTCTTTTGTCTAATTCTCTGACTGCTGATGACAGAAAATCGACAACGGCTACTAGTCTAGAAGAAGCTTCTGTTCGTAGATCAAAGGACATTCTTTCCCAGTACCTACGGGATGCTGATTCTAAGTCGTTTCTTGCTGTCGCTGTGTCAACTACAATGCACCAGATTTTGACATCGCTTCCTCGCAATTTGCCAACTTCCTGAGCCCACTGCTTTGCTTCCTTGAAAGCCCGTTCCCACTCTTGGGGACTTTTACCCTTGAGTCTAAAATTTACGAGGGAAATGTTTATTTAATTATTTATATACAGATCAACGGGCTCTAAGCCCTTTGGTACATAAGTACCAAAGATAACAAAAAAGATAACAAAGTGAAAGGGAAACTTAAATTTAAATCTAATAATTGATACATAAATATTAAAACCTAGAAAACTGATCGTTAGGTTGAGATGACTTCAGCTAATCAATTTTGAAAGTAATTCTAAGATCACTATAATCATGATTAAATCTGTTTTGGACTAGGCCTATTCTCCAGGCAGCCAAACGCAAAAATCTATTTTGGATTCGCTCAAGTCTAATGAGATGAATGTCTTGAAAAGGGTGCCAATAACTGAAGCAAATAACAACAATGGTCTTACTAAAGATAAATAGAGTGTTTTAATAGTTTCAATATTTTTAAACATGGAAGCATTTCTGGTGACAAAGCTGAGAGTACGAAGTAATTTGTTTGATACAGCAGTAATGTGCTCAGTGAAGTACTGATATTGATCTTAAGAGGAAGAAAAAGGTTGCTTACTGTTCGCCAGCATCAACTTTGGCTGGAGCTGCCAAAGGAATCCATTTGCAGCGAAGAACCTCAACAGCATTTAAGACTGTTTCAGCTTCTTTGTAGACTCCTCCATAGAGATAAGCGCATCTCTGCAGCAAAGTGTGAAACTCAGCATCAGCAGAATCACCTACCCCTCTAAAATTTGTCGGGATGGCGAGAAATCTACGAATTCCGGAATAAATCTTGGCTCGGATCTCCTCCAAAGCTGGTCTCCACTGAAGAGAGCCGTATCGAAACGTTAGTTCGACTCTGATCTCTGGTAGCTTTTTCATAAGGGACGGAAGAGCAGCTCTGTTGAAAAAAATTAAGACTGTTGTTAAAAATTATATTGCGAGGAACTTAGTAAATAATTTTTGTAATGAATTACTAAGAAAGATGGATAGAGCCTAGTCCATAGATAAAAAAAAATTATGGCACTTTTCCTGTGTGACGGCCGAAAATAATTTAGGCTTTTTACAGGAATTTTTTTTCAGAGAAAATAAAATATAACTGTTAAAAATGGTGGATGGTGGTGGTTGGTGGTGTTGCACAAAAAACTCACAGCACTTTTAGTTCCAATGAATATAGTTTATTCAGATTACACTTTAGCGAATACGTCACATTTGTACACCTGGTATACCGACCAATCAACAACAATCGACACAAAACTGAACTGCTCCATCACATCAGGCCCTCCCTGACTGACTAGAAGGGTGGGAGACCTCCCACTAACGATCCAAGCTCCATCTTGTAGAGAGAGAAAGAGAGAGCAGGCATGGCCATAGCACATGGGAAAATGCACTACAATAGAAACCTTAAACTCAATTAGAGATTTTATGACAGATTATAAACAACCCATTTAAATCATGCGAGAAATCCTACTTATAACTTTAAACACTCCATAACTTAGTTTACATGTTATAATTGGTGCCTCAAAATATACAAAAAGATTTTTTTTAATAATTTTTAAAATTATTTAATAATCCTCGTACGCATCGTTTTCAGTTAGACTGGCTTACCTTCTTCTAATTCTTTCCTCTTTTGATGTGTCAGAAGCGAACTTCTCGGCTACTGAACAACAAAACGGCTGCGGTTCAAGTAGCACTTTATTGCGCGAACCCCTACACTGTTTACTTCTCCGCGCGGTAACTTTGTTATTTTTTCAAATATCGGTCTAAAACTTCTACACGATATTTTTAAGATATTGTACTTTTGAAATATGCAAACAAAAAAAATGGATTTTTTCAAACCGTCACATAGGAAAAGTGTCTTAAATTAAAAAGATTACCTGTAAGCCACATTCAGTGCCTTCATCAATTGTCGATCCCAATGCAATTTCCAGGCTTTCGTGTTTCCATACTCCGCCTCCACAGAATCAACAACTGCCCTCATGCTCTTCAAGGTATCCTTCCAGGTATTCTGATTAACAGCTAGATTAACCGCATCACCTTTTAGCAGATTCGAAACTAGATCCCTCAATACTGAATGCTTGGCTGCTAGTTCAGCGTTTTGTTGAGCAAATAGCTTGACCTGAAAAACGTTCCTTGATATGTATACCTACTTTATCTTCTATTTTATATCCCTTTTGAATCTTCCAAACAAAATTCTTCTAGATCTAACTTCGGTTAAAACTTACCAATCTATTTAATCGAGCAGTATACGCATCGACGGCGTGAGGATCCGACCAAACGACTCCAGATTGCTCTTGAACGGCCCGAGCAAGCTCTAGAGCTGCAGAAAGCATCAGTGGTCGTTGAGAAGGCACCATTCGATCTCCAATGGTGTTGTGGAAGTTGGCAATCTGCTGAAGAGCTCTGGCCCTGCTTGCCAACAATCCAGCTCGCTCTACCAACTCTTTAACTTCTCTAGGCAACTCTACGCCCTGACCAGCTAAGGCCCGAGCTTCTCTGATGAACGTCGTCAATCGAGGATTGTAGTTGACTCTCATCATACTCGTCCCAGTGAGTTCAACCACGGCAGAGTCTGTTCCCAGAGTTAGTTCCTTACTCGCTATTGCATCTGTGGTCTCCGAAACCTAAAAAAATTTAGGAACTGTCATAAGATATTAAATTCCAAATTAAAATCCATTTAGGTATCCGATCTTAGAAAATGTTTTACTGAGAATGCTTTACTTCCGCGCTGCTCTCTTTTCACCAAATTTGGCTCCTTGTAATTTTCCGCTAGCTTATACTGTGTATTTTGACTGGAAAGGTGACTAAGAAGGAGCGAGCGGACAAAGAAGGAGGAGCCAAATTTTACAAAGGGAGGGGAGCCTGAGAGCTTGGCTCCTCCTTCTTGGTCGGATCGCGTTTTCTTCGCTTTCTCTCAAAACGTATTTTTACTAAGAGGGGAGCGCTAGGTTTTGGCTCCTTCTTTGTCGGCCCGTGTTTTCTTCGCTATCTCTCAAAGCGTATTTATACTAAAAAGGGAGCGTTAGGTTTTGGCTCCTCCTCCTTTGGCGGTGCGCGTATCCTTCGCTTTCCCTCGCTCCAAATTTAGCCTGGAAAAAAAACGAGAAATTCTCCATCGGACAAAGAAGGAGGAGCCAAACTTTGTCACCGGGAAGAGATCGAGGAATTTGCCAGCGGAAAAAGGAGAAAACAATTTTTATAAAGAGAAAAAGGAAAGTGAGAGTTGAGCGCCTCCTTTTTTTCGGCTCGTGTAACCTCTGCTTCTCCTCTCGGCACTTTTAGATCCGAAATTGATCGAGGAAATTGTGAGCGGACAAAGAAGGCGGAGCCAAACTTTGAAAAGAGAGAGGAAACTGTTTGCTCCTCCTACTTTTTCCGCTAGCGTATTTTTTTTAACGGATCCTTGCTCAGTTATCGACTAGATAAAGTTTTTAGATCTAGAGATGATCGAGGAAATTGAAAGCGGACAAAGAAGGAGGAGCCAAATTTTACAAAGGGAAGGGAGCGTGAGAGTTTGGCTCCTCCTTCTTTGTCAGACCGCGTTTTCTTCGCTTTCTCTCAAAGCAAATTTATACTGAAAGGAGAGCGCTAGGTTTTGGCTCCTCCTCCTTTGGCGGCGCGCGCATCCTTCGCTTTCCCTCGCTGCAAATTTAGCCTGGAAAGGCAACGAGGAATTCTCCAGCGGACAAAAAAGGAGGAGCCAAACTTTGTGACCAGAAAGAGATCGAGAAATTCGCCAGCGGAAAAAGGAGAAAAAAATTTTTGTAAAGAGATGATCGAGGAAATTGTGAGCGGACAAAGAAGGAGGAGCCAAACTTTCTAAAGAGAGAGGGAAGCGTAAAAGTTTTGCTCCTCCTTCTTTTTCCGCTTGAGAATTTTTTTCTTAACGAATCCTTACCCAGTTATCAACCAATTCCTGCCTCTTTCTTTCAGCATCCTTAGACGCAGCAACAACCTTCTCAGCAGCTTCTTCATAACCGGGTAAATCAGACAACAGCTCTTTCCCCAACCTGTGCAAATTTTCCAATTTAATTTCCGCCGCTCTGGTTGTTTGGATTTCTTGCAAGATTAAAGGCGTGTCCAGAAGATTTTCTGTATCAGGACCAGCGCGGCAGGATTCTTTAGGACATTTGCAATAATTTAAATCAATTTGATTAGAAATCAAAATAAAATAAAAAATTAAACTAAAACTACAAAAGTAAAAGGTAGTTTAACAATTTAATGAAAAATGAACCAAGTTCTAATTAAACGGAAAGAAAAGAGTCTCACCAACTAGATGACTATAAGCTGATAAAAGCGCTTCTCGTTCGCCACGAAGGTCTCTTTTGATGCTCTCCCTCTTAATCAGTTCCCTGTATCTTCGAAACTCTTCAGCCATCGATGCCGAGTTTCTCGCGTCTGCAATTTGTGTTTTCAGTTTCTCAGCGACTTTTTTCTCGGCTGGAGCCAAACCGTCTTCAAATTTTCGCCGTAAACGCTCCCAATCCAATTCTTTTTGATCCTCCGTCAACCCTAGAAGGATTTAAATTTTATTAAAATGTTTTTTGGTAAAAAGAATTCTTAGAAACTTTTTTTTAACTTACCCTGAATATCGTCAAAGCCTTCGAGAACAGAATTTGTGCCAAGATTGGCTCTTTCTTTAGGAGTCAAAAGCCTCGTTAACTGTCGATGTTGGGCCCTGAATTCTGCAATTTCTCTAAAAAAATTAAAAATAATTTAAAAGTCCTGGAGAGTCTGCAACTTAAGGGTAGGAACTTATAATATTTTATTTAATGTAAACTTACTTTAACCTGTTCATAAGCTTCGCGCATTTTTTTGGAGTGAAAGCTGGACTTTTCCAAGGATTTAGAGAATAATGGGGCCAAAATAATGTTGTCAGTCTTTCTGACACTGTGACCCATTTTTCACAAGCTGTGGCTCCCGCTTCTATTATTTCGTCCTTCACTCGACCTTCAGAGGTTTTCATCTGTTGATATTTTATTTTAAATTATCCAAGACATGATAATTATTTTTTTTTTTGGTCTAATAATTATTTTTAATTGACTATACCCCAGCAATGAAATTTTCAACAAGAACAACGACTTCATTTCCGACAATATCTAGCAAGGATTTCATGCGTTCTTCGGTGTAAATTTGACCCGTCAGTTTCCACAGGTCGTCTACAAATCCCGAAGCTACTTCAAGAGATTCTTCTAACCCCAAGATACCTTCCCTAAAAAAATTTTAATTTGTTAAAAATTCTGTATTTTATGTTAAAAAGATAAATTAGAAAAAAAAAGATAATAAGCTACGAGCCTGGATACAGCGGCACTTTCAAGTTCAACTCTGATTTTGCGCAAAAAACTGCTGGTTTGTAGGCAAAGCTTTCTTTCGTCACTTTTTTTGCCATCTTTGGATTTTCGAACCCAAAATAATTCCTCTTCCTCGATTGTCAGTGAGAGTCTTGGGCCTAAAATGTCCTCTTCTAATTTTCTTAAGGACGAGGCATCCAAGCCTGAGGATTTGAGAGTCGGGGCCCAAACTTGACGAAGTGCCTCAACCAATGACCAACCTCCATTTTTACCTGTGGAAGTCACCTGCACGAGGTCGTGGAAATTTTTCTCTGTCACTAACGCTTCGTTTATCTGGCAATTAATTTATCGAGTTTTAGAATAGTAAAAGTGATATTTGCACTTTTAACAATAATTGAACAGTTGAATAAATAGAAAAAAAATAAAATAAAAGCAATATTACATTGAAAAATAAAAGAATAAAAATGATAAGGTAATAAGAGCAATAACAGTAAAATAGTAACAATAACATCAAAATAAGAAAAGAAAAAATTTAAACAACTTTTAAAGATAAAAGCAGTTACAGCATCATCAAATAGAAAACTGAAATGGGAATATTAAAAGAAAAAAATTAAAAACAAAAATACCAAAAGTAGAAGCAATGGCGAGTACAATAGAAACAAAAACAAAAGATGAGAATAAAAGAACAAAAATATTAACAACAAGAACTATAATGAATTAATGTAAAAAGCACAGAACAATAATGATAACAACGACAAAAACAGGAACAATATCAACAAATAGAAAATTCAAAGGGCATTATTAAAAAAAAATTAAGAAACTTAAAAAGAAACAAAAAAGTGGAAGAAATAACAATAGAAAAACTAGCAGTAATAAATAAAGAAGAAAATAATGAAAAAGAGTAACAATTGAAATAACAAGAACAATAATAATGGCAATAATAATAAAAAAAAACAGAATAATCACAAGGACAAGAACAATAAAAATAAAAACAATAACACAGTGCAACATGAAAATTCTGAACCAATTTTTGAGAATTGCCGCTGAAAGTACTTGCAAAAACTAAAAATTCTGCGTTATTACTTTTGCCAATTTGGTTCGGGTTTGGATTTTATGCTATCATCAATTTTTTTGCTCAAATTGGATTTTGACAACTGAGTCACTGAAGATCTAAATTACACTAGATTTGAAGGACACACAGAAATAGATATGTTATTAAATTCTTTATCTTCAGATGATAATGAAGACTCAGATGATAATTTTGAACCACCCATGAAAAGATTGATATCATCAGAACCAGGGGCATCAAGTTCAATGGATGGCAACAATTAACATTTATGGGCAAATCCATAGAACCAGTCAATTTTCATTTATAGAAATTTTCAAATTACGAGCACACCCTTCATTTATGGTTTATTTTCTTGAAATATATATTTGTAATATTTGCAAAACATTTTGAATAATAAAAAAATATTTATATTTATGACAATTAATATTTATATATTTATAATTAGCCTAATAATCAATAAATTATAATTTCAAAGAGTTTGATCGCTCTCCATAGTTTATAAAATTAGAAAATTGTCGATCAATAGGAGCCAATATGTGTAGGTGTAAATACTCTTCTCTATTTTGCATAATTTTTAATGCAAAAAGGAAGGAACAAAAAACACTAGACACATTTTTAAAGACAATAGTCTTTATTTGTCAAGCGACGTTTCGTCAATATTCCATTGACCTCATCAGGCTGTAAGATAAATATTACACTTTTCAGTAAATATCGTTAAATTTTTTTAACACGCACCATAATTAAAAAATATTAACAAATCAATGCAAATTTTACCTAAAAAAAAAAAGGAATTTAAATTACAAAAATTTTGCATTAAAAATTATGCAAAATAGGGAAGAGTATTTACACCTACACATATTGGCTCCTATTGATCGACAATTTTCTAATTTTATAAATTATAATTTCATTTTAGCATTTATTTTTTTATTATTCTGCAAAATTATTTTAACCAATAAACAGATATTATTGACAATAAATTTGAAACATTTGTTTCATTCGAAATAAAGCAAAAAAAAACGATATATTTGTGGATGTGTGGTCGAGCTATTGGCCAAAAATGGTAGAAAATTGTAAAAAAAAATGGTTAAAAAATGGTCATTTTTGCGATTTTGAGGCACCAGATGCAATTTTTTCGGGTAAGTTTGTTCTGCATTTTTTTCTCCCATTCGATACCTACAACTTTGCTGCAGACACAAAAAAGATATTTCTCTTGGTTTACGAGATATATAAATATATAAATATTAAAAAAGTTGTCAAAATCCCATTTGAGCAAAAAAATTGACGATAGCATAAAATCCACACCCGAACCAAATTGGCAAAAGTAATATCGCAGAATTTCTAGTTTTTGCAAGTACTTTCAGCGGCAATTCTCAAAAATCGGTTCAGAATCGATGACCTTAAAAATGTTGCACAGTGTAATAACTATTACAACAACAATGACAACAATCAAACTGAAATAAAAAAAAGCCAATGAAAGGAAATTAAAACAAAACAAAAATATTAAAAAGGAAAATATTCAAAACAGATTAACAGAAAAATATCATAACAAAAATATTGAAAATATCAACTGTGAAAACAACATCCTTAAGAAAATCAGCTATAAAAAAGACAATAATGTAAGAACAATAATAAGAATTATAACATAAACAACAATAATAATAGCAGCAATTGTAAGAATATAAAAAGTAACTACGAATGTAATAATAATTCAATAAAAAACAACAACAATAGTAACAAGAAAAACAAAAATGGTGATAATAATAATAACAGCAACAACAACAAAAGTAACAACAATAACAATGATGATAATAATAGCAATAATCACATTGACAATAGCAACAACAATAATAATAAGAATAATAACTATTACAACAACAATGGCAACAGTCCAACTAAAATAAGAAAAACTAATGAAAGGAAAATTAATCAAAACTAAGAATAGTAAAAATAGTAAAAAGGAAAATATTGAAAACAAAATAAAAACAAAAATAATATTGTTACCAAAAAAATAAAAATATCAACAGTGAAAACAACATCTTTAAGGTATTTCTCTCGCAGTTATACTTGAAAAAATCGATTTTCTATGGATTTTCTTTAAATTGTTAGAAAACGTTATTTTATATGTGCCTTGTATCTGGTTAAAATTTCAGGAACATTTACCGTCTATAATTTGAGATATTCATATTCGAAATTTCAATTTTACATGCAAAATGATAAAAAATGAAATTTCGAATATGATTATCTCAAATTTTGGACGGTAAATGTTCCTGAAATTTTAACCAGATACAAGGCACATATAAAATAACCTTTCCTCACAATTTAAAGAAAATCCATAGAAAATCGATTTTTTCAAGTATAACTGCGAGAGAAATACCTTAAGAAAATCAGCTATAAAAAAGGCAATAATGTAAAAATAATAATAAGAATTATAGCATAATCAACAATAATAGTAACAACAATTGTAACAAGAATAAAAAGAACAACAACAATTGTAATAACATTTTAACAAAAAACAACAACAATAGAAACAGCAACAATAACAAAAAAAACAGCAACATGAACATTAACAATATACAAAACGAAAACAATAGCATTAATGGTACAATTGAAAGAAAAATAACAATTGAGATAAAGCAACAATGGCACAATGAAAACAAAACTCCAACAGTGAAAATTATGACACTGATAACAAAATAAAAACAAAAATACCAACAGCGAAAATAGTTACCTTAGCAATATTAGGCTTAATAACAAGAATAAAACAATAGGAATAATGAGAATTGTAACATTAATAACAATAATTGCAAAAAAATAAATATGGAAGGTACAACAGTTGAAACAGTAATAATTACAATATCAACATTTAAACAATAGCAACAATAATATCAATAATTATAATAACAATAATAACAATAACATCCTAGAAATACTAACAAAAGCAATAATCCGAAAAAAAATTATAACATCAATAACAATAACATTAATAATTATAATTTCAAAAATAGTTGCAATAATAATACAAACAATTAAAAAAATTTCAACAATAACAAAAAAACAATAATATGAACAACATTAGGGGGGGGGGGGGGTCAAAATAGGTCCATAAAAGCGTTACGTATTTTTTGAAAAGGCTCCTAAATACCTATTTAAATAAATTTAAAGTTTTACGAATATAAAATTTTTTAATTTTAAATACACGAAAATTATTCTTTTTACGAACTCTATCATATTTTTAAAAAATATATAGTACACTTACTGAAAAAGTTACCAATTCTTAAATCAAAGAAAAATTTAGAAAGTCGTAACCATAAAAGAAAAAGTTGTTTTGCCTTAAAAAAAAACAAATTTCCAAACTTGATTTTCAAGTATATTGTTATTATTACATTATAGATTTCCATTAAAATAAATAATAATAAAAATAAAAATATAATAATAATAAATAAATATTAACAATTTAGGTAAAAAAATAAATATTCTTAATACACCTAATTGATAGAATTGCACACGATTAATAAAAAATGAGCATAAAAATTTCACCTTGAAGAAAACGAGGGTATTTTTTCCAACCGGAAGTTCATTGGTTAACTGCAGGTAAATTTCATTTTCATCTTCGAAGGAAGGATGCGCGCAGAGAGTTCGACAAGTGGCGTGATCCAAAAATTTTTCAAGAACCAAAGAATCCTCGTTTTTTGAATCGTCATCAGATGAAATTCCAAAAAAATTACCAGCTGTAGACACTATCCAAGTCTTCCGTTTATCGACAACAACCATTTTCTAATTTTTATCTAAATATTTATTTACACTTTGTTTCTGCACGATTTAATAATCAATGTAATCATTTATTCAATTATTATTATATTTAGAATGTATTTTAATAACAAGAAACAGTATTTTGTGCAATTATAGATTTAACACGTGTTTTTCATTAGGACACGTGTGTGAAAATTACTGTTTTGTGTGAAAACACTGACTAGCATTTAATCGAAATAACAGTGACAGAGCTCGTTTCCATGGCAACCGTGAGACAACAAAAATCGCGCGCACCTGCAGCCAATACTTTTCAAAAGTTGTTTGAAAAGTCAAAATTAATTAATTATTAATTAACTAGCAAAATAAAACGCGCGCCAGCGCGCGATTAGTTTTTCATACCTTTTAGAAATTAAAAAATACAATAAAAAATATAACAAATCGGTAAATAATATTTATCTAATACGAAGAAATACATATTTTAAATATAATATTTAAAAATCATTTTAGAATTAAAAAAAATTGCAAAAAATAATTGAAATTAAACAAAATAATTGTAAATTTTGCAAATTAATTGAAAAAAAAATTAAAACAATTAAAAATTGGGGAAAGTAATTTAAACAATCATAAAAATGTTTTAAACATAAAGAAAATAATTAAATTTGAGAAAAATACTTGAGAATCTTAAAAGTAGGAAATTAAAACAAAATTGAATAATGAAAAATTAGAGAAAATAATTGAAAATTGAAAAAACATGGTTAAAAATTGACATAAATAAATTAAAACTAAAAGAAATAATTAAAATTTAGGAAAATAATTAAACAAATTACATAAAATATTTTAAATAAAGGAAAGTTAAGCAAAATTTGAGAAAAATACTTAAAACTTTCAGAAGTTCATTGAAATAAAAGAAAATAATTAAAAATTAGAGAAAATGAATGAAAAAAGATAAACATAATTTAAAATTGAACAGAACAAATTTTAATTAAAGAGAAATAAGGAAAAACTTTTTGGCAATTATGAAAAAGAACGAGAAAAAGAACGAAAGTAATTGAAAATTGAAAAAATAATAAAAATGATGAAATAATTGAAAATTCAGATAAATAGTTAAAAATATTTTTAATTATGAAACAAATGTAAAGAATTGAAATTTAAATAATTAAAATATGATTCATTTAAATTATTTAAATAAATAAAAAAAAATAATTGAAATTTGAAAAAAAATACATGAAGATCTTAGAATTCAATGAAAAAAAAAGAAAATAACTAAAAATTGGAGAAAAGAATTGAAGAACTAAGCTAAAAGTAATTGAAATTTACGATAATTAATAAACAAATTTTGAAATTGTGAAAACAAAGAAAAATAATTAAAAATTAATGAAAACAATTGAAATTTTAGAAAAATTCTTAAAAATCTTAGAAAATGAGAATAACTAAAAATTGGAGAAAAAACTGGAAGAATGCTAAAAATAATTGAAATTTACGATAATTAATAAAATTTTTTGGAAATTATGAAAACAAAGAAAAATAATTAAAAATTGAAGAAAATAATAGAAATTTGAGAAAAATACTTAAAAAATTTTAGAAATTTATTTTATAAAATGAGGAAAACTAAAAATTGGAGAAACGTCTGGAAGAAAGCTAAAAATAATTAAAATTTATGATAATTAATAAAAAAAATTTGAAATTCTGATAACAAATGAAAATAATTAGAAATTGAAGAGAATGTTTGAATTTTCAGAAAAATACTTAAAAATCTTAGAAAATAATTTTAGAAAATGAGTATAATAATTAAAAATCGAAAAAAATAATTGAAAAATGATAAAATTAATTAAAAATTGACAAAAATAATTGAAATATGCTGAAAATAATATAAGATTGAGAAAGAAAATTGAATTATGATGAAAATAATTTAAATAATATAAAAACTTGAAAAAATTTAATAATATTTGAGAGAAATAACTGAAAAATAGAATATATGTTTAAAAAAAATAATAATTACAAAATTACTTAAAAATTTTTAATTAAAGAGAATAATTAAAAAATCGCAGAAATAATCGAAAATTGATGAAAATAATTGCAATATCGGATAAATAATTGAAAATTTTAAAAGTAATGCCAAAATAATGAATATAATTATAAATTGATGAAAATCAAGAAAAATTGCAGAATTTATTTTTAAGCAAAAGACAATAATTAAAAAATTGTTATATAATGGAAAATTGATGACAATAATCTAAATTTGAGATAACTGAAAATTTAGGCAATTAATTGCATGTGTTTATGTATATTTTAAACTTCTTCAAAAACCATAATAAATTTTTTAAGCATTTTTCGAAACTGTTTTTTTTACACAAATGACAATTAAAAACCAGTAAAACACGACACTAACGAAAAAGGTTACCTTATTCTTTCAATTCAAATTTCAAAATATTTCCTGATGAAGAGAGTCAAAATCAATAAAATAACAGGGAGTAAGACTAAGTTATAAGTTTCTTAATAATATTAATACTAACTAACTTCACTTCAGACTTTAAAACGTGGACAGAAAAAATGAATAATTATAAATAGTAACTAACTTCAGGAGTTTACGGAGATTATTATTATTTAATTAAATAATAATAATCTCCGTAAACTCCTGAAGTTAGTTACTTTTTATATTTATCCATTTTTTCTGTCCACGTTTTAAAGTCTGAAGTGAAGTTAGTTAGTATCAATATTTATTCATCTTTTTCTGTCCATGTTTTAAAAACTGAAGTGAAGTTAGTCTTACTCCCTGTTATTTTATTGATTTTGACTCTCTTTATCAGGAAATATTTTGAAATTTGAATTGAAAGAATAAAGAAGTTTTCGTTAGTGTCGTGTTTTACTGGTTTTTAATTGTCATTTGTGTAAAAAAAAACAGTTTCGAAAAATGCTTTAAAAATTTATTATGGTTTTTGAAGAAGTTTAAAATATACATAAACACATGCAATTAATTTCTTAAATTTTCAGTTATTATCTCAAATTTACATTATTGTCATCAATTTTCCATTATATAACAATTTTTTAATTATTGTCTTTTGCTTAAAAAATAAATTCTGCAATTTTTCTTGATTTTTATCAATTTATAATTATATTCATTATTTTGGCATTACTTTTAAAATTTTCAATGATTTATCCAATATTGCAATTATTTTCATCAATTTTCGATTATTTCTGCGATTTTTTAATTTTTCTCTTTAATTAAAAATTTTTAAGTAATTTTGTAATTATTATTTTTTTTAAACATATATTCTATTTTTCAGTTATTTCTCTCAAATAATATTGAATGTTTTCAAGTTTTTATATTATTTCAATTATTTTCATCATAATTCAATTTTCTTTCTCAATCTTATATTATTTTCAGCATATTTCAATTATTTTTGTCAATTTTCAATTAATTTTATCATTTTTCAATTATTTTCTAAGATTTTTAAGTATTTTTCTGAAAATTTAAACATTTTCTTCAATTTCTAATTATTTTCATTTGTTATCAGAATTTCAAATTTTTTTTTTTTATTACTTATCATAAATTTCAATTTTTTTAGCTTTCTTCCAGACTTTTCTCCAATTTTTAGTTTTCCTCATTTTATAAAATAAATTTCTAAAATTTTTGAAGTATTTTTCTTAAATTTCTATTATTTTCTTCAATTTTTAATTATTTTTCTTTGTTTTCATAATTTCTAAAAAAATTTATTAATTATCGTAAATTTCAATCATTTTTAGCATTCTTCTAGTCTTTTTTCCAATTTTTATTTATTTTCATTTTCTAAAATTAATTTCTAAGATTTTTAAGTATTTTTCTGAAAATTTAAACATTTTCTTCAATTTCTAATTATTTTCATTTGTTATCAGAATTTCAAATTTTAAATATTAATTATCATAAATTTCAATTATTTTTAGCTTTTTTCCCGACTTTTCTCCAATTTTTAGTTTTCCTCATTTTATAAAATGAATTTCTAAAATTTTTTAAGTATTTTTCTCAAATTTCTATTATTTTCTTCAATTTTTAATTGAAGCAATTTTTAGCATTCTTCCAGTCTTTTTTCCAATTTTTAGTTATTTTCATTTTCTAAAATTATTTTCTAAGATTTTTAAGTATTTTTCTGAAAATTTAAACATTTTCTTCAATTTCTAATTATTTTCATTTGTTATCAGAATTTCAAATTTTAAATATTAATTATCATAAATTTTAATTATTTTTAGCTTAGTTCTTCAATTCTTTTCTCCAATTTTTAGTTATTTTCTTTTTTTTTTCATTGAATTTTTAAGATCTTCATGTATTTTTTTTCAAATTTCAATTATTTTTTTTTATTTATTTAAATAATTTAAATGAATCATATTTGAATTATTCTCGGCAAGTTATAAAATTTAAAAACATTTTTGAATTATTTTCCAAAGTTTATTTCCTTCAAATTTCAATTCTTTACATTTGTTTCATAATTAAAAAGATTTTTAACTATTTATCTGACTTTTCAATTATTTCATTATTTTTATTATTTTCTTCAATTTTCAATTATTTTCGTTTTTTTTCTCCTTCTTTTTCAAAATTGCCAAAAAATTTTTACTTATTTCTCATTGATTAAAATTTGTTCTGTTCAATTTTAAATTATGTTTATCTTTTTTCATTTTTTTCTCTAATTTTTAATTATTTTCTTTCTTTTTAATAAACTTCTGAAACTTTTAAGTATTTTTCTCAAATTTTGCTTAACTTTCCTTTATTTAAAATATTTTATGTAATTTGTTTAATTATTTTCCTAAATTTTAATTATTTCTTTTAGTTTTAATTTATTTATCTCAATTTTCAACCATGTTTTTTCAATTTTCAATTATTTTCTCTAATTTTTCATTATTCAATTTTGTTTTAATTTACTTTTAAGATTCTCAAGTATTTTTCTCAAATTTAAATTATTTTCTTTATGTTTAAAACATTTTTGTGATTGTTTAAATTACTTTCCCTAATTTTTAATTGTTTTCATTTTTTTCAATTAATTTGCAAAATTTGCAATTATTTTGTTTAATTTCAATTATTTTTTGCAATTTTTTTTAATTCTAAAATATTATAAATTTTGTCCTAAATAAATATTGATTTTATTTGTATTAATTGATTTTTATTTATTTATTTATTTCTTCGTATTAGATAAATATTATTTACCGATTTGTTATATTTTTTATTGTATTTTATAATTTCTAAAAGGTATGAAAAACTAATCGCGCGCTGGCGCGCGTTTTATTTTGCTGGTAATCAATAATAAAGAAAAGAAATTAATAAATTTAGATTTTTTTGAAAATCGTTAGTTTCATTCAAGTATTTACATTTTTTATTAAACTATATATGACAATCTAAAAAAAAAATCTTAAATCTTAAAAAGTACAAAAAAAAAAGAAAAAAGTTTGTATTTATTTAACGAATTTGGAATTTTAAAATTATAAAGTTAGGAAAAAGAAATGAAACAATTTAATTTTTTTAAAAATCATGCATTTTCGTACAAAAGTTTTTTGAGGTTATGTTGATTAAATTGTAATTTCTGAAGACGGTCGCTTCAGGAGGTTGTAAATTGAATAAGATAATCTTAGTATCTGAAAAAGATTTTGAAATCATTATCTTCTTGAAACAATTTACGATTTTTTTGTCAAATTACTAACACTGTTAAAAGTGTCAATTGTCAGTGGAAATACTGGACCAGCTGTTAAATTTATTGGTGCATTAGATCGTCTTATTATGTGAATTAAACTTGTTCTGGATTCTTTTGAGAGTGAAATCCAATCCGCGTCAAAAGCTGCAGATCCAATTTGTTTACTCTGAAATAAAAATAGTACATTTTATTTTTTTAAATTTGTTATATTCGTTTTTTATTGTTTTTCTACTGACAAAACTTTTAATTAAAATAAAAAATTGTTTATTATCATTATTTGATAGTAATTAATAAAATATACCTTTTCAATAACCATGTGACCGTGCCAACAATAAATACAAACGGGAAACATAACACAACTTAAGGAAACAATCATCGACCAAAATTTTATGGAAGTTACACTAAAAGTTGTCAGCAGATACGTGCTAGTACAAACCTCCAATGTAGTACCAAATAATTGGAAAAAAAATATTAAACTAAACACTTCGTTTAAATTGTTTCGAAATCTAAATTAAAAAAAAAATTTATAATCTATTCTTAAATTTTTCTGGTTTAATTTTTAATTCTATTCGAGCCGTGAAACTATTTTTTAAATTCTAATGTCAAGAGATTGATATAAAAAAAGAGTTTTTTGATTAAAACTGCAAGTGACGCTGATTGGTAAATTGTAGGCAGAAATTCTCAAAAATGCATTGTAAAAACACTTTTCTGTGTTTAGAATATTTTAATTTAGTCTAAGAATATTTTTATTTTCTATTTAATTTTAATATTTTGTAGCAATTTCTCCAATCTTTGTGTTGATAAACAAAAATTTATTGTGATACTTTCAGAAAAATAAAAATTGTTTACATAACCTCCAAATACACCAGAATTTTGATAAATTTACCACCGATATATTTCTCGAGCCTGGGCAAAAGCTCCCATATTTGGAGGTTATATCAAAAGTTTTATTTCTCTCTAAAATTTACAATCAGCGCCACCTCCCTGGTAGATGGCCGGAACCGTGGGAGAACGAATCTGGGTTCTTTCAGAGTACTCGTTCGTTCCCGTAGGGTTCTTTGTTGAATGTTGGCAATATATAATAAAAATTGGGCAAAAGGGTTATTATTAGGATAAAGTGTAACTTTCTTAATAAGATTGATAAGGTTTTGGGTGGCAAAATAATGTTTTTAAACAAAAAAATAGAAAATTCTAAAATTGATACTTTAAAGGTGTTTCCACACACGGCACGTGTCAACTTTTGATAGAGTTCGCGGCAGATTTAAATATGTCCATCTGATTTGGAAAATTTAAGAGTTAAAAACGTGTACATTTCTATAGAAATGTGCATTTAATTAAAAATGAAAATGTGTAATTTGACGAAGGAAGATAAAAAAGTGAATTTTTAAGTTAGAAATAATAAAGTGTAGCAACATATCCTGGCAACTTAGCCTAAAAACAAATAATGTTTTTTTCCTAAAATAATTGGTATTTAATTAGTTAATTTATTATTTCATAACTATTTCCCTATTTTTTCTTTAAATCTTATCCTTTTTTCCCACTTCAAGTATAATAAGAAAATATACACATAAAATATAACCTCAAAGTGTCACATATTGTTTTTTATATCTCTCCCTAATGTAAGTAAAAGTTAATATAAACAAATTAGAATTTTCCAAGTAAAATTAAGAGATATGTGTCTTTTCGATTTATAAAAAAAAATCATTTATACACGAAAGTTTAAGTATTTCAACTTTTTCTAAAAAAAAAACCATTTTCAATTTGACTTTTGTGACATTTGAGACTTTTGTGTGTCATTTATTGTCAAATTATGAAAATCAATTTTCTTTTCTTGATTCTTGTTAGATACTATAAGGTTCTTTAAAAATCCTTATAAACTTTCTGAACATCTTAAAAATTAAAAAAGTCTCGACTAATTTTCCAAAACTAAAACAAAACAATTTTCTCGTAAACACCACCTACGACTCATTTTGCTCAAGATTTAATATTTCTGGTATATTATCTTTCTCTAGTTTATTATTATTTTTTTGTAATTTACCTGACAAAAAACAACAAGTTTACAAAAATAAAAACTCTAAATTTTTTCAAGATTTTCCAATTTTTCTTTAAAATTGTTACAATAATGAACTTTAATCCAAATTTTATCGTTTTCATTTCTAATAATTGTTTCGAGCTCTACAAAATAAAGTCAAATTATCGTCATATTGTGACAATTTTAAAGATCAGAAAGCTCAAATCTTTTAAAAATTTCTAGTTTTTTATAAATAGGTATTTTTCTAAAATATTATTTATAATAAACTCGAAATTTTTAAAAGATTTGAGCTTTCTGATCTTTAAAATTGTCACAATATGACGATAAATTGACTTTATTTTGTAGAGCTCAAAATAAATATTAAAAATGAAAAAAAATAAAATTTGTATTAAAGTTCATTAGGGTAATATTTTTGAAAAAAAAATTAAAAAATCATAAAATCTTGAAAACCAGTTTCTTCTTTTCTGGTGAGCAAAATATTTGATTTACAGTTTTTTTCGCAGGTAAATTACAAGAAAATTATAAGAAACTTGAAGAAATTAATTTTTTAGAAAAATACTTATTTATAAAAAACTCGAAATTTTTAAAAAGATTTGAGATTTTTAATATTTGGAATTAACATAATATGACGATAATTTGATTGTATTTTGTAGAGCTTAAAATAAATATTAAAAATGAAAATTAATTAAAGTTTATTATGATATTATTTTTTAAGAAAAATTGAAAAATCTCGAAAACCAGATTTTTGTTTTCTGGTGACCAAAGTATTGTATTTAGAATTTTTTAATTTTGTGGACTTGTTTTTTGTGAGGTAAATTACAAAAAAATAATAATAAACTAGAGAAAGATAATATACCAGAAATATTAAATCTTGAGCAAAATGAGTCGTAGGTGGTGTTTACGAGAAAATTGTTTTGTTTTAGTTTTGGAAAATTAGTCGAGACTTTTTTAATTTTTAAGATGTTCAGAAAGTTTATAAGGATTTTTAAAGAAACTTATAGTATCTAACAAGAATCAAGAAAAGAAAATTGATTTTCATAATTTGACAATAAATGACACACAAAAGTCTCAAATGTCACAAAAGTCAAATTGAAAATGGTTTTTTTTTTAGAAAAAGTTGAAATACTTAAAATTTCGTGTATAAATGATTTCTTTTATAAATCGAAAAGACACATGTCTCTTAATTTTACTTGGAAAATTCTAATTTGTTTATATTAACTTTTATTTACATTAGGGAGAGATATAAAAAACAATATGTGACACTTTGAGGTTATATTTAATGTGTATATTTTCTTATTATACTTGAAGTGGGAAAAAAGGATAAGATTCAAAGAAAAAATAGGAAAATAGTTATGAAATAATAAATTAACTAATTAAATACCAATTATTTTAGGAAAAAAACATTATTTGTTTTTAGGCTATGTTGCCAGGATATGTTGCTACACTTTATTATTTCTAACTTAAAAATTCACTTTTTTATCTTCCTTCGTCAAATTACACATTTTCATTTCTAATTAAATGCACATTTCTATAGAAATGTACACGTTTTTAACTCTTAAATTTTCCAAATCAGATGGACATATTTAAATCTGCCGCGAACTCTATCAAAAGTTGACACGTGCCGTGTGTGGAAACACCTTTAAAGTATCAATTTTAGAATTTTCTATTTTTTTGTTTAAAAACATTATTTTGCCACCCAAAACCTTATCAATCTTATTAAGAAAGTTACACTTTATCCTAATAATAACCCTTTTGCCCAATTTTTATTATATATTGCCAACATTCAACAAAGAACCCTACGGGAACGAACGAGTACTCTGAAAGAACCCAGATTCGTTCTCCCACGGTTCCGGCCATCTACCAGGGCTGCTGTTTTTTTAGTCAACACTCTTGGCTCCAAATTTAATACAAAATGGCCGAATTGTTTTTTTTTTCTTCTATAAAATAACAAAATAAAATTCGAAAAGAGAAAATACTTACTGATAAAGAGAATTATGATGTTGGATCCAATTAGCAAGAAAAATTTGCTCGATTTTAGAATTATTTGGAAGATCCGTTTTCTGTATCACGGGAAATTGTTTTATCCTGTGCATCAAAATTTCTATTTGAGAGCAGAGTTGCAACATCATCACTATTGCAAAACTGTCTCCAGCTGCTGTTGCTTGTCCTGCTATCATTGTTCCTAAACTTTGTAACATGAATGTTAACCAAAAAAATAATCGATTTTCTAGGTTATACGGAATCCAGGCATTGAAAGGAAGAATTGCTTTACTGCCTAGTGAAAGAATAATTCTTAATATCGCCGCCACGAATATGATGCTTATAAAAATAGTTGTTTCTGTTCTAGAAATAAAATTATAATCGATTATAATTAAAAATCGAAACACAACAGTGGCGTAACTGTTAAGGGGCAAAGTGGGTCAGTGCCCCGGGGCCCTTAGTCAGCCCTAATAGACCTTTTTAAAAAATAAAAAATTCCAAAAACTTTACTAATTGTAGTAATTTAAAGTTTGACTAAATTAAACAACGCGCTCTGACCTGCGATTAGTTTATATACCTTGTGTTATCAATAATTATAAATATTTTAAATATGACGTTTAAAAATAAAGTTATATAAACAAATAGAATAAATAATTAGTCAGGGGAAAATTTATCAAATTTTAGAACTAATAAGAATTGCACAAAATAATTGAAAAAAAATAATGAAGTCAATTAAAAATTGGGAAAAGTAATTTAAAAAATTATAGAAATGTCTTAAAAATAAAGAAAAGAATTCAAACTTGAGAAAAATAATTGAAAATCTTAAAAATGAATTGAAAATATTAAACTATAAAAACTTAGGGAAACTAATTGAAAATTGAAAAAATTAATTAAAATTTGAAGAGAACAATTTTTAATTGAAAACAAATAATTAAAAACTTTTTGAAAATTATGAAAAAGAACGAAAGTAATTGAAAATTGAAGAAAATAATATAAAAAATAATAAAAATAATTGAAAATTGAATGAAATAATTGAAATATCAGAAAAAATAGTTTAAAATTTTAGAAAATATTACATAATTTATTTAAATAATAGAAAATAATTTAATTGGGAGAAAATACATGAAGATCGTAAAAATTAATTGAAAAAATGAGAATAATTAAAAATTGGAGATCATAATTAAAGAGAGCTAAAAATAATTAAAATTTACGATAATATTAATAAAAAAAAATTAGAAATTAAGAAAGCAAATAAAATTAATTAAAAATTGAAGAAAATAATTGAAATTTTAGAAAAATACTTTAAAATCTTAGAAAATAATCAATTTTAGAAAATGATATTAATAATAAACAATTCAGGTAAATAATTGAAAAATGAAAAATGAAAAAAATGCAAAAAGTAATTGAAATAAAACTAAATAATTGAAAATTTTGCAAATTAACTTGAACAAATAATGAAATCAATTAAAAATTGGGTAAAGTAATTTTAAAAACCATTGAAATGTTTTAAAAATAAAGAAAATAATTTAAAAATAAGAAAATAAATTGAAAATATTAAAAATAAATTGAAAAATTGAATAAGAAAAAATTAGAGAAGATTATTTGAAAATTGAAAAACAAATGATTAAAAATTCAAAAAAAAATTTAATTTTGAGACAATAATTGAAAAAATTACAAAATATATTTTAAAGAAAGGAAAGTTAAAGAAAATTTTAGTAAAATACTTAAAAGTTTCAGAAGTTTCGTGAAAAAAAAAGAAAATAACTAAAAATTAGAGGAAATAATTGTAAAAAGATAAACGTAATTTAAAATTAAAGAGAACAATATTCAATTTAAGAGAAATAATTAAAAACTTTTAGGAAATTGTGAAAAAAATGAAACTAATTGAAAATTGAAGAAAATAAATGAAATTTTAGAAAAATACTTAAAAATCTTACAAAATAATCATTTTAGAAAATGATAATAATATAATAAACAATCCAACAAAATAATTGAAAAAGAAAAATGTATTCAAAATTTCAAAAAGTAATTAAAATTAAACTAAATAATTGAAAATTTTGCATATTCACTGAAGCAAATAATGAAATCAATTATAAATTGGGTAAAGTAATTTTAAAAATCATAGAAATGTTTAAAAAATAAAGAAAATAATTTAAAACTAAGAAAAATCATTAAAAATATTTAAAATATTTCCCCGATTAGATATTAAATAAATAATAAAAAAAATGAATTGAAGAAATTGAATAATGAAAATTAGAGAAAATAATTGAAAATTGAAAAACAAATGATTGAAAATTGAAAAAAAAAATTAAAATTTGAGACAATAATTGAAAAAATTACATAATATATTTGAAATAAAGGAAAGTTAAAGAAAATTTCAGAAAAATACTTAAAACTTTCAGAAGTTCCTTGAAAAAAAAATAAATAAATAAAAATTAGAGGCAATAATTGTGAAAAGATAAACGTAATTTCAAATTAAAGAGAACAATATTCAATTAAAGAGAAATCATTAAAAAATTTTGGAAATAGTGAAAAAAATTAAACTAATTTAAAATTGAAAAATTTTATTGAAATATGCTAAAAATAATTTAAGATTGAGAAATAAAATTTAAATATGATAGAAATTGTTTAAATATGAAAAATTGAAAACAGTTTATAAAATTTGAGAGAAATAATTGAAAAAATCTTAGAATTTATGTTTAAAAAGAGAAAATAATTACAAAGTTACTTAAAAAATTTTAATTAAATAGATTAATTAAGGAATTGCAGAAATAATAGAAAATTGATGAAAATCATTGAAATTTCTGAAAAATACTTAAAAATCTAAGAAAATAATTTTAGAAAATGTGAATAATATTAATTAACTATCAAAAAAAAAAAATATTAAAATTTGTAAAAAGTAATTGAAATGTTCTAAAAGTAATTTAAGATTGAGAAAAAAAATGTAAACATGATGAAAATAATTGAAATATGAAAAATTGATAACAGTAAATAAAATTTTAGGGAAATAATTAAAAATATCGAAAAATGTATGTTTAAAGATAGAAAATAATTACAAAATTAATTAAAAAGTTTTATTTAAAGATAATTGTTTAAAAATAGCAATATATTAAAAAATTAATGAAAATATTTTAAATATCAGACAAATAATTGAAATTTTTGAAAATTATGCCCAAATAATAATAATAATTAGAAATTGAAGAAAATAAAAGAAAACTTGTAGAATTTATTTTTATTAAAAAAAAAAAAATAATTGAAAAATCGTTTAAAATATGAAAAATTGATGACAATAATCTGAATTTGTGATAATAACTGCAAATTTAGGAAATTAATTAAAAAATGATAAAAAATTTAAAATATGGAGACAATCATTGCAAAATAATTGGAAAAAATGAAAATTGCAAAATGACAAAAATAATGGTAAATTAAAAAAATTAATTTAAATTTGCGATGAACAATACATAAATAAAAATAAATAAAATTTGAGAGAAATAATTGAGGATGTAAAAAGTTGAATTGATAAAAAAAAATAATAATTACAAATTTACTTAAAAAATTTTTATTAAATAGAATAATTAAAAAATTTCTAAAATAATCGAAAATTTTTTGAAAATTATACCAAAATAATAAAAATAATTAGAAATTATAGAAAATAATAGAAAAATTGAAGAATTTATTTTGAAGCAAAAGAAAATAATTGAAAACATAGAAAATTAAAGACAATAATCTAAATTTAGGAAATTAAATGAAAAATAATGAAAATATTAAGAGATAGAGAAAATAATTGCAAAATAATAAAAAGAAATGAAAATTGAACAAAATAATTGAACATTGAGATATGTATATTTAAAAATTCAAGAAATTGATTCAGAAATTATAAAGATGATTAAAAATTAAAAATAATAATTGCAAAATGACAAAAATAATTGTAAATTACAAAAATTAATTAAAATTTACGACGAATAGTATAAAATTTCGGAATGAATAATTAAATTGATTTAATGTCGAGGGAGAAATAATTAAAATTAAAAAAGTGATTGAAAAAACTAAAGAAAATAATTGAAATTTAAAGAAGGTAAATTTAAGATCCAGGGAAACAATTTTAAAATAATTAATAACTGCACATAATAATTAAAAAATGATAAAAATAGTACAAAATTCAAATTTACTATACTTTAAACGTGGATTAATTGAACTTTTAATCCATGCAAGTTCACATTAACTGAAATTTGAAGAAATTAAAATTGCTATAAATTTAAAACTTGAGAACATTTTAAAAAGGTGAAAATATGATTTAAAATTTGAAAAGAAAAAAAACATATAGTTTCAAATGCCCCAGGGCTCTTGTCCTCCCAGTTACGCCACTGAACATAATTAACAAATAAGAGAGAGAGAGAGAGAGAGAGAATAAATAAATTATTTTTATTTAAAAGTCCAAAGAAAGTAATATTTAAAAAACGAAAAATTGCCGCCAAAATATACCGACTGTCGGTAAACGGACTTTCTCTGTTACCTACTCCTACTTTTACACAGCCTCGCTAAATGACAAGTTAAACATTTGCTTTTTCATAAAAAATCCCTGTCTTAGTCACAATAATTTATAAATATCGTTACTTAAGTATTTTTTATATTCTTTAAACTCTCTTTTTAATTATTTTTAAGAGAAATAAATCTCAGAAAGTTCCAGTTGGTGAAACGCAAGAAACCAAACCTTAACATAACCTCAAATTAAAAAATGCTTTTTAACTTAAAAAATATATAATCGTTTTTTTTTTACTCGGAATATAATAATTATAACTGAACAATTTGTATTACCTTCCAATTTTATCGAATTTACTCTGAATATAATATTCATCACTGTCTCGAGGAGCAAACTGATTACTAAGTAACATATCTGTTATTTTAGCAATTTTGCACTGTTTATGAAAAATAATCATCATCTTCACGCAGGCATTTGACAAGCCAAGAACGTAGAAAAAACTCTCTGAAAATTTTTCTATATCGTCATTCATGTGAAATAAATTAAGAGCAATTGAAATTGTAAAAACGAACGTGAGACAGGCCACAAAACAACTAAAAACATGATAAATCGAAAAATGTCCCTGGAAAGATTTCGGGGGCCAAATGCCGACAATTTTGAATACTGTCACAGATATTTCTGCTCTATACATTGAAAAAAGTAATTTTTAAATCGAAGTACAAAAAAAATATAACAATCCTACTTTAGACTAAAAAAAAAAAAAAAAATAGAAATTTTCAGTTTATTTTTAAACCGACAAACTGAAACGATCCTCGTGAATGTTTTCGTCGTAAATATGAACCGACAATAAGAATTCTTTTTCCCATAAGTCTTATTTTCTCCCTTACAACAGAAATCTTGTAAATAATTCTTTAAGAAGAAACAGCAACGAGTATGGTCGATTCACAACAGGGGATAAAATAGTATCTAAGAATAGAAACAGAATATTTAATTGAATAGTGTATTAGGTTTTAGATCGCAAGAATGTCTTTTTTTTAAAAAGGCATTTTATAAAGAGACGGGAATTTTTTATTTGACGTCGATATTTAACGGGGGATGAAATTGCGTTCAGCAATAGAGACAGAATAGTGAATTATTCCTTGGATTAATTATTCACGAAGCGGAGACGATGATAGTCTCTAACATATTGTACGAGAAAAAAATTCGAACTTGTCAAATCGTTCAGAAGAATTTTTTTTTTTTATCATTGTCTTTAACAAATCACTTTTCACTGATTTTTTTTTTTTTTTTAATTGCTGCGCACGACTTGAATATATGAAGAATAAAAGAAGTCATTAAAATCACAGAGGCGCATCGAGGCACAAAGAAAATGTTCTCTAATGACCTCAGCACTTATTAACCTTGACAGTGAAATGATTTTTATTGCTAATCTGAATCAAGGACTTGACTAATTAAAAAAATCCGCATTCCAGTCGTAATCTCGGAATCTGCAAGTGACACAAATATTTTGTAAGATGGAAATTAATTCACAATGTGAATCTGCATTGAATTATCATTGTTATTACTATTACTATTAGCATAAACGTAACACACGTATAGCTCGGGTGCTAAGAGCGCATTCCACTGCGCTTCGAGGCCAATTCAGACGCTTGTGTGCATTCCTATGAATAATGTCAGTGAGTTTTCATCATCCGTAAAAAAATATATTTACATTTACAACTGTTTTGAAATTATACAAGGTCGCAAAACTGGTCCTAATATTGTCACGTAACTCGAAAGAGTATTTTTTTCAAATTGTATCTCGGTGAAAAAAAAACTGGATCTTTGGGAAAGGGAATTGGATTTTTTTGTTCAAAATCAACTAAAAATAGGTTTTAAATAGGTGTAAAAATTATTTAGATGACGATATTTATGAATTATTTTCCTTGAGATCTTAGAAAAAACAAATTTTTAGTTTAATTAATCATTTAGCTTGAGACTGGGTGGAAATATCTGAGGGTAACAGTAGAGAACTCATTTACCGATTGTTGATTACACAGCACCGAAAAAAAAAAAATTTTTGTCCGAGACACTATACTAGGATATTTCTAGATGTTTTTTTTCGATGAATCCGAATCTGAAGTCAGAGTTTCTAGATTGGTTTTACTTTTTGAGATATTTTTAAAAGAATTTTCAAAAACACAAATTAGAACCAAAAAAATTTTTTTTGTCAGGAACAATATCCTAGTGTATTTTTACGTATTTTTGTCCACTGAATACGAATCCGGAGTCAGAATAACCAGATTAGATAAAATTTTTGAGATAATCTAAAAAAACGATTTTTTTCGTGTTTTTGATCAGTTTTTTGAGATTATCTCAAAAAGTTGGACCAATCTGGAAATTCTAAGATCGGATTCAGATTCAGCGGAGAAAAATACGTAGAAATTGACTAGGATATTGTAGCGGACAAAAAAAAAATTTTTTTGTAATTTTTTGGGGTTTTTGAGCAGTTTTTTGAGATTATCTTAAAAAGTTAAACCAATCTGGCAATTCTAAGATCGGATTCAGATTCAGTGGAGAAAAATACGTAGAAATTGACTAGGATATTGTAGCGGACAAAAAAATAATTTTTTTGTAATTTTTTGGGGTTTTTGAGCAGTTTTTTGAGATTATCTAAAATAAAATAGCCAATTTGATTATTCTGTCTTTACATTCAGATTCAGCGGAAAAAGATACGTAGAAATTCACTAGATTATTGTTCCGGACGAAAAAATTTATTTTTGTGACGTTTTGAGGTTTTTGAGCAGTTTTTTGAGATTATTTAAAAAAAATTAGCAAATTTGATTATTCTGACCTTGGATTCGGATTCAGCGGAGAAAAATACGTAGAAATACAGTAGCGTGGTGTCTTGACCAAAAAAAAATTTTTTTTTGGTTTTGATTTGTTTTTAAAATTTTTTTTAAGTTATTTCAAAAACTAGAACCAATCTAACAATTATGATTTCGGATTTGGATTTAGCGAAGAAAAATACGTAGAAATAGACTAGTGTAGTGTCTCAGACGAAAAAAATTTTTTTTTTTTGACTTTTTGGGGTTTTTAAGCAGTTTTTTGAGATTATTTTAAAAAAATTAGCCAATTTAATTATTCTGACCTTGGATTCGGATTCAGCAGAGAAAAATACGTAGGAATACAGTAGCGTGGTGTCTTGACCAAAAAAAAATTTTTTTTTGGTTTTGATTTGTTTTTAAAATTTTTTTTAAGTTATTTCAAAAACTAGAACCAATCTAACAATTATGATTTCGGATTTAGATTCAGCGAAGAAAAATACGTAGAAATAGACTAGTTTAGTGTCTCGGACGAAAAAAAAAATTTTTTTGTGACTTTTTGGGGTTTTTGAGCAGTTTTTTGAGATTCTTTAAAATAAAATAGCCAATTTTATTATTCTGACTTTGGATTCAGATTCAGCGTAGAAAAATACGTAGAAATTCACTAGGATATTGTTCCGGGCAAAAAAAAAAATTTTTTTGTGACTTTTTGGGGTTTTTGAGCAGTTTTTTGAGATTCTTTAAAATAAAATAGCCAATTTGATTATTCTGACTTTGGATTCAGATTCAGCGGAGAAAAATACGTAGAAATTCACTAGGATATTGTTCCGGGCAAAAAAAAAAATTTTTTTTGTTTTGTTTTTGTTTGTGTTTTTAAATTTTTTTTGCGGTTATTTCAAAAAGTAGAACAATCTAACAATTTTGATTTCGGATTCGGATTCAGCGAAGAAAAATAAGTAGAAATAGACAAGTGTAGTGTCTCGGACCAAAACATTTTTTTTTGTGGGACTGTTTTATTTTTGTCGGCAAGGATTCATTTTTAAATATTTGTTTTTTAGAGATAAGAATAAGAAAATAAGAAATAAAAATATTAAAATTAATTCAATCAGCGGAGTTAAAATGTCCAAATTTTAGTTTCTCGAAGATTTTAAATTAGGAATAAAGAAATCATTAATATCTGTTTATTAATTTTTTATTAATAGTTCAAAATAATAACAATAATAACAATAGTAATAATATTTTCAAAAGTATTACGTTAATCAATAATAATATCATATTTAAAGAAAAGAAAGATTTAAAAACGAAACTGTTGCCGCCAAAAATAATCGACTTTCGGTAAAGGGGTTTTCTTCGTTACCTGTATATACACAGTCTAAAGTAAAACGACAAGTTCTACAAATTTTTTTTTTATTTTCATAAAAAGACCTTATCTCTGGGAAGATAATTCCTAAATTTCATCAAAGAAGTATTTTATCCCCTTTTTCAACTGTCTTTAAATGATGAAATAAATCTCAGAAAGTTCCAGTTAACAAAATACAAAAAAATCGAACCGTAACATAACCTCAAACTAAGAAATGATTTTTAACGCAATAAGTTTAATTTTAAACGATTATCAAATATCTGTTTTATCGCAATTTGCATAAAAAAATTATCAGGTAAAAAACTTGTCGTTAAATGGTAATTATTTTGACATTTGTCTTCTGCTTGTTAACCCCGACAAAAATCGTAATTTTTCTTCTGAAAGTATTTTCTATAGTTTGATATGTTTAACTGTTAAAAAAAATAGGAAAGAACCTTTATTTATTAAATTAAATTAAATTTAAATAAAAAATTAATTTTAAATTCAAGTTTTAAAAGTGATTATAAACAATTGTTATTTTTTCGCTGAAGCTTGATTTGTAGTGTTTGAGTTTAGAAATTGAATGTGGATTTCCGTGGCACGCCTAAAAGCGGACGTTGAGCGGAATGATTGCGTTTACATCCGCTGAGAAAAGACTCGATTCCTATTCACGGATTGTTTCGAATCGTGGGTCGTTGAACGTCTCGAAAAAAGCAGTGTTATCTCTTCCTCCTTATAATTAGACCGACACGCACGGAAACTCTGTTGGGTCGATTGAGCAAGTCGAGGAATGCGATCACCCACGCGAGTAATCGACACTCGTGAGGTCATAATCTCTCGATAAATGCTGTCAATGTGTTAAGAATAATAAATCATTCATCTTCACTTTTGCACGACGAGAGAACTCTCGTCTTTTTCTGACACTATTATTATTAGTAAAATTTTTTATTATTTCGATCGTTTAAAAAAAAAAAATTTAATTCCAATTATTTAATTTCCTGAAAACATTCCTTGGAACATTTCTTGGAAAAGTTCGGGAAAATTTCCCTAAAAATATCCCGGAAACTTTCCCGAAAATTTTCAGAAATTACTCCTAGAAATTTTCCTAAAACTTCCCTTGGAAACTTTCCCGGAAAATCTTAGGAAACTTTCCAGAAACTTCTCTGGAAAAATTCGAGAAATTTCCCCTTGGAAATTTGTCGCAATTTCTCTCGGGATATTTTCGGAAACTTTCTGGAAATTTTCTTTGGAAACTTCCTTAAAGTTTCTTCCGTAAATTTCTTGGAAACTTTTGTTAGATTTCGGTAAGTTTCCGGTCAGTGGCGTAACTAGGAAGACAAGGGCCCTGGGGCAAAAAGAAAAATAGGGCCCCAATTCAGGTGCGTAGCCAGGGGAGGGTAGGGGTTCACCCCCCCCCCCCCCCGGGCGGAAAAGAAAAATTTTATTGAAAAAGAGGTCTCTGGACGCAAATTTTTTTTTCAAAACCCCCTCTGAAATGTAACAAATTTAACTCCCCCCCCGGAAATTTTTTTCTGGCTACGCCCCTATCCCAATTATATATAACAATTTACAAGATTCATTCATTAATTCTGATCGCAACTGACATTTGTCACTAGAAGTTTTTTTCTTTTAAAAATTTAAATAATATTTTTTAAAATTTACTCAAGTTTTAAATTTATAGCAATTTTAATTTCTTCAAATTTCAGTTAATGTAAACTTGCATTGATTAAAAGTTCAATTAATCCACGTTTAAAATATACTAAATTTAAATTTTTTACTCTTTTTATCATTTTTAAATTATTTTCTGCAGTTTTTAGTTATTTTAAAATTGTTTCTCTGAATCTTAAATTTACCTTCTTCAAATTTCAATTATTTTCTTTAGTTTTTTCAATCACTTTTTTAATTTTAATTATTTTTCCCTTAACATTAAATCGATTTAGTTATTTATTCTTAAATTTTATATGGTTCATCGCAAATTTAAATGAATTTTTTTAATTTACCATTATTTTTGTCATTTTGCAAGGATTGTCTCCATATTTTAAAATTTTTATCATTTTTTAATTAATTTCCTAAATTTGTAGTTATAATCAGAAATTTAGATTATTGTCATCAATTTTCCATATTTTAAACAATTTTTCAGTTATTTTTTTTTTTAAATAAATTCTGCAAGTTTTCTTTTATTTTCTTAAATTTCTAATTATTATTATTATTATTATTATTATTTTGGCATAATTTTCAAAAATTTCTATTAGTTACCTGAAATTTCAAATATTTTCATCAATTTTCTATTACATTGATATTTGTAAACAATTATTATTAATTACAACTTTTTATTTAATTTTGTAATTATTTTCTATCTTTAAACATACATTTTTCGATATTTTTTATTATTTCCCTAAAATTTTATTTACTTTTATCAATTTTTCATATTTCAATTATTTTTATCATATTTACATTTTTTTCTCAATCTTAAATTACTTTTAGAATATTTTAATTACTTTTTACAAATTTTAATTATTTTCTTTGATTGTTAATTAATATTATTCACATTTTCTAAAATTATTTTCTTAGATTTTTAAGTATTTTCCAAAAATTTTAATGATTTTCATCAATTTACGATTATTTCTGCAATTTCTTAATTAATTCTCTTTAATTAAAATTTTTTAAGTAATTTTGTAATTATTTTCTCTTTTTAAACATGCATTCTAAGATTTTTTCCATTATTTCTCTCAAATTTTGTAAACTGTTTTCAATTTTTCATATTTAAACTATTTCTATCATATTTCAATTTTTTTCTCAATCTTCAATGATTTTTAGATTTTTTTTCAATTTTAAATTTGTTTTATCATTTTTCAATTATTTTCCCCCATTGTTAATTAATATTATCATTTTGTATAATTAATTATTTTATACATTTTTTTAGTATTTTTCTAAAATTTTAATTTATTTTCTTCAATTTTTAATTATTACAATTTAATTTCTTAACTTTTAAATTTTTTATATTATATATCGTAGCTTTCAATTATTTTTAGCTCTCTTCAATTCTTTTCTACGATTTTTAGTTATTTTTATTTTTTAAAATTAATTTTTAATTAATTTAATTTCATTTCTCTTAAATGTTATTTATTGCTTAAAACTCATCATTGTTTTTATCATATTTCAATTATTTTCTTTAAGTTTCAAATTTTAAAATATTTTTTCAATTATTTTCCAAACTTTATCTCTTTCAATTTTCAATTTTTTCCTTTTGTTTTATAATTTACAAAATGTTAAACTATTTATCTGACATTTCAATTATTTATATTATTTTTTATAATATTTTTAATTTTCAATTAGTTTCTTTTTTTTACAATTTCCAAAAAGTTTTTAATTATTTCTCTTAAATTAAATATTGTTCTCTTCAATTTTAAATTACGTTTCTCTTTTTACAATTATTTTCTCTAATTTTTAGTTATTTTCTTTTTTTTTCAAGAAACTTCCGAAAGTTTTAAGTATTTTTCTGAAATTTTCTTTAACTTTCCATTATTTAAAATATATTATGTAATTTTTGCAATTATTGTCTCAAATTTTAATTATTTTTTTTCAATTTTCAATTATTGTTTTTCAATTTTCAATTATTTTCTCTTCAATTCATTTTTAGTATTTTCAATTATTTTTCTTAGATATAAATTTTTTTCTTTATTTTTAAAACATTTCTATGATTTTTAAAATTACTTCACCCAATTTTCAATTGATTTCATTATTTGTTTTAGTTGATTTACATAATTTTCAATTATTTAGTTTAATTTCTGTTACTTTTTGCAATTTTGAATAAATTTTTCATTTTTCAATTATTTTCCTGGATTGTTTATTATTATTATCATTTTCTAAAATTGATTATTTTCTAATATTTTTAAGTATTTTTCTAAAATTTCAATTATTTTCTTCCTAATTTCAATTATTCTATTTTTTAAATTGATTTTTAATATTTTCAGTTATTTTTCTTTAGTTTTAAATTATTTTCTTTATTTTTAAAACATTTCTATGATTTTTAAAATTACCTAACCCAATTTATAATTGATTTCATTATTTGTATCAGTGAATTTTAAAAATTTTCAATTATTTAGTTTAATTTCAATTACTTTTTGCAATTTTGAATAAATTTTTTATTTTTCAAATATTTTCCTGGATTGTTTATTATTATTATAATTATTTTCTAAAATTAATTATTTTCTAAGATTTTTAAGTATTTTTCTAAAATTTCAATTATTTTCTTCAAATTTTAATTAATTTTATTTGTTTTTTTAATTTCTAAATTTTTTTTATTAATATTATTGTAAGTTTCAATTATTTTTAGCTCTCTTTAATTATGTTCTCCAATTTTTCATTATTCTCATTTTTTCAATTAATTTTTAATATCTTCATGTATTTTCTCCAATTTCAATTATTTTCTTTTACTTTAAAATTTTTGTAATATTTTCTGAATTTTTTAACTATTTATCTGGTATTTTAATTATATTATTTAATTTTCAATTATTTATATTATTTTTTATATTATTTTCTTCAAGTTTCAATTTCTTTCGTTCTTTTTTATATATTTATATATTTATTTACATATATATACGGGCACTATTTATGCCCATTTGTACAGGGTACTATTAATAATAACAATAGTGTATGGTACATTTTATAATTTTAAAAAAGTTTTTAATTATTTGTTTTTAATTAAATAATGTTCTCTTCAAATTTTAATTATTTTTTTCAATTTTCAATTATTTTCTCTAAGTTTTTATTATTCAATATTTTCAATTCATTTTTAAGATTTTCAATTATTTTTCTCAAGTTTGAATTCTTTTCTTTATTTTTAAAACATTTATATAATTTTTCAAATTACTTTTCCCAATTTTTAATTGACTTCATTATTTTTTTTCAATTAATTTAGTCAAACTTTAAATTACTACAATTAATAAAGTTTTTGGATTTTTTTTTTAAGTCAATTAGGGTTGCCCCTCTCAGATCAAGGGCCCCACTTTGCCCCTTAACAGTTACGCTACTGTTTCCGTTAAGTTTTCACCTAAATTTACAAGGGAAAATTCCAGAAAGTTTCCAAGAAAAGTTTCAGGAAATTTTCCAAGTAATGTTTCCAAAAGAAGTTTCCGGTAAGTTTCGGGAAGTTTCCAAAAAAATTTTAAAAATCGAAATGGAATTAAAAAATTTATCTCAACTTAAGAAGAAACTTGAAAAAAGTTCTAATTAAATTGAAATTTTATTTCTCGTTTAAAAAATCAAAAAAAAATTATAACTCAATTTATTTCAGAGAACAAATTTAAAATTCACATTGTTGATAAAAAAAAAATGGAAGGAAATAAAGTGCAGGATTATAAATTTATGGTAAAAAATCAGTTAATTAAAGACAGGCGAAAAATTAAAAGACCATTATTCTAGGAAATGTTTCATTGAACGACTACTTAGCAATAATAATAATTGATGTTAGAATTTAACGAGTTTGAAATTGAAGTGATTTGCAAAGTAATAATGCTCGGTTTGTAATTTCCGTCTCCTTGGTCTACTGTTGGTTATGGTAAATGCAATTCTGTGAAGAATTTCCAGCACAAGACAACCAACTGGAAAACGTTGAAAATGCAATGAGAAAGATAACGGCCATTAAGCGCAGTAAGGTTAAACATCATACTTTGAGACACGTTTATCTTCATCGTGGTCTGAAATGGCATAATTGTTCCTCGTCGTTAACAAGCGGCGCACTCGAGTCTTCAGGAGCAATAAAAACTAAAATAGAGTGTAATAAACTCTTCTCTTACTCGAATTCCATTCATTACTGCCAAAATTGATTGTCATTGTGATAAATTTTTATTTCTCTTTGTTTACCTTGTAAAAAGTTTGTAATTGTATTTAGAATCATTTTTCATTTTTGCTAAATTGGAATTCATTTTTTTTCTCACGAAAAATTGTTTAATTTAAATGCATTTCAATTTTCCGTGTTGAAAAAATACACGGAAAGTATAAGGTATGGATTTTTTGTGTATTTTCTAAATAGAAATTTTAGTAGAATTTCCGTGCAATAATCGGACAAATTTTAATGAATGTTTTATAAAATTTCCAGGAAAAATTTTCAGAGAAATTTCCCAGGAATTGTATCCGTGTAAATTTAACGCAAAACTTTCCGTGAATTTCGAAAAAAGAAAACTTTACTTAAAATTTCCAGTTAAAATATTCTGTAACATATTTTAATGCGGATGGATATTTCCACGAAATATTTTCCATCAAATTTCCGAGAAATACTTTCCGTGTCTGATAATTACACGGAAAGTATTTCCTGAAAATTACACGGAAAATATTTCCTGATAATTACACGGAAAATATTTCCTGATAATTACACGGAAAATATTTCCTGAAAATTACACGGAAAACATTTCCTGATAATTACACAGAAAATATTTCCTGAGAATCACACGGAAAATATTTTCTGAGAATCCAACGGAAAGTATTTCCCGGAAATTACATGAAAATTCCTACAAACCTCTCACGAAAAATATTTTCCTGAAATTTGTTTTAAAGTATTTCCTGGAAATTCCATAGAAATGGAAAATTTCATGTCAATTTAAGAGATATAGACGAAAGACAAAAATTCAGAAAATTACACGGAAAGTATTTTCTAAAATTTAACGTAAAGTATTTTCCTGAAAATTACACGGAAAATATTTCCTGATAATTTAACGTAAAGTATTTTCCTGAAAATTACACAGAAAATATTTCCTGAAATTACACGGAAAATATTTCCTGAGAATCACACGAAAAGCATTTCCCGGAAATTACATGAAAATTCCTACAAACCTCTCACGAAAAATATTTTCCTGAAATTTGTTTTAAAGTATTTCCTGGGAATTCCATAGAAATGGAAAATTCCATGTCAATTTAAGAGATATAGACGAAAGACAAAAATTCAGAAAATTACACGGAAAGTATTTTCTGCAATTTAACGTAAAGTATTTTTCTGAAAATTACACGGAAAGTATTTCCTGAAAATTAAACGGAAAATATATCCCGAGAATCACACGGAAATTATTTCCTAGAAATTACACGGATAGTATTTCCTAGATATTTCATTGAAATTATTTCCTGTAAATTACACGGAAAGTTATTTTTGGAAACTTCATAAAAATTCTGCTGACAATTTTCTAAAATTCAATTCAATAAAATTTCATAAAAAGAATTTTCTAGAAATTGAACAAAAAATATATCATGGAAATTCCACGGAAATTTTTGCGGACATTTCTAAAAAATTCTTCTCATGAAATTTTAATGAATTGAATTTTAAAAAATTGTCAGCAGGATTTTTATGAAGTTTCCAAAAATAACTCTCCGTGTAAATTACAAGAAATAAATTCAATGGAATATCTAGGAAATACTTTCCGTGTAATTTCTGTGAAATATACTTTCCGTGTGATTCTCAGGATATATTTTCCGTGTCATTTCAGGAAATACTTTTCGTGTTATTATCTGGAAATATTTTCCGTGTAATTTTCAGGAATTACTTTCCGTGTAATTTTCAGGAAATATTTTCCATGTAATTTTCAGAAAATACTTTCCGTGCAATTTTCAGGAAATTATTTTACGTTATATTTCAGAAAATACTTTCCTTGTAATTTTCGGAATTTTTGTCTTCCAAGAAATGAAATTGCAAGAAATGTATTCCCTGGAATTGCTTGAAAAGTTTTTGGATTTTCTTGTAATTTCCAAAAAATAATTTTCGTGAAATTTTTTTTACAAAATTCTATGAATTTTCCGGAAATCATCAGGAAATTTTTGCGGTAGACTTGCGAGAAAAATTTCTTCCGTGAATTTTTTTTAAGGAATATTAAAACTATTCCCGTGTAATTTTCAGGGATTTTTGAAGAATTTTCGCAATATTTCCTTAAAATTTCCAGAAAATACTTTCCGTGTAATTTCTTTATCTTTTATTATTCATTGAATTTTCATATAATTTTTAAGAAATAATTTCCATATTAATTTCTTAAAGTACTTTCCAACGAAATTCTAGGAAATACTTTCCATAGAAATTTCAGAAAATACTTTCCGTGTAGTTGTAGAAAAAAATTTTTCCGTGTAATTTTAATTTTCAGGATATACTTTTCGTGTAATTATCAAGAATTATTTTCCGTGTAATTTTCAGGAAATACTTTCCGTGTAATTTTCAGGAAAATACTTTACGTGTAATTTTCAGAAAATACTTTCTGTGTAATTTTCAGGATTTATTTTCCTTGTAATTTCCAGAAAATAATTTTCGTCAAATTTTTTTACAATATTCTATTAATTTTCCTGAAATTGCGAGAAAAATTCTCTCCGTGCACATTTTTATGGAATATTGAACTACTACCGTGTAATTTTCAAGAATTTTTGAAGAATTTTCTCAATATTTCCTTCAAATTTCTAGAAAATACTTTAAGTGGAATTTTTTTATTTTTTATTATTCATTGAATTTTTATATAATTGTTAAGAATTAATTTCCATATTAATATCTTCATGTACTTTCCACTGAAATTTTAGAAAATACTTTCCTTGTCATTTTAGGAAATAATTTTCTTGTAATTTACGGGAAATTTTTTCCTCGGAAAATTCGAAAAATACTTTCCGTGTAATTTATTTATTTATCTATTTATTTATTCAATAATATTGCATTTTAAAGACAACTCTTTCCGTGCAATTTTCAGAAAATACTTTCCGTGTAATTTTCAGTAACTATAATACTTTCCTTTTAATTATCTGAAAATATTTTGGTGAAAATTCCGAAATTTTTTCTTTTGTCAAATTTTAGTTTCTTAAATTTACATGGAATAAGTAAAAAAATTTTTTTTTTTGAAATTTCCAGGAAATAATTTTATTGACATTTTTTTAAGATATCCAATAAATTTTCTTGTAATTTCCATGATTTTTTTCCGAAGAATTTCCAGAAAATTCTTTTCGTGGAATTTTTGGAGAATTTTCGCCAGCTTTCCAAAAAATCTTCAGAAAATACTTTTTTACTTTACGTGTAATTTCCGGGAAATTCTTTCCTCGGAATATCCAGAAAATACTTTCTGTGTAATTATCAGGAAATACTTTCCGTGTAATTTTCAGGAAATACTTTCCGTGTAATTTTCAAAAAATATTTTCTGTGTAATTTTCAGTAAATACTTTCCGTTACATTTTCAGAAAATACTTTCCGTGAAAGATTTTTAGAATATCCAGAGAATTTCCATGTGATTTCTAGGAAATACTTTCCGTAAAATTTTTTTTAGAATTTCTAATGAAATTTCCTGTTATTTTCAGGAATTTTTTTCGGGAGAATTTCCAGAATATTCTTTTCATGAAATTTTAAAGATTTTTCGTCCGATTTCTAAAAAAATTCCAGAAAATACTATCCGTGGAAGTTTTTTTTTATTATTCATTAAATTGTATACAAATAAATAAATGAATTTTCATATACTTTTTAGGAAATTATTTCCATATTAATTCCTTGAAATATTTCCCATAGAAATTCTAGGAAATACTTTTCATAGTAGAAAATATTTTTTGTAAATTCTTCGTAAATTATCCCAAGTATTTCCATGTAATTTCCACGATATTTTTTTGGTAGAATTTCCAGAAAATTCTTTCCGTGGAATTTTTTTTAGAATAAACAATGAATTTTCTTGTAATTTCAGAGAAATATTTTTCATGAAAATTCCAAAAATATTTTCCACAGAATTTGTGTAGAATTTTTAAAGTATTTCCATGCAATTTTCTGGAAATGTTTTCTGTAGAATTTGCTGAAACTTTCCCGAGAAATTTTTTTTAAATTTTCGCAAAATTTAATTCAAAATTTCTAGGAAATATTCTTCTTGGAATAATTCTTTTCTTTTAAATTATTCAATTAATTTTTGTGTAATTTTCATTAAATAGGTTCTTTCCATAGAAATTCCAGGAAAATTTTTTCGTAGAATTTTTTTACAATAAGAAAAGAATTTTCGTATAATTTCCAGGAATAATAATAATAAATAACAATAATAATTTTGATAGAATTTCCAGGAAATACTTTTCGTGGAATTTTTCTAGTAAATTTCAGTAAACACTTTCCACCAAATTTCCAGGAAATATTCTCCGTGGAATTTTTCTAGAATTTTCGCAGAATTTCCACAAAATTACCGGAAAATTGATTCTGTAAAATTTCCAGGAAATATTCTCCATGGAATTTTTCAAGAATTTTCTCCGAATTTCCACAAAATTACCAGAAAATCCATTCTGTAAAATTTCCAGGAAATAATTTCCGTGGATTCGTAATTCGATTTCGATAAATCAAAATTTCATATAGAATTTTTTTGAAAATTTTTAATAAATTTTCCGTGTAATTTTCCGAAACTTTCGTCACTTTCCCAGAGGTAACTTTCCATGGAATTTTATTACTAATTCCATAGAATCTCAATAAAATTTACCTGTAAACTTAATTTCTAAGCATAATTTTAATTTCTTTTATTTATTTATTAATTTTATCGACAAATTGAAAAAAATATTTTAAAAAATCTAGTAAAAATAAAAATATCGCTAAAAATAGAAAAAGTTTCGTCGACATTAATTCAAGACTTATTAAATATTCGATAAAAATAAATTTCTCTTGAAGGAAGTTTCGACTTTTTATTTGAGAAGAATGCCTGTATTTTGAAATTTGCCGCCAGTCTCACACACATTTCCAGGTCAGATAGTGTGGGTGGCAGGTTCTCAGTTGGAATTTCATGCCACATCACACTTTCTTAACTCGCAGTGAATTTTTATTTATTTCGCGAAATTTAATTCATTAATATTGTAATAAATAGTTCGTAGTTATTAAAATGAGTGAAAAAACGTCACGAAATAGGTCAAAGGGAAGATACTGTAAGTTTTGATTTTTCTCTTCGTTAAAAAATACACACATATTGAGCAATTTTTCAAATCATATCCGCGAGTAAATTTCAAACTTTCCCCAAACTGCTCTCATTTCCTGAAAAATTGTATTTAAAATTATATTATTAATCGTTCAAAAATTGTAAAAAAAACTAATCGTGTCGATTTATGCGTATGCATAAATATATTAATAAGTAAATAAAAAATATGTATATAAATCATCAGGATAAAAAATGTAATTAAGTAATATTTACTCTCTTAAATGCAGCTAATTAATGCTTCATTATTACTAGTTAACATTATCCGGTTAATTACTAATTTGATCACTATTAAGAGTATATTGACACTGTTTTTTAACTATAAGAGTGTATGATAGTGGAAAAAAAATTCTTATCGGACCCTGTGAAAGTTGTAGGTCATAAAAAAATAAAAAAATAGTATATATTAAATCTTTGATAAACCCTAAAATTACACCTGACATTTGTCACTAGATGTTTTTTTATTTTAAAATTTTAAATTATATCTAACCTTTTTAAAATGATGTCAAATTTTAAATTTAATATTTAATTTCTTTAAATTTCAGTTAATGTAAACTTGCATTGATTAAATTAATTTTTTTGATTTACCATTATTTTTGTCAGTTTGCAATTCTATTATTTACAATTTTTAATTATTTTACCAATTTCTGAATTAATTTCCTGATATTTCAATTTTCAATTATTTTGTTCAATTTTCGTTTCTTTTTATTTTTTTGCAATTATTTTCTCCATCTTTTGATATTTTCATTATTTTTCAATTAATAAGTTATTTTTTAATTAATTCTATTATTTTCTTCAATATCTAATTAGTTCCATTATTTTGGTAGAGTTTTCCAAAATTTCAATTATTCAATTTTCCATGTTTTAAACGATTTTTCAATTATTTTCTTTTGATTAAAAATAAATTCTGCAATCTTTTTATTATTTTCTTCAATGTCTAATTATTTTCATTATTTTGGCATAGTTTTACAAAACTTTAATTATTTATCAGAAATTTCAATAATTTTCATAAATTTTCAATTATTTCTGCAATTTTTAAGATTTCTCAATCTTAAATTACTTTCAGCATATTTCAATTATTTTTTTAAATTTTAAATTAATTTTATCATTGTTTAATTATTTTCCTCGATTTTTAAATATTATTCTCATATTCTAAAAATATTTTCTAAGATTTTAAACTATTTTTCTAAAATTACAATTATTTTCTTCAATTTACAATTATTTTCGTATTATTTCATAATTTCTTTAGATTTCTGCATTTCTTTTTTTTTTTTCAATTTTTAGTTATTCTAATTTTTTTCAAAAAATTTCTAACATCTTCATGTATTTCTCTCAATATTTAATTATTCTGTTCAATTTTAATTTCTTTTTATTATTTTGCAATTATTTTCTACATCTTTACACATTTTCATGATTTTTCAATTTACCTAAATTTTCAATTATTATCTCAAATTTAGATTATTGTCATCAATTTCCCATTACATAACGATTTTTAAATTATTTTCTTGTGCTTAAAAATAAATTCTGCGATTTTTCTATTATTTTCTTCAATTTCTAATTATTTTCATTATCTTGGCATAATTATCAAAAATTTCAATAATTTATCTAAAATTTCAAATATTTTCATCAATTTTCAATTATTTCTGCGATTTTCTAATTATTCTCTTTAATTAAAAATTTTTAAATAATTTTGTTATTATTTTCTTTTTTTAAATTTATATCATACCTATAATTATTTCAATTATTTCTCTCAAATTTAATTTACTGTTTTCAAATTTTCATATTAAATTTTTTTTATCATATTTCAATATTTTTTTCTTAATCTTAAATTATTTTCAGTATATTTCAATTTTTTTTATTAAATTTTCATTTAATTTTATCATTGTTCAATTATTTTCCTCGATTGTGAATTATTATTCTCATTTTCTAAAAATATTTTCTAAGATTTTTAAGTATTTTTTCTAAAATTTCAATTATCATTGTTTGTATTATATTTCAATTATTTTCTTCAAGTTTCAAAGTTTAAAATTATTTTTTAATTATATTTTACATTTTATTTCCTTTAATTTTGAATTTTTTTTCATTAGCTTTATAATTTTTAAAAATTTAAACTATTTTTCTGCCATTTAAATTATTTCATTCAATTTTCAATTATTTTCTCAGATTTTCATTATTTTTTCAACTTTAAATTATTTATCAAAATTTTCAATTATTATTTTTTTTTATTTTCAATTATTTTCTTTGATTGTTAATTATTATACTCATTTTCTAAAAATATTTTCTAAGATTTTTAAGAATTTTTCTAAAATTTCAATTATTTTCTTCAATTTTTAATTATTTTCATTTTTTTTTACATTTTCTTAATTATCGTATTTTTTATTTACTTTTTAGCTTCCTTCAATTCTTTTCTAAAATTTTTAGTTATTATAATTTTTTTCAATTAATTTCTAAAATCTTCATGTATTTTTCTCAAATATCAACTTTTTATTGTTTAAAAAAATTCTGTAATTTTTTAAAATTATTTTACTCAAATGTAATTTATTTTTTTTAACTTATTATTGTTTGTGTCATATTTCAATTATTCTCTTCAAGTTTCAAACTTATAATCATTTTTCAATTATTATTCAAAATTTATTTCCTTTAATTTTGATTTTTTCTTTGGTTTTATAATTTCCAAAAGTTTAAACTATATATCTGACTTTTTAATTATTTTATTCAATTTTCAATTATTTATATTATTTTCTTCAATTTTAAATTACTTTCGTTCTTATACTTTTCCATTTTAAACTACGTTTATCATTTTTCGTTTATTTTCTCTAATTTTTCATTATTATTATTTTTATTTATTGAACTTCAGAAAGTTTTAAGCATTTTATGAAATTTCTTAAAATTTTTTTTATTTAAAATGTAATATGTAATTTTTTCAATTACTTTCTTAAATTTAAATTAATTTTTTCAATTTTAAATTATTTATCAAAATTATCAATCATTTTTTTTTCTTTTTAATTGTTTTCCTCGATTGTTAATTATTATTCTCATTTTCTAAAAATATTTTCTAAAATTTTTAATAATTTTTCTAAAATTTCAATTATTTGTTCAATTTTTAATTATTTTCATTTTTTCTGAAATTTTTTTCTTAATTATCGTAAATTTCAATTTTTTTTAGCTTTCTTCAATTCTTTTCTTCAATTTTTAGTTATTCTAATTTTTTTCAATTAATTTTTAATATCATCATGTATTCTTCTCAATTTTCAATTATTTTTTTATGAAAAAAAAATTCTGTAATTTTTCAATTATTTCACTCAAATGTCATTTATTTTTTTACAACTTATCATCCTTGGTAGCATTTTTCAATTATTTTCTTCAAGTTTCAAATTTTAAAATCATTTTTCAAATCTTTTCCAAAATTTATTATCTTCAATTTTCAATTTTCTTCATTCGTTTTAAAAAGTTCCAAAATTTTGAACTATTTATCTGACATTTGAATTATTTCATTGAATTTTTAATTAATTATATTATTTCTTATATTTTCTTCAATTTTACTTTCCTTTATTTAAAATATATCATTTTTTTCAATTATTTTCTTAAATTTTAATTATTTTCCTCAATTTTAAATTATTTATCAAAATTTTCAATAAATTTTTTTCAATATTCAATTACTTTCTTTAATTTTTCATTATTCAATTTTTTTTCAATTAATTTTTAAGATTTTCAATTATTTTTCTCAAACCTAAATTATTTTCTTTACTTAAATCACTGTCCCCAATTATTTTAATTGATTTCGTAATTTTCTTTCAATTAATTTGTAAAATTTCCAATTATTTTACTTAATTTTAATTATTTCTTGCAATTTTTACGAATTTTAAAATTTTATAAATTTTGTCTTAAACAAATTATTATTTTAATTATTTATTTATTTATATAAATTTATTTTCAAATATTATGTTTAAAATATTTATAATCATCATATTATAACTATATTTTTTTTCTCAATTTTAAATTACTTAGAGCATATTTCAATTATTTTTTTTAAATTTTGAATTAATTTTATCATTACTTAATTATTTTCCTCGTTAATTAATTATTATTCTCATTTTCTAAAAATATTTTCTAAGATTGTCAAGTATTTTTCTAAAATTTTAATTATTTTCTACAATTTGCAATTATTTTCATTCGTTTTCATAATTTCCAAACAAATATTAATTATCGTAAATTTGAATTATTTTCATCAATTTTCAATTATTTCAACAATTTTTTAATTATTCCCTTGAATTAAAATTTTTGAAGTAATTTTGTAATTATTTTCTATTTTTAAACACATATTCAATGATTTTTTCAATTATTTCTCTCAAATTTTATTAACTTTTTTCAATTTTTCATATTTAAATTTTTATTTTTCTCAAACCTCAAATTATTTTCTTTATTTTCAAAACACGTCTATAATTTTCTAAATTACTTTTCCCAATTTTTTAAATTGATTTAATTAATTTCTCTCAATTAATTTGCAAAATTTGCAATTATTTCTTGCACTTGTTTTTAATTCTAAAATTTTATAAATTTTGGCATATAAATTTCTTTTTAAATGTTATTTTAAAAATATTTATAATTTTACTTTTTTATTACCTATACACCCTCCACTAAGACAGATAAGAAGTTATTTTACTTTTTTTTTTCAGTATAACAAATTCGAATAAAAAATATATTTTTCTAAGAAACTGGGACTTGGGTGAAATTTCGAAAAACTGGCGGGAGTTTTTTGGGTGAAAAAATAAAAGTTACAAGGGACCAGTGTTATGACAAGATTGAAGAATGTTTACGATTGTATTACTGCGAGGAGAAATATGTTGAATGGTATTGCATTTTGCTGTTGGAGTTTGAGTGGGGAACTTGATTACAAGGCCACGCTATATGTTGGTTTTTCCTCCTAGACAGTGAGGGGATTCAGTTCGACTCCAGTAGTGTTCCAAAAGACATCAACTTTAGTTTCATTTAATTTTTTTTACCATTTTTCGTTTTTTATTGTCATTTCATTTTTTTTTTCAGTGCTTTGTTTATATTATTGGTTTCTGTTTCATTAAAAAATACCGGATTTTACCCATTTCTAAGGTAATTGAATAATTTTAACTTATTTTTTATTTCCGTTTAGATTACTTTTTTACTATTTCACTGTTTTTAGAATCTATTTTTATTTTACTCTTTTCTTCTTATTCAGGGAATTTCATACTTATTTTCTTGTTTAATTTATAACCTTAAATTAAAATTTTAATTTTGACTGTGTTAAAAAAGTAATAATTAGTTGATAAATGATACTTAATTAAATTATGTTTATTAGATGTTTATTTTTAATTAAACAAATTTTTATTAAATTTTTACGTTTATTGTAAATTTATTTTTTTTCATTTGAATTAAATTGGTAGTTTAATTTGGAAATTTGTTTCAATTAAATTTTGAATAGATTACTAAAATTTAATCTTATATTTAAGTCGGAATTAAATTAGATTATAATTTAATAAATCAAACAAAAACCTAAATAAATAAAAGATAGTGAAATTTTTTTAGAAAATAATAAATAACATATTGTTTATTACATTTTCAAGATTGCTTATTTTAATTAAATTAACTAATTTTTATTTTTAGAGAAAATTATCTCATTTTAATATCTTCAATATTGTGTTTTAGTTTTAAATTAATTAAAAGTTAAAAAAATAAAAATGATTTGAATTAAATTAGAATTTTAATTTATAAATTTATTTCAATTAAATTCTGAATAGATTAATAAAATGTAATCATCTATTTAAGTCGAAATTAAATTATATTATAATTTACTATATAATAAATAACATATTGTTTATTACATTTTCAAGATTATTTATTTTAATTAAATTAACTAATTTTTATTTTTAAAGAAAATTATTTCATTTTAATATCTTCAATATTGTGTTTTAGTTTTAAACTAATTAAAAGTTGAAAAAAAAATAAAAATTATTTTTATGTATTTGAATTAAATTAAAAGTTTAATTTATAAACTTATTTCAATTGAATTTTGAATAGATTAATCAAATTTAATCTAATATTTCAGAATAAATTAAATTATATTATATTTTAATAATATTCAATAAATCAAACGAAAACCTAAATAAATAAAAGATAGTGAAATGTTGTTAAAAAATAATAAATAATATTATTTATTTATTACATTCTGAAGATTGTTTATTTTTTTATAAAGTATAGCGTGTATTATAAATATAAATAAACACCTAAATAAGTTAAAATTAGTGAAATGTGTTAAAAAATTAATAAATAAGTGATTATTAAATTATTTCGTTCTAGTACAAAAATTTTTAAATATTTAAATTATTTGATTAAAATTATAATAAATTTTCCATTTTTTTTCATTAAATTATACAACTTGTTTTGCTCTTGTCAGATTACTTTTGTTCGATTTGAATTGTTTTATTATTATTATTTTTTTTATTTTAATTTTTATTACTATTACAATTATTATTATTTTTAATTATTAACTAATAACAATTACTAACAATATAAACTATATATAATATAATATTATTATTATTTATTGTTATTTAGAATATTATTAAATTACAATATAATTAATGATTTTTATAAAATATCTTTATATCGTGTTAAATAATATATTTGTAATTATGCAAATTAATCCTTTAATTTTTTGACTTGTTTGATAAAAAAGTTGAAACATTTTTTCCAAAATCTATTTTCCAATTATCAGGTAATTATTTTGAAATTGATTATCACTCGAGATTTTTAAGATTTGCTTATAATGATTCTGATGTCAAATTTAAAAAATTCAAAATGGCGGATTCAAAATGTCGGTCAAATATTCAAAAAGTAGGAAAATCGTCCAATACTAATAAATAATTTCAATAATAAAAATCGGAAATAATGATTTAAACAACGAATAAATATTAAGAATTAAGAATTAATAATAAGATTACCCAATTGATTAAAATTAAGAGTGATTTCAATTAAAACGGAAATTAACTCAAATTATATAATTGAAATGAACTTACTTAAATTAAATTTAAATTATAATAATTAAAATAATTAAAACTAAAATTAAAATTAGCGAATTAATGTTAAATAATAAGAAAATGCAAAATAATAATAAAGACAATGTAGGAGTAAGGTACATTAATAAAAATAATATTTCTTCGCCTACATTGAATGAGATGTGCGAAAGAAATCAGTAAAGTCGGAGGAAAATGAGGAATTCAGGCGCGCAGTAATTATTTGATGAATCACTGTGTGAGCATTCTCATCTTTGAAATTACGTAAGAATTAAAAAAGACACTCATTGAATGGAATTCTGCAATTCGTGTTTGCAGCACGAGACTTGGGCGCGAGGGACGACTTTGAAATGAAGACAGAACAACAAAGCAGAAAAGCACCACCGGGTTCCTTAACCCTGGGTGTATCATTTTTAACTCATTTACTATTAATTCTGCCCGTTCTCTACATATTGGTGGTCGCTTTTCACAGGCCGGAAAAGCTCTTCACATGGCATCCAATTTGCATGTCATTAGGGGTAAGAAATTTTAGTTTTTATAATTTTTTTATTACTTTCGATAAACGAGATTTTTCACTAATATAAGAGTATTGAGATTTTATTGTAGATTTTACCATATTTCTGTAGCTAGTTTTTGTACATATATCTGTAGCTAGATATAACATATAATTATATGGTAATTTTTATCATAATAATGCGACAATTTTAACAATGTAAAAACTGTAGTTTTTACCAAATTAATGCTGTAGTTTTTACCATATTTATACAGTAGTTTTTACCATATTTTGAAAGTAGTTTTTTTCATCTTATTCCTTAAGTAGTTTCCATCATATGAATACGGTAGTTTTTACCATACTTCTATGGCATATTTTACTATACTTCTACCAGATTTATGCTGTAATTTTTCCCATTCTTCTTTTGTAGTTTCTACCATACATCTAGATTAGTTTTTACCATATTAATAGAGTAGTTTTTACCAAATTTTAACTGTAGTTTTCACCATACTTCTATAGCAGATTTTATCATACCTCTATTATATTTTTACAGTAATTTTTAATATAATTTTCCTGTAGCTCTTGTCATATAATTGCTGTAGTTTATATCATATTTTGAACAATATTTCTATAATACTTTTTATTATATTTTTAAACTGATTTTTACCATCATCAATGGCAAATTTTACCATATTTCCACTGTTTAAAATATTTTATACTGTCATTTTTTAACCATATTTATGCCGTACTTTTTAACATATTTCTATTGTAGTTTTTAACATACATCTCGATTAGTTTTTACCATATTTATAGAGTACTTTTTTCCACATTTTAATTGTAATTTTTCAATATATCTATTATGTAATTTCTATCAAATGACTACTGTAGATTTTACGATACTTCTATGGCGAAATTCGACATAATTTTATCATATTTATACAGTAGTTTTAACATATTCTACATGTAGTTTTTATCATATCTCCTATTGTAATTTTTATTAATTAACTTCTGTAGTTTTCATCATATTTATATGACAGATTTTACCATAATTCTACCATATTTATACAGTAATTTTTACCATATTTTCACTGTTTATTTTTTCATACACCTACTGTATTTTTTGTCATGTAATTTCTGTAGTTTATACCATATTAAAAAAATATTATAACGTATTTAATACTGTAATTTTTTACCATACTTATGCGGTAGTTTTTACCATACTTCTATTATAGTCTTTACCACACATCTACGGTAGTTTTTACCATATTTTACAGTAAATTTTACCTTATTTTAACAGTAGTTTTTTCACTATATTCCTTAAGCACTCTGCATCATATTACTACTATAGTTTTCACCATATTTGTACCATATTTATACAGTAGTTTTTATCGTATTCTTACAGTATTTTTTATCATGCACCTACTGTAATTTTTATCATATAAATGCTGTAATTTTTACTATATTTTAGAGTAGTTTTTGCCATTTTTTCCCTATTGTATTACTATCATTCTTATTGCAAATAAAAAATAAACAATAATAAATCTAGTAAAGTAACTATTTACACGACATGTTTTTTTGCAGCATAAATACAGAATAATAAAACCTAGTAAAAAATAACTATTTACATGTAATTTGCAGTTATTTAATAGATTTTCAAGTAATTATTGCCTTGAATGAAACAATAAAGATAACTGATTAGTCGGAACGTTAACAATAATTAAAAACCAATTTTCATTATTTGCCATTTTATTCCAATGAAATCATAATTTTGCATTAAAATTCAAGCTAAATTAAAAATGACATCAATATTTCATTCTCAAGTTTTCCAATTTCATTCTGAATATTAAATTCAGTATTAGGTTTGCAGCTATTTTGTCATTTTTCGTATTCTCGTATTTTTCAATAACGAATTTCTTCTTAACATTTTTCAGTTTCCGAATTCACATTCAATAGAATTTTCATTTTACCGAATTTAATTTTAACATTTTACTCTACTTTTTATGCTGAAGAATTTAAATTTAATCGTATTTTTATTTTAAATTATAAATTACAACCTATTGAGTTATTTTGCAATAATAAGCATCCTGTGCCAAAAAAATTTATTCTTCCATAAATACAGTGTCGTAACTAGGAGGACAAGGGCCCTGGGGCAAAAAAATAGGGCACCAATTCAGGGGCGTAGCCAGGGGGAGGTTAGGGGGTACACCCCCCACCACGAAATCGAAAAATTCTATTGAAAAAGAGGTCTTTGGACGCAAAACTTTTTTCAAATCCCCCCCAAAATGTAAAAAATTTAAAAACCCCCCAGATATTTTTTTCTGGCTACGCCCCTGAAATTTCAATTATTTTCATCAATTTTCTATTATATTGCGATTTTTAAACAATTATCTTTAATTAAAATTTTGTAATTATTTTTCTTCTTTAAACATATGTATATTTTTCGATTTTTTCAATTACTTCCCTCAAATTTTATTTACTGTTATCAATTTTTCATATTTCAATTATTTTCATTATATTTACATTTTTTAAACGAATCTTCAATTATTTTTTTTTTTAATAAAAATAAATTCTGCAAGTTTTCTTTTACTTTCTTAAATTTCTAATTAATATTATTATTTTGGCATAATTTTCAAAAATTTCAATTATTTATCTGAAATTTCAAATATTTTCATTAATTTTCTATTATATTGCTATTTTTAAACAATTATCTTTAATTAAAACTTTTTACTTAATTTTGTAATTATTTTCTTTGTTTAAACATATATTTTTCGATATTTTCAATTATTTCCCTAAAATTTTATTCACTGTTATCAATTTTTCATATTTCAATTACTTTCATCATATTTCAATTTTTTTTCTCAATCTTAAATTATTTTCAGAATATTTCAATTACTTTTTTACAAATTTTAATTATTTTCTTCGATTGTTAATTAATATTATTCACATTTTTTAAAATTATTTTCTAAGATTTTTAATCTTTTTCAAAAAATTTCAATTATTTTCATTAATTTTCGATCATTTCTGCAATTTCTTAATTATTTTCTTTAATTAAAATTTTTTAAGTAATTGTGTAATTATTTTCTCTCTTTAAACATGTATACTAAGATTTTTTCAATTATTTCTCTCAAATTTTATAAACTGTTTTCAATTTTTCATGTTTAAACTATTTCTATCAAATTTCAATTTTTATTCTCAATCTTAAATTATTTTCAGCACATTTCAATAATTTTTTTCAATTTTAAATTAATTTTATCATTTTTCAATTATTTTCCTAGACTGTTAATTATTATTATCATTTTCTATAATTGATTATTTTCTAAAACTTTTTAGTTTTTTTCTAAAATTTTAATTTATTTTCTTTAATTTTTAATTATTACAATTTAATTTCGTAACTTTCAAAATTTTTATATTAATTATTGTAGCTTTCACTTATTTTTAGCTCTCTTCAATTCTTTTCTACAATTTTTAGTTATTCTAATTTTTTTTAAATAATTTTTAAGAACATCATTTATTTTTCTCAGATTTTAATTATTTTTTTTATTAAAATAAATTCTATAATTTTTTCAATTATTTCTCTCAAATGTCATTTATTTTTTACAACTCATCATTGTTTTTATCATATTTTAATTATTTTCTTCAAGTTTCAAATTTTAAAATATTTTTTCAATTATTTTCCAAACTTTATCTCTTTCAATTTTCAACTTTTTCCTTTTGTTTTATAATTTACAAAATTTTAAAATACTTCTCTGACATTTCAATTATTTATATTATTTTCTTCAATTTTCAATTATTTTCACTGTTTTCACAATTTTCAAAAAGTTTTTAATTATTTCTCTTAAATTAAATATTGTTCTCTTTAATTTTAAATTACGTTTATCATTTTTCAATTATTTTCTCTAATTTTTAGTTCTTTTCTTCTTTTTTCAAGAAACTTCTGAAAGTTTTAAGTATTTTTCTAAAATTTTAATTTATTTTCTTCAATTTTTAATTATTTCAATTTGATTTCTTAAATTTCAAAATTCAAATATTAATTATCGTAAGTTTCAATTATTTTTAGCTCTCTTCAATTCTTATTAACAATTTTTAGTTATTCTCGTTTTTTTAAATTAATTTTTAAGATCTTCATGTATTTTTCTTAAATTCTAATTATTTTTTTTATTTAAAATAAATTCTGTAATTTTTTCAATTATTTCTCTCAAATTTTATTTATTTATTACAACTCATCATTGTTTTTACCATATTTTAATTATTTTCTTCAGTTTCAAATTTTAATTTTTTTTTCAATTTTCAATCATTTGTTTTTCAATTTTCGAATAATTTTCTCTAATTTTTCATTATTCAATTTTTTCAACTCATTTTTAATATTTAAAGTCATTTTTCTTAGTTTTAAATTATTTTCTTTATTTTTAAAACATTTCTATGATTTTTAAAATTACTTTACCAAATTTTAAATTGATTTCATTATTTGTTTCAGTTACTTTGCAAAATGTTTAATTATTTAGTTTAATTTCAATTACTTTTTGCAATTTTGAATAAATTTTTCATTTTTCAATTATTTTCTTGGATTGTTTATTATTATAATCATTTTCTAAAATTGATTATTTTCTAAGATTTTAAAGTATCAATCTAAAATTTTAATTATTTTCTTCAATTTTCAATTAGTTTCATTTTTTTCACAATTTCCAAAAAGTTTTTAATTATTTCTCTTAAATTAAATATTGTTCTCTTCAATTTTGAATTACGTTTATCTTTTTACAATTATTTCCTCTAATTTTTAGTTATTTTCTTTTTTTTTTCAAGGAACTTTTGAAAGTTTTAAGTATTTTTTTGAAATTTTCTTTAATTTTTTTTATTTAAAATATATTTTGTAATTTTTTCAGTTATTGTCTCAAAATTTAATTTTTTTTCAATTTTCAATCATTTGTTTTTCAATTTTCGAATAATTTTCTCTAATTTTTCATTAATCAATTTTTTCCACCCATTTTTAATATTTAAAGTCATTTTTCTTAGTTTTAAATTATTTTCTTTATTTTTAAAACATTTCTATGATTTTTAAAATTACTTTACCCAATTTATAATTGATTTCATTATTTCTTTCCGTGTATGTTGCAAAATTTTCATTTATTTAGATTAATTTCAATTTTGAAAACATTTTTTGTTTTTCAATTATTTTCTTGAATTATTTATTATAATTATTATCATTTTCTGAAATTGATTATTTTCAATTATTTATATTATTTTTTATATTATTTTCTTCAATTTTCAATTTCCTTCGTTCTTTTTCATAATTTAATAATAAAATAATAATAAATTTTAATTATTTTTTTCAATTTTTAATTAATTTTATTTGATTTCATAATTTCCAAAATTTTTTTATTAATATTATCATGAATTTCAATTATTTTTAGCTCTATTTAATTATGTTCTCCAATTTTTAACTATTGTTTTTTTTTTATTAATTTTCAAGATTTTCATCTATTTTCTCCAATTCCAATTATTTTATTTTATTTAAAAAAATTTTGTAATATTTTCTAAAAGTTTTAACTATTTATCTGATATTTCAGGTATATCATTCAATTTTCAATTATTTATATTATTCTTTATATTATTTTCTTCAACTTTCAATTAGTTTCGTTCTTTTTCATAATTTTTAAATAGTTTTTAATCATTTGTTTTTAATTAAAAATTGTTCTCATCAAATTTTAATTATTTCTTTCAATTTTCAATTATTTTCTCGAAGTTTTTATTATTAAATATTTTTAATTCATTTTTAAGATTTTCAATTTTTTTTCTCAAGTTTGGATTCTTTTCTTTATTTTTAAAACATTTCTACAATTTTTTAAATTACTTTTCCCAATTTTTAATTGACTTCATTATTTTTTTTTTCAATTAATTTGCAATATTTTCAATTTTTTTTTTGCAATTCTTATTAGTGTAAAATTTTATAAATTTTGTCCTGAATAATTATTTTTTTTTATTTGTTTATATAACTTTATTTTTATATAAATATCATATTTAAAATATTTATAACTGTTGATAACACAAGGTACATAAACTAATCGCAGGTCAAAGCGCATTGTTTAATTTAGTCAAACTTTCAATTACTACAAAAATTAGTAAAGTTTTTGGAATTTTTTTTAAAGGGTCTATTAGGGTTGACCAAGGGCCCCGGGGCACTGCGCCACTTTGCCCCTTAACAGTTACGCCACTGCATAAATACAATTTTTTTTTTTATCAAACTTGACAAATTTTTTCTAATTTTAATATTTTCTGATTTTAAGGCACTGGTGATAGTGGAAGGTGTCTTCAGTATATCCGGAGAGGTGCTACTGGCCCACAAACTGTCTCGGGCTAACAGAATAACCATTCATTGGATAATGCTAACGATTGGCCTGTGCCTTGTTCTCTGTGGTCTCATTATAGCCATCGTGAATAAAAATAATCTAAACAAGGATCATTTTGTGTCATTTCATGCTATTTGGGGCCTCACTACTATAGTTCTCGCATCCTTGGTGGCCATTTTTGGCATTATTGCCAATAATACACGATGGCTGTATCCAAAAGTGAGACCAGTGCTTATTAAGGTGCTCCACGCTTATGGCGGAATCACCATGACAATTTTATTCCTCGGCAGTGTCATTGCTGGAGCCTATACCCACTGGCTGGAACACCAGAATGTTGGAGATCACGAAGTCGGACAGAAACTTGTCTTCGCCTCACTATTTATCGCCGGAGCTTTGGTTCTGTTTAAACCAATTTTGGGTGCTGTTTCTAGGACCAGGGTACTGGTTAAAACGCCCCAGCCAACCACGTGACCTTCCAATTAAAAGGCCATAAGTCACTTGTCCAAAGAAACTTGAGAGCAGGTTTGGTAAAAATTCCAGAAGGAATTTTAATGTAGATCTAAATTATGGCTTAGGATTTAAGATATAAGGATCGAACGTAAGATTTTAGTTTTATGACATAGGATCTGGGACTTTGGATATTAGACTTGGGACTTTAGACTTTAGACTTTGAACTTGAGACTTGGAACTTGAAACTTAGGACTTGGGACTTAGGACTTGGGACTTAGGACTTGAGACTTAGGAGTTGAGATTAAGAACTTAATACTTAGGACTTGAGACCAAGTAATTAGGATACAAGACTTGAGACTCAAAACTTTGAAGCCTCAGACTTAGAACTTGAGACTTAGAACTTAAGACTTGAGACTTATAACTTTAGGTATAAGACTTGAGACACAAGAATTGAGGTCCAAGACATAAAACCTAGAACTTGAGACTCAGGACTTAAGACTTGAGATTTATTGCTTAGGATTTAAGACTTGAGACACAAGCCTTGAGGCCTAAGACTTAAGACTTAGAACTTGAGACTTAGGACTTAAGACTTGAGACTTATAACTTAGGGTATAAGCCTTGAGAAACAGGACTTGAAGACCAAGACCTAAAACCTAGAACTTATGACTTAAAATAGAACTTAAGACTTAGAACCTAAGACTTAGGACTGGGGACTTAAGACTTGAGACTTAGGAATTGAGATTTAGAACTTAATACTTAGGACTTGAGACTAAGAAATTAGGATACAAGACTTGAGACTCAAAACTTGATGCCTAAGACTTGGAACTTAAGACTTAAGACTTAGAACTTAAGACTTAAGACTTAGAACTTAAGACTTGAGACTTATAACTTAGGGTATAAGACTTAAGAAACAGGACTTGAATCCCAAGACCTAATACCTAGAACTTGAGACTTAGGACTTAAGAATTGAGATTTATTGATTAGGATGTAAGACTTGAGACACAAGCCTTGAGGCCTAAGACCTAAAATCTAGAACTTGAGACTTAAGACTTGAGATTAATTGCTTAGGGAGCGTTCACAAATTACGTAACGTTTTTTAGGGGGGGGGGGGTCAAGCAGTTTGTTACGACCAGCAGAAAAAATGGCGCTAATGTATGTAACGACGTGTTACATAGGGGTGGGGGGGTCAAAATTTTCCGAAAAAAACGTTACGTAATTTGTGAACGTTCCCTTAGGGTATAAGACTTGAGACACAAACCTTGAGGCCTAAGACATAAAATTTAAAACTTGAGATTTAGGACTTAAGAGTTGAGATTTATTACCTAGGATATAACAAGAAATATAACAAGCCTTGAGACCTAAAACTTAAGACTTAGGACCTAAGTCTAAAAGCATAAGTCTAAAAAATTAGAACTGTTTAAGATGTACTACTTGAGACTTAAGACTTAAGACTTTGTGCTTGAGACTTAACTTAAAACTTAGAACTTAAAACAAGAAACAAGTCTTGAAGCCTAAGATTTAAGATTTAGAACTTGGGACTTAGAAAATAAGATAGAAGTCTTTTGAATCGAAATTTTAATCACAGGACCTGAGACCTGAGAGATAAGACTTAGGACTTAAGATACAAGATTTAAGATTTAGAACTTGACTTGAGACTTCTAACTCAAGATATAAGACTTGAAAAACAAGTCTTAAATCTAAGACCTAAGATTTAGAACTTGAGACTTAGAAAATAAAATATAAGTCTTTTGTATTAAAATTTCAATTATAAAACTTGGAACCTAATGCTTAAAACTTAAGATTTAAGACACAAGTCACAAGTCTAAATACTTAGGACTTAGGACTTGAGACTTATGACTCAGGGGATAAGACTTGAGACACAAGTTTTGAAGTTTAAGACTTAAGATTTAGAACTTGAAACTTAAAAAATAAGATATTAGCATCTTAAATTAAAATTTCGAACATAAAACTTGAGACCTAAGACTTAGGACTTAAGATTTAGAACATAACTTGAGATTTAAATATTAGAAATTCTCAGTAAGAATTAGATTATAAATTTTAGTTAAAACAGGACATAAGACATTTTAGACTCAATTCTCTCTTAATCCTCAAGTTTTAAGTCTGATGTGTTAAAGTCTTATGTCCTGAGTTCCAATTCTCAAATCTTAAGTCCTAAGTCATAAGCCTAAGTCTTAAGTCTCAAATCTTTAATCCTATGTAGAAACTCTCAAGCCTTGAGTCCTGAGTGTTAATTCTTTAGTCCTAAGTTTCAAATTGGAGCTCTGAATCTTAAGTTCTAAGCCTGAAAACTTAATTCTTGTTTCCTAAGTCTCAAACCTTAAGCCTTGGGTCCTAAGTCCTAAGTCTTAAATTATAAATTTCATGTTTTAAACTTGAAGTCTTAAGCATTAAGTCTCAAGTCCTAAGTACTAAGTTTTTAGTCTCTAGTCTTGAGTTCTTAACCGTAAGTTTTAAATTTAAAGTCTCAAGTATTGAGTTTCAAGTCCTAAGTGCTTAGTCTTAAGTCTCAGGTCTCAAGTCTTTTATCCTAAATTGTCTGCTTAAACATTTTTAAAATGTCTGTCCAAAGTCTTAAGTTTCAAACCTCATATTCTTATTTTAAGTCTCAAGTTTAATGTCTTATGTCCTAAGTCTTGAATTCTGAACCCTAAGTCTTAAGTTCTGTCTCAAATTCTAAGCCTCAAGTTCTAACGTCTTAAGTTCTGAGTCTTAAGTTCTGAGTCTTAAGTTATATTTCTCAAGTTTTAAATCTTAAGTTCTAAGTCTTAAGTTCTTAGTCTTAAGTTCTAAGTCTTAAGTTCAAAGTCTTAAGTTCTAAGTCTTAAGTTCTAAGTCTTTAGTTCTAAGTCTGAAGTCTTTAATTCTAAGTCTGAAGTCTTTAATTCTAAGTCTGAAATCTTAAGTCCTAAGTCTTAAGTCCTAAACTCAAATTTTCAATTAAAATCACGTACATTTTTCTCCAAACGTAACATTTTTGATTTACACAAATTAAACAAAACAAAAAAATATAAAATACAAAATAACTCATAGAAAATAAAATATCTCTTCTGGAATCTTTACCAATAATTCATCTCGGTTGCGTAACGTCCTCACTTGAAATTAAAACCCGTATCTATTTTCGTTCTTTGTTTTAAGAGTGGGCACGTATCAAGAATTATATGAACAAAACAAGGAAAGTTTAGTGCTTTTGTTCGTGGAACAATAACTGAGTTATAATTAACGTTCGAGGAAAAGATTTTTCTATGCTTTTATTAATTGAATGACGAGTCTTCTTCGAGCAATTTTTATGATAAACGAAATCCGTCCAGATTAGCTTGTCTGCCAAAGAGAAAATTATTTTCGACAAATCAAGTGATTTCGTTGCATCTGGGAATTCACTAACTGCGTTTTTATATTTTTGTACAAAACTTTTATCTTATATATACACGTATATTGATAAGATCTATAAATGTAAAAATTAATATCAATTGTCGTTGATTATTATTATTATGCTTTACAATATTGTACGTTGGATTTTTTTTTCAATATTAATAAAAAATAATAATAATAATCACATTTTATATATTTATATATTTTATTATAAATTGATAATTTAACAATAACAATTGAGTCTTCCATTTTTAAAAATATAAACAAAACAAAAATAAATAAATATTTATAAACTAATCTACGTAATGCGGAAAGTATAAAAAAAAAGCTGAAAGTCTGATTTTAAAAAAAAAAACAATGTGTGTTCCAAAACTGATGCATTTTTTACGAATGGATACTTAATGCGAGATTGTAGAATGTAGAATGTAAGTTATTATTTTCAAAGAGTGTATTGGCAGCTTTTTTATAAAAAAGTTCAACATATCGTCAACCATATATCAACACTTTATTATAATTTACACACGCATCGTATACATATACACAGAATATAATGTATATATATATAATATCTCTTTCATAATACAATGTACATGTATAATAATACAACTTTTGCAATGCCTTAATAAATACCACATCATCTTATGTATAGACGCTCGTTTCAAGTTGTTTTTTTTCAGCACAACTTCGCGGTTTAACATTATGTAACAACGTGCATGTATATATGTATATGTGTATATATATATATGTATATTTATACAATATACATACATACATACATGCATATATACATAATATGTCTCGAATATATACTACAATTTAATTTATTTATATTACTTAATAATAACAATAGTATATAATATATAATAAAACCATATAACAAATTATCAGTAATATTAATTTCATTTTAATAATATACCTATATAATAAACTTGGAATATTCTTGAAATATTTTGTCGATAGTTTTTGATTTTTTTAATAAAATTTTAAAAACCTGTACTTTTGGAATATTTTAGAGATTTAGGAATATTTTTGGATTATTTTTGGAATATTGTAGACATATTTTTGAAATGTTAGATAAATCCAAGAATATTATCCCAGAAATTATTGGAATATTTGTGGATTATTCAAGGGGTATTTAAAAAAAAATTTCTTTTTTAAATTTTTTGGGGTTTTTTTTAGTACTTTCGAAATAGTCTAAGGATATTATAGAAATATACTTGGAATATTTTTGGAATATTCTAAAAGTGTTAATAAAATCACTAGAATATTTAAAAAAATTCCAAAAATTAAAATTCCCCTAGAATAATTCACAAATATTCCCTAGAATATTCCAAAAATATTCCAAAAACCCCCTAAAATAAATCACAAATATTCCTAGAAAATACCAAAAATATTCCAAAAACCCCCTAAAACAATTCACAAAAATTCCTAGAATATTCCAAAAACCCTAAAATAATTGAAAAATATTCCTGGAATATTTTAAAAATATTCAAAAAACCCCCTAAAATAAATTACAAATATTCCTACAAAATACCAAAAATATTCCAAAAACCCCCTCAAAAAAATCACAAATATTCCTAGAAAATAAGAAAAATATTCCAAAAACCACCTAAAACAATTCACAAATATTCCTAGAATATTCCAAAAACCCTAAAACAATTGAAAAATATTCCTAGAATATTTTTAAAATATTCAAACATTCAGTGCAATATTTAAAAAAAACATTTTATAACTCCCTTTTTTAAAATATTTCAGGATTTTTTTAGAATGTTTTGGAATATTCAGGGAATTTTGTAATGGTTTTGGAATATTAATTTTTTTAATAATTTACGAGATTCAGAAATATTTTTGGAATATTCGAGAGATTTTCGAACTATTATAGAGATTATTGGAATATTTTTAAGACATGGGATAATGTCAAAAATATTATTTCAGGAATTTTTAGAATATTTTTGGAATATTGTGGAAATATTTCAAAAATATTAGATAATTCTAAGAATATTATTCCAGAAATTTTTGGAATATTTGTGGATTATTCAAGGGGTATTTAAAAATTTTTTTTTTCTTTCTCAAATTTTCTGGGGGTTTTTTTAGTATTTTCGGAATAGTCTAAGGATATTATGGAAAAATACTTGGAATATTTTTGGAATATTCAAAAAATATTTCTGGAATACTCTAAAAGAGTTAAAATAATATTTCAATAAAATCCCTAGAATATACCAAAAAATTACCAAAAATCTTCTAAAATAATTCAGAAATATTCTTAGAATGTTCCAAAAACCTTCCAAAAATAATTCACAAATATTCCTAGAATAATTTAAAGATATTCAAAAATTCACTGTAATAATAGAAAAGCATTTTATAACTCCCTTATTAAAAATATTTTAGGGTTTTTATAATGTTTTGCAATATTTAGTAATTTTTGGAATGTTTTTGGAATGTTTTTGGAATATTAATTTTTTTAACACGTTAAAGATTCAAAAATATTTTTGGAATAATCGAGGGATTTTTGAACTATTCTAGAGATTATTGGTATATTTTTTAGACATTGGATAATTTCAAGAATATTATTTCAGGAATTTTTGGAATATAGAAATATTTCAAAAATATTAGATAATTTCTGAAATATTAGATAATTTCTGAAATATTATTCCAAAAATTTTTGGAATATTTGTGGATTATTCAAGGGGTACTTAAAAATAATGTTTAGTTCTTCTTTAACTTTTATGGGAATTTTTTAATACTTTAGGAATAGTATAAGGATATTATTATAATATACTTGGAATATTTTTAAAACATTCAGAAAATATTTCTGGAATATTCTAAAAGTGTGCAAAAAATATTTCAATAAAATCCCTAGATTATATTTGAAACATTCCAAAAAAACATTCCAAAAAAACATTCCAAAAAACCCCCCTAAAATAACTCAGAAATATTTGAAAAACCACTGCACTATTTAAAAAACATTTTAAAAGTCACTAAAATATAAAAAAATCCCCAGAAAAGTTCAAAAACACTGGAATATTCCAAGGATATTCCGGGAATATTTTTTTTCATTATTCTAGGGATTTTTAAAAATATTTTATAGTTTTTTTTAGGAATTTTTTGAAATATTCATGGTTTTTGCAATGTTTTTGGAATATTCTTTATTTATTTTGGGAATATTTGAGGGATTTTTAAAATAGATACACTTGTGGAATATTTTTAAAATATTTTTGAAAAATTCTAAGAATAATTTTGAATATTGTAGAAATATTCATGGAATATCGGAATAATTCACGAATATTTTAATTTTCCTGGAATATTGTTTTGATATTTCTCGAATGTTTTGCGGATATTCTTAAAACTTTTTAAAGACATTCTAAAAATAATCTACAACATTTCTTCAAATTAAAAAAAATTTTGGAATATTTCAAAATTTGTCTTGTTATATTCTCGGGATATTCTTGGAATATATTATAATAATATTATGGAATATTTCGAGCATATAATATTTCAAAGACACTTTAGAATATTCTAAGAAAGTTTTTCAATATATCGGAATATTTCTGGAATATACGGAAAAATTCTTGAAATATTCCTGAGATATTCTTGAGACATGAATTCTTGGAATATTTTAGGAATATTTCTGAAGAATATTCTAGTTATATTTTGAAAATATTTTAGGGATATTTTCGGAATATTTTTAAGATATTTTTCGATTATTTAAAATATATTCTAGAAATATTCCATAAATATTTTAGGAATATTTTAAAGACACTCTTGGAATATTCCAAAGATATTCCAAAAAATTTTCAAAGACATTTTTGGAATATTCCAAGAAATTTCGTTTTGCAGATATTTTTGGAATATTTTCGGAATATTTTAGGGATACTCTAAGAATATTTTACAAAAAATCTTCCTTCCGATTTTAACACTTTTGTTTCTCCGAAAATTTCACAAAATCCTCAATTTAAAAATCTTATTTAAGTAAAAAAATATCTAAAAATTCCACGAATATTCCACATTTTTCTCCTTCTGATAATATTCCACATAAAATCCACCCGACTAAAAGAAAATAAAATTACCTAATTACATCTCCCGGACATTTTTATAATTTTAAAATATTCTCTTCTAAATTATTTTTCTTTAAACAAAGTCGAAATTGTTTACAATTTTGTTATATATTATATAATTAATTGTATATAAAATATATATGCATGTATGTAGATATATGTATATGTATGTATTAATCTATTTATAATTCTCTGTCTGTAATAATTTATTTGTACACGCGGTGCATACAGAAAGTGTCACGTGTCTCGTGAAATCGTCTTAACTCGTTGAAATTGATCTGAAAATCGATCTAGAATTATAGTAGTAGGACTTTTTTTTTTTTTTTTTTTAAACAATAAAACTACGTCTTGACACTATTTTGTACACGCCGCATATAAAAAGTTATATAATCTCTCCGGAAAGTCCCGCTATTTTCCTTAAACTATCGACTTGACTGAAAATAGTTTTATTTTCATTTTGCAACTTCCTTTGGCTTTCATTATTGTGACTTGATTGTATATCGTTCGGTTGTGTGACACTTTTGAGCTTCGGACGAAATTTTCTCTCAGACTGTATATAGCAATTTTTATTCAAAACACTTCATTAACTAATTAATTTAATAATTAATTATATAATTATTTTATTAACATTTTTAAAAATTAAATAATTTAATTAATCATATATATATTCTTTGAAACAAAAGACACATTATATTAAAACGATAATTAATTACAAAAATAATTAGTTAAATTTTTTCAATTAATTGAATTTCGTCAGTATGAAGTTTCAATTTCCTTTTGGTTTATTTTTTTTTATTGAGTTTTCTGAGAATAAGCAGCAATTTCCTAGCTCAGTGTCAGGCACGGTACGACGAACCTCTGAGAATCGCGTTCGATACTCTATAATAAACTTTTACTTAATTTTTATAATAATTATTCTCAAACTTGTGACAATTTGGAAAATTAAGGACTTTTTCGAGAATCGGGCAATTTTTTTGAAACGTAACTACGTAAACAATTTTAACAATTTTTTTTTTCAAATTTTAGTTTTTCTTTTTCAATTTATAATTTATAAACAGATATGTAACAAATATTATACAGTTTTTAGAGAGCATTGTTTCTCGAACAAAAAAGCGTTTCCAATTCTTAGAGATTTTATAATATAGTAAACTTTAGCTACTTTTCTTCTTTTTTCGTATACATCAATCTAACAGACATTCAAGAAATATTTGTTAACTCGAAAAATTAAATTTCTTCGATTATAAAGAATTGACAAATTTTTCTCAACTTGGATCACTGAAAGATGGGCATTTTTTTTGTTTTTGGAAAAAAAGTATTTTTGGGTTTTTTTCGACAAAAGTATTTTTGGGTTAAAGTATTTGTTGAATTGATATTTTTTGCGTAATAAGAAAAAATTTCGTTAAAAAGTATTCTAAAAACAAGATAATCTTGTAAAAATGGTATTTTTGAGAAAAAAGTATTTTTGGAAAAATGTAGTTTTAATAGAAAGGTGTTTTCAAAAAAGATAGTTTTGGAGAAAAGTATTTTAAAAAGAAAGGTATTTTTGGAAAAAAGTTATTTTGCGAGAAAGTTATTTTTGCAAAAAGGTACTTTTACGCTGCCGTATTTTTGTAACGAAAGTATTTTTACATAAAAAGTATTTTTGGAAAACAGATTTTTATACAAAAAGTATTTTTGGAGAAAAGAACTTTCAATAAAAAGGAATTTTTAAAAAAAGATATTTTTACAAAAAAGGCTATTATTGAAGGAAAGATATTTATGGAAGAAAGGTGTTTTAGTAAAAAAAAAGTATTTTTTTAAGAAAGGTATTTTTCGAAAAAAGGTATTTTTCGAAAAAGTTATTTTTGAATAAACATATTTTCAGAAGAAAGGTTTTTCGAAAGAAAAATATTAATGAGACCAAGGTAATTTACAAAAAAAAATTTATTTTGATAAACGGTATTTTTGGATTAAAGTATTTTCGAAAGGAAGGTATTTTTGCAAAATCATATTTTTGAAAAAAAGTATTTCGGAAAAAATTTTTTTTTACATAAAAAGAGTTTCTGGAGAAAAGTATTTTTGAAAGAAAATTTTTTTTTGAAAAAAGGGACTTTTACAAAAAAAGAATATTATTGACTAAAATGTATTTTTGGATTAGAGTATTTTCGAAAGAAAGGTATTTTTGGAAAAATATAATTTAAAAAAAAGGTAGATTTGAAAGAAACGTATTTTTGGAAAAAACGCGATTTTTAAAAAAAGGTACTTTAAGAAGGTACTTTTGGAAAAGTTATTTTTGGAAAGCAGGTATTTTTGAAAACCGTATTTTGGAAAGAAAAATATTTTTACACCATAAAAACTTTTTTAAAAGAAGTTTTTCGGAAGAAAAAAATATTCGACAAAAAGTGTTTTTTTTTTGTAAAAATGATAGTTTTTAAAGTAAAGTATTTTTGCAAAAAAGTATTGTAGACAGAAAGGTATTTTTGAAAAAAGATATTTTTTAAAGAAAGGTACTTTTGGATAAAAATAATTTAAGACAATAAATATCTTCGGAAGAATGGGGTTTTTTTGAAAAAAGTATTTTTGAAAACAGACATTTATGAAAAAAAGTATTTTTGGAACCGAGGCAATTTTCGGAAAAAGTGTTATTTCGACCAATGTGAAAATTTTCGCAAGAAAGATTCTTTTCCAAAACTGCATTTTTGTAAATAAGGTATTTTTACATAAAAAGTATTTTTGGATATAAATATTTACGGTAGAAATTTATTTTTGAAAAATGAACTTTTTTCCCAGGAAAATCTTATTTTGAGAGAGCAAGGTATTTTCAAAATAAAAGAATTTTCGACAAAAAGTATTTTTTTGTAAAAATACTAGTTTTCAAAGCAAGGTATTTTTATTGAAAAAGTATTGTTGAAGGTATTTTTTAAGGGAAGGTATTTTTGGATAAAAATACTTGAAGACGAAAATTATTTTTGGAGAAATGGGTATTTGGAAAAAAGTTATTTTTGGAAAAAGGTATTTTTGAAAAGGGACAGTTGCAAAAAAGGTATTTTTGGAAACGACCCAGTGGGCACACATGTCCAAAAGACGTCCCTATGCCGGCTTTTATGTATTTTATGTTTTTTTTTTGCCCACTGGGGAGGTATTTTTTGGAAAAAAATGTTGTTTAGACAAAAATAAATATTTTTGCAAGAAAGGATCTTTTCCAAAACTGCATTTTTGTAAAGAAGATATTTTTGAAAAAAAGGATTTTTGGATACAAGTATTTTCGGAAGAAAGGTATTTTTGAAAAAAAAATTTTTTTTAAGAAGCTAATTTTAAAAGCAAAGTAGTTTTGCAAAAAAGGTGCTTTGGCAAAATAGTGTTTTTGGCAAAAGGTATTTTTGGAAAAAAGGTATTTTTGGAAAAAAGGTATTTTTGGCAAAAGGTATTTTTGGAAAAAAGGTATTTTTGGCAAAAGGTATTTTTGGAACAAAGGTATTTTTGGAACAAAGGTATTTTTGGAACAAAGGTATTTTTGGAACAAAGGTATTTTTGGCAAAAGGTATTTTTGGAAAAAAGGTATTTTTCCAAAAAAATTTATTGCAAACAAATTTCACTTTCGCAAAAAGATATGTTAATAAAAATTTTTTCTGAACAAAATTCAGATATTCAAATTTTTGTAATTTATCTCTTCTGGTCCAAGTTGAGAGAAATTTTTTTTTTTTCATTTTCAATTCAACTAATTTGAGTTTCTCTATTGAAGAAAAATATATATACATAATTTTCTAATTTTCGAACTAAATTTGCGTTTATAATCTATATAATTTTACGAAAATACGATCAGCATGGATTTGGAAATACCTTTTTCAAAAAGGTATGAACCTCTCCGTTTGCTTTTATTTCTAGGACACATTGCTTTGTACTGTTTGCTCTACGGTTGCTCTTAATTCTATCTCTATCTAGGACACTCAGCCGATCTTTTTTCTGCGACTCGTTCCCATTTGTTTCTTTTTTTTTTTTTATTGCTATAATTTACACAACCATTTCTCCATTCGCAACATCGAGGTAGATCTCTTTTTTCTATCAGGTGGAAAAAAGTATAAAAGGTTCAAGATTTAAGTACAAAAGTGATACGATATTGAAATATGTCACTAAGTGAAAAGAAGTAAAAAAATAAATTACAAAAAAAAAGTATAATAATCTACAAGCTAAAAAATATATATTTTTTTTTTTTGATTTTGTAATAACTTTAGAAAAAATTTCAGAGGAATTTTTTTTTCATAAACAAACTTTTTAAATAAAGGAGTAAAAATGTTTAAAATTGATAGAAAATAGTTACTTGTTTAGAGAGACAATTTGGAAATTTGATTTTTTTAATTTTTGAAAAAAAAAATTAAAATTTCTTACTGAGTAGACATTTCTTGGGAGTAAAAACTGACGAAGCTTTTATGAAAATCGTAAATTCTTATTAACTGTTGGACTAAATGAGTGCCAGCTCACGTACCATAAAATTTATTGACGCTAACTATCATCATCAGTCACCCTTTCCTCACCAACGCTTCGTCAGGAGAAAAATATTTCGCTTGCTGAAAAATAGTTTTATTCGTATTAAACGGTGCCTGTACTTCTCGATATTTAATTCCCTGCATTTCTGTGTATAAGTATATTTATATATATATATTTTCCAGTTCGCAGTATTAGATTCTCGAATCATTGTCTACTGTGAATTTACTGTTGTCTCATCAAGGGCGTCGGAAGCAGAAACGAACCGTGAAACAGAGCTCAAATTATCTCATTTATTATCCAAAGTTATTTTTAACTTCCGAGTATTTTTGGAATAAAAGTATTTTGGAATTAAATAATTTTGGAATCAAGAACATTTTTTGCACCTAAATTATTTTCTGAGCCAAAAGTATTTTTTCGACGGAAAGTATTTTTTAAACTGAGTATTTTTGAAACTGAGTATTTTTGGAACTAATATTAATTTTAAAGAAAAGTATTTTTGAAACAACATGCATTTTTTCAACTGAAAATATTTTTTAAACTGAGTATTTTTGAAACTACAAGTATTTTTGGAACTAATATAATTTTTTAATCAAAAGTATTTTTGGAACCAAAAGTATTTCTTCAACCGAAAGTATTTTAGAAATGAGTATTTTTTTAACTGACATTTATTTCGGAATCAACATTATTTTTTAATTAAAAGTATTTTTGAAACCACAAGTATTTTTGGAACTAACATACTTTTTTAATTAAAAGTATTTTTGGAACCAAAAGTATTTCTTCAACCGAAAGTATTTTAGAAATGAGTATTTTTTTAACTGACATTTATTTTGGAATCAACATTATTTTTTAATTAAAAGTATTTTTGAAACCACAAGTATTTTTGGAACTAACATACTTTATTAATTAAAAGTATTTTTGGAACCAAAAGTATTTCTTCAACCGAAAGTATTTTAGAAATGAGTATTTTTTTAACTGACATTTATTTTGGAATCAACATTATTTTTGAATCAAAAGTATTTTTGGAACCAAAGGTATTTTTGAATCAACAGCATTTTTGAATCCAAAGTATTTTTGAACTGAAAGTATTTTTGGAACAAAGAATTTTTGAAACTGAAGATAGTTTTATATTAACAGCATTTTTGAACCGAAAGTATTTTTGGAATCTACATTATTTTTTGAAAAGTAAGCATTTTTGGAACTATGTATTTTTGGAACCAAAAATATTTTTTTAACCGAAAGTATTTTTTGATCCAAAAGTATTTTTTGAACCTTAAGTATTTTTTTCAACCTAAAGTATTTTAGGTACTGAGTATTTTAAAGCTGACATTATTTTCGAAACCAACATCATTTTTTTATCGAAAGTATTTTTGGAACCAAAAGTATTTTTCAACCGAAAGTATTTTAGGACCTCAGTATTTTTTAGACTAAATATTTTTGAAACCAAGTATTTTTAAACTAAATATTTTTTAAATTAATAATTTTTTGAACTAAAAGTATTTTTGAACTGAAAGTATTTTTGGAACAAAGAATTTTTGAAACTGAAGGTAGTTTTAAATTAACAGCATTTTTGAACCGAAAATCATTTTTGAAACTATGTATTTTTGGAACCAAAGTATTTTTTGAAACAAAAGTATTTTTGGAATCTAAAGTATTTTTTGAAATCTATAGTATTTTTAGAAATCTAAAGCATTTTTTGAAATCCAAGCTTCTTTGGAACTAAAAGTACTTTTGGAACTAAAAGTATTTTTGAACAGAAAGTATTTTTTGAACCAAAAGTATTTTTTGAACTAAAAGTATTTTTGAATCAAAAGTATTTTTACACCAAAAGTATTTTTGCACCAAAAGTATTTTTAAACTAAAAGTATTTTTGAACAAAAAGTATTTTTAAACCAAAAGTATTTTTGGAATTAAATATTCATCAAGTATTTTTGAAACCCAAAGTATTTTTGGAACAAAGAATTTTTGAAACTGAAGATAGTTTTATATTAACAGCATTTTTGAACCGAAAGTATTTTTGGAATCTAAATTATTTTTTGAAAAGTAAGCATTTTTGGAACTATGTATTTTTGGAACCAAAAATATTTTTTTAACCGAAAGTATTTTTTGATCCAAAAGTATTTTTTGAACCTTAAGTATTTTTTTCAACCTAAAGTATTTTAGGTACTGAGTATTTTAAAACTGACATTATTTTCGAAACCAACATCATTTTTTTATCGAAAGTATTTTTGGAACCAAAAGTATTTTTCAACCGAAAGTATTTTAGGACCTCAGTATTTTTTAGACTAAATATTTTTGAAACCAAGTATTTTTAAACTAAATATTTTTTGAATTAATAATTTTTTGAACTAAAAGTATTTTTGAACTGAAAGTATTTTTGGAACAAAGAATTTTTGAAACTGAAGGTAGTTTTAAATTAACAGCATTTTTGAACCGAAAATCATTTTTAAAACTATGTATTTTTGGAACCAAAGTATTTTTTGAAACAAAAGTATTTTTGGAATCTAAAGTATTTTTTGAAATCTATAGTATTTTTAGAAATCTAAAGCATTTTTTGAAATCCAAGCTTCTTTGGAACTAAAAGTACTTTTGGAACTAAAAGTATTTTTGAACAGAAAGTATTTTTTGAACCAAAAGTATTTTTTGAACTAAAAGTATTTTTGAATCAAAAGTATTTTTACACCAAAAGTATTTTTGCACCAAAAGTATTTTTAAACTAAAAGTATTTTTGAACAAAAAGTATTTTTAAACCAAAAGTATTTTTGGAATTAAATATTCATCAAGTATTTTTGAAACCCAAAGTATTTTTGGTGCCAAAAATATTTTCAAATACAAAAATTTGTTTCTGCCATCAAATTTACTTATTTTTGTAATTAAAATTTTTTTTAACTTGACACAATTTTAAAAAATAAAACCCAGTTTAACAAAGACGATAAAATCTTTAGATAACGAGATTCGGATTTTATAAAAATATTATACGAGCTAAAATAATACTCGATTCTCACGTTCTTTTCCGGTGCCCTTGTATCTAATGAACAGAGGCTAGTCTTTTATGAAACTATTCGTCGAAGACTTGACAATAAAAAAGTATTTTTCCTACTAGGCGAACAATCGATGCCCTCATTTTTATTCAGATTGTGCAAGAAGTCCAATTTTCATTCAGCTTTAAATTTCGATAAAATCTTCGACTCGTAGTGATTTCATAACCGGGGAAAAATTTTTTTTTCTAGTTTCATCATAATATTTCATTGCAAAAAAAATTCAAAATTTTTTTTTGGAAAAAGGGGATTTTGGTACTGTCTATTTCAGGAAAAAAAAATTTTCAGAAAATATATTTTTTTATTTAAAAATAGTATTTTTGGAAATAGTGTGTTTATGGAAAAAGATATGTTTGGAAAGAGGGATTTTTTTAAGAAAAAAGTATTTTTGAAAGAGGAATTTTTTTTATGAAAATAGTATTTTTGAAAATTTTTTTTTTTTTTTAAAGAATAGTTTTGTAAAAGAATTTTATATTTGAAGAAAAAATGTTTCTGGAAGAAAGGTATTTTGAGAAAAAGTATTTTTGGAAAAGAATACTTTTGAGAGGAATTTTTTTTTGACAAGAGATATGTATGGAAAGAGGTATTTTTGGAAAAGTATAATTTTCATAAAAAGTATTTTTGAACAAACAGAATTTATGAAAAATAGTATTTAAAAAATGTATATTTTCAGAAAGTATTTTTGGTAACTGTGTGTGTATATTTGAAAATGAGTATTTATAAAATAAAAGGTATTTTTAGAGAAAGATATGTTTGGAAATATATATTTTTGGGAACAAGTTATATTTGGAAAAAGGTATTTTTGTGAAAAAGATATTTTTGGAAAAAGGTATTTTTAGGAAAATGGTATTTTTGAGCGGAAAGTATTTTTGGAAAAAGAAATTTGTTAAATCTATCTTTTTAGGTATTCTCAATATTATCAAAAAGAATTATAGAAATTTTTGGGGATCAAAAATATTTTTTCCAAAAAGGTAGTTTTGAAAATTTTTTGTTCAAGAAAAGTATTGTCAGGTTCAATGTTACTTTTAATACCAAAAGAATTTTAAAATACGCAAATAATCTTGAGAGGATGGAAAATATGTTTCCCAAAAAAGTATTTTTGAAAAAGATACTTTTGAAAGAAAGTATTTTTTCGAAAAAGTATTTTTAGAAGGTATTTTGAAAAATATCTTTTACACTCTCATTTTTAAAGAAAAAGGATATTTTGGCAAAATAAACTTTTAAAAATTACTTTCAAAAAAGAAAATATCGATTGAAAAATACTTTTTTAAAAAGAGTATTTGCTATTTAAAAAAAGTAAATATGGTATGGCATCGATTAATTTTTCCCCAGCGAACAATTGAAGTGCAATTACAGTAATTAGTTGTCTCATTTGTTGATTTTTTCAGGTAGAGACAAGTACTTGTCGTTATAATTGATATTTGCTTTGTCTAAGTCTTGTCGCTGTCGATTCTACTTAAGCTAAGTCACTCTTTATTTTTTTTTTCTCTTAATTGTTAATTAAACTTTACAATCGAAGCTCGAATGAAGCGCATCTCGAATCAATCAAGAAAATTATTATTTATTTTCTCATCAAAAAAAAAAAAAAAAAAAATTATCTCAAGATTGATTCGACAACTCGAGCTTTTAACAATGATAATAATTTAATTTTTGAAATCGATATACATATAATTCATTTATTAACGCTAATTAGACTAAATTACAAATCGCCCTTATTTTCGCAGCCACTTTGTCGTCCCTTTGAGCAAAATATGGATGGCTACGAATTAAATTCTATTTTGTTATTAAAACAAGAATTTTTATCACTTATATAATTCAATTCTAATTTATTTTTATTCTCGCTTTTTTTTTTAACTAAACAATTCCAAAATGCGTTATTTGAATAAGAATTTGAAAAAAAAAAATATTTTAGAAAGTGATGTGCCTTTAAGAATTGAAGATTTGAGAAAAAGAAATTAATTTTTCTAAAAGTTTGGAGAAAAATTAATTGTTTGTCTAAAGCGAGTTTTTTGTTTGAAATTAATTAAAAAGTGCTGTGTGCTTCAAAAAAAAATTCATTTCTCTTATTCCTGTTATGAGGTAGATCTTTCGCCACAGACTCGAAAAAATTTCGAGGATATTTATTCTATTGAAGAGTGTCTATGAAAATTCTTTTAAATTAATTTAATTTCTGCAGAAATTCCCGAGAGGTGGAGCGGAAAAAATCTGGCTTGAATTTTTTAATCACGAAAATCTTAAAATAATTTATTTTAACGACGGCTTTTCTGAAAATTCATTTTATTGATAATACTTTCAGTGACTATTGACGTTGAAATTTTATTAAAAAGTATCACAAGGCGAGAATGTTGGCGCTCCTGACTCTTGGGAATTTTACTATATGATTTTTTGAAAACACGAGAAATGAACGAAAGTGACAAATTTTAGGAACTTTTGATACAAATTTCAAGGTAGAGATTTTTTTTCACAGTGGAAAAATGTCAGTCGATTTTTAGCGGAATGAAAAATAGTATTTTATTTTGCTTGTTTTCATATTTAGAACACTCTCATTTAATTTTTGAATTTATAATCATTTTTTGACATTTTTCGCGATGAAAAGTATTTTGGAATTTGGAAGTAATTTTGGAAGGAAAATACATTTTTTTGATACGGTTTTTACTAGTGGTAGTTTTTTGAAAAAAGTATTTTTTGTTCAAAAACTACTTTCAAAACCAAAAGTATTTTTGGATTCAAAGGTATTTGTATTTTTGGTCTTTTTTAACCAAAGGTATTCGGTACCAAAAGTAATTTTTTGAATTAAATTATTTTCAAAAAGCGGAATTTTTTGAATACAGGTATTTTTGGAAATACTTTTTATTTCAAAAACAAAGGTAATTTCGTGAACAGAGATAATTGTTCACCCAAAAGTATTTTTAAAGACAAAAAAAAATTTTTGGTATCAAGGATATTTCTGAGTTAAAGGTAATTTTTCTTAAATAGTATTTTTGGAACTAAAGGTAATTTTTTTAAAATAGTATTTTTGGAAATAAAAGTATTTTTTTAAGAAAGTATTTTTGGTTCAAAAGATAATTTCAGAACCAAAAGTGTTCTCGTATCAAGAAGTATTTTTCGATCCAATGGTATTTGTATTCAAAGGTATTTTTGGATTCAAAGATATTTTTGGAAGTAAAGGTATTTTTGGAACCAAGTGTAATTTTTTAACCAAAGGTATTTTTGGAACCAAAAGTAATTTATGAACCAAATTCAAATTAAAAAATTAAAAATGTAAAATTGAAAAAATTATTATTATCCAGAGGAATTTTTTTAAAAAAGGTAATTTCATAACCAGAGATACATTTTAAATCAAAAGTATTTTTAAAGCCAAAAAATTTCAGGAATTATGAAAATTTTTAAACTAAAGGTAATTTGTCTAAAACAGTATTTTTGTAACTAGAAGTAGTTTTTTAAAAAAAGTATTTTCAATTCAAAAGCTACTTTCAGAACCAAAAGTATTTTCGTATCTAAAAGTGTTTGAATTCTTGGTATTTTTGAAACCAAAGGCATTTTTGGAACCAAAAGTAATTTTTAACCAAGATTTGTTTTAACCAGCAGAATTTTTTGACTGGAGGTATTTTTGGAAATACTTTTCATTTCAAAAACAAAGGTAATTTCGTGACCAGAGATAATTGTTAACCCAAAATTACTTTTAGAGCCAAAAAAATTTCTGGAATCAAGGATATTTTTGAGCTAAAGGTAATTTTTCAAAAATAATATTTTTTGAACTAAAGGTAATTTTTCTAAAATAGTAATTTTGGAAATAAAGGTGGTTTTCGGAAGAAAGTATTTTTTGTTCAAAAGCTACTTTTAGAACCAAAAGTGTTTTCGTATCTAAAAGTATTTTTCGATCCAATGGTATTTGTATTCAAAGATATTTTTGGAATCAAAAGTATTTTTTGTAATCAAAAGTAATTTTTAAACCAAATTATTTTTAACTAGCAGTATTTTTTGATAAAAGGTATTTTTGGAACCACTTTCCATTTAAAAAACCAAGGTAATTTCGTGACCAGAGATAATTTTTGAATCAAAAAAAAATTTCTGGAATCAAGGATATTTCTGAGCTAAAGGTAATTTTTCTAAAATAGTATTTTTGGAAATAATGGTAGTTTTCTGAAGAAAGTATTTTTGGTTCAGAAACTACTTTCAGATCCAAAAGTATTTTCGAATCTAAAAGTATTTTTGGATCTAAACGTATTTGTATTCTTGGTATTTTTGAAACCAAAGGTATTTTTGGAACCAAAGGTATTTTTGGAATCAAAGGTATTTTTGGAACCGAAAGTAATTTTCAAACAAAAGTATTTTTAACTAGCGGAATTTCCTAAAAAAAGATATTTTTAAATTAAAGGTAATTTTTTTCAAATAGTATTTTTCGAACTAAAGGGAGTTTTCTGGTATTTGTATTCAAAAGTATTTTTAAAACGAAAGGTATTTTCGAAAATGGAGTTATTTTTAGTGCCAAAGGCATTTTTTGAAACTAGGGTATTTTTGGATGTATTTTTTCTCAAAAATTCCCACAATACTTTTTCATCACAATTACGTTGTAATCTTTTCAAAAAATTTGTTAGAAGCACCAAAAGTAGTTTTTAACAAGATATTGTCAATACTCGAGATTAATTTTTTTTTTCAGAAAAAGTATTTTTCAAACCAAAAGTATTTTTATGCACTTTTTTTTGAGATGTCGATTTATTCTAAGACACTACATATAAAAAAATCAGTCGATTTGAAGTTTACTGTTTAAGGGAACGAAAAGTGGACTCAATTTTTTTCGCTAGTCCCTTTAATTAGAACGCTCCCTTTGTCCCGACTCGTTAATTCTTTTGCTCGTAATTTTTTCTCACAGACACATACATACACACACACACACACATACACACACTCACACACAATTTATGAAGTAATCCTAAAACACACTTGAACGCAGCGGGCTTTTTTTTATCAAATAACATCTCCGTTTTTTTTCGCTAAATTTTTTTCGCTATTTTTTTAATTACACATATATTTCAACTTATTTATAGTCATTTTTTTTTGTATCGTAACATTAGTTTCCTGTTTTATAACTAGTAACACTTTACAAACGAGATCACATAAAAAATAAAGAATTGCAATCCTTTACTTAAACTGTTTATTGACTCAATTCGTGCGCGTAAAGTTTGATTTTCCCTCACGAGATTCGCGAACTTTAGCCATATAGACACAGCCCGATTGATTATTATTTCAGACGAGAATTTCTTTTCTGTCGTTTCGATGGAAAATGCCTTTTTTTTTATTTAATAGTAATTATTATTATTATTCAATTGATTTTCCAAAACTGGTTTTTTTTTGTTTTGCCACTTAAAATCATCATTTGATTCTCACTGAAAATGTGTTTAAAATCACACACATTGTTGAACGTAATTTTTTGCTTTATTCTAGAAATTAATTGATTATTAATAATTCAATTAATAATTTAATATACATGTCGCAACAACTACCTTATTTAATTAATGAAAGAGTTTAATTTTTTTTTTTAATCTACGTGACGATAATTTAATATATCCTATAAAACAATACTTTCTTTCAAATTCTTTCAGACAACAATAAAATTTGTTTTCTCAAACAACAATAAAAATTTATCTACGAAACAACAATGTAATATAATTCTTTCTTTTTTTTTTTCTTTTAATTTTTATTTTATTGTCTAAGGCAATTGAAAAAATTGGTAGAAAAGAACAAGGTCTTCTCAATTTTATAAAAAGTTAACAAATTTATTTTCTAGAAACAAAACAAGGTGAATAGAGGGTATTTTTGGAATTGAATATAGTCAAAGATACTTTTTGGATTATAGTGAATTTTTTAAGGCTGCAAGTTTTTTTTTTAATGGAAAAATACTTTTAAGGTGTTTCAGGGTGAAATGTTATTTTAGGAAAAATGTGGTTTTGGAGACAAAAGTATTTTTAAATCGAAGGTATTTTTGAAAACAGTATTTTTGACATTTAACTCATTTTTTAAATTAAAGGTATTTTTAAAAAAGGTATTTTTCAAAAATTGAGTTTTTATTAAGGGTTTTTTTAAGAAAAGGAATTTTGGAAAAAGTTATTATTAGAACAAAAAGTATTTTTGAATCCAAAGATATTTTTGGAAACGAGTGTATTTTTGAAACGAAAGGTATTTTAGAAATAAAGTTTCTTTTGAAACTAAAAGTATTTTTGAAATCAAAGGTATTTTTAAAACCAGTATTTTTGAGAAAAAAGTTATTTTTGGAACGAAAAGTAATTTTGAATCCAAATATATTTTTTTAAACGAGTGTATTTTTGTAACCAAAATATTTAAGAAATAAAGTTTCTTTTGAAACCAAGAGTATTTTTGAAATCAAAGGTAATTGTGGAATCAGAGGTAGTTTTAAAAGAAAGTATTTTAAAAGAAAAGTATTTTTGGAACTGAAAGTATTTTTGAATCTAAAGGTATTTAAAAATAACTTTTCTTTGGAAACTAAGAGTATTTTTGAAATCAAAGGAATTGTAGAATCAGAGGTAGTTTTAAAAGAAAGTATTTTAAAAGAAAAGTATTTTTGGAACTAAAAGTATTTTTGAATCTAAAGGTATTTAAAAATAAATTTTCTTTGAAACTAAGAGTATTTTTGAAATCAAAGGTATTTTTTGGATTCAATGGTATTTTAGAACCAAATTTTCTGTTGAAACTGAGAATTTTTTTGAAATTAAAGGTATTTTTGGAACCAGTATTTTTAATGCTCAACGCGCTTTTGGAATCAAAGATAGTTTCACAAAAAGGTATTTTTCAAAAAAGGTATTTTAGGAAAAGTAATTTTTTGAACTAACAGTATTTTTGAATTCAAAGATAATTTTAGAAACGAGTGTATTTTTCGAATCAAGGTTATTTAAACCAAAGGTATTTTTGGAACCGAAGGTATTTTCGGAATTTCATGTATTTTAGGTGCCAAAAGTATTTTTTGAACTAAAGGTATTTTTGGAATAACAATTACTTTTTAAATCCAACATATTTTTGGACTAAAAAGTATTTTAGAATCACGGGTATTTTGGAACCAAGTGTAATTATTGTACCCAAAGATATTTTTGAAAACGAGTGTATTTTTTTAATTAAAGGTATTTTAGATTTTTTTTTTAAATCAAGAGTATTTTTAAATCCACAGATATTTTTGAAAGCGAGTGTATTTTTGGAATCAAAGGTATTTCTCAAATAAAATTTCTTTTGAAACCAAGAGTATTTTTGGAAAATTTTTGAAAACCAGTGTATTTTTTGAATCAAGGGTTTTTAAACCAAAGGTATTTTCGAAATTTCAGGTTTTTAGGTGCCAAAAGTATTTTTTGAATTAAATGTATTTTTGGAATTAAAGGTATTTTTTGAATTAAAATTACTTTTTAAATCCAACATATCTTTGGACTAAAAAGTATTTTAGAATCACGGGTATTTTGGAACCAAGTGTAATTATTGTATCCAAAAATATTTTTGAAAACGAGTGTATTTTTTGAATCAAAGGTATTTTAGAATTTTTTTTTAAAATCAAGAGTATTTTCGAATCCACAGATATTTTTGAAAGCGAGTGTATTTTTGGAATCAAAGGTATTTCACAAATAAAGTTTCTTTTGAAACCAAGAGTATTTTTGGAACATTTTTGGAAACGAGAGTATTTTTTGAATCAAGGATTTTTAAACCAAAGGTATTTTTGGAACCAAAAGTATTTTCGGAACCGAAGGTATTTTCGAAATATCTCGTTTTTTAGGTGCCAAAAGTATTTTTTGAACTAAAGGTATTTTTTGAAGTAAAAGTACTTTTTAAATCAAAAATATTTTTGGACTCAAAAGTTTTTTTGAACCAAGGGTAATTTTGAAAACCAAATTTTGTCGTGCAAGAAGTATTTTTAAACCAAAAAGTATCTTTGGTGCCAAATTATTTCTGAAACCAAATCTAACGATAAATCAAACTCTTAAATTTTATTGTCTAAGTCAATGGGAAAATTGATCAGTAAAACGAGATCCCGTTATTTATATAAAAGTTACCAAATATTTGTCTTTTTTCCATCGAGAGACCAAAAACTTTTTCGTTGAGAAGACATTTCCACTCAAATTCTATTCTCAGTGTTGTTTAATTGGCTAATTTCTATTTCTGAAGTCCTCTGATTTTATCATTTGATTAATGATAAAAGTCTCTTAGGCCTTTGTGTCTTTTTAATTCGAAACAGTGGAAATGTCAACCTATAAATTCACGTAAAACTCTAAATTTGGTGAAAATTTAAAAAAATATTATTAAAAGTCGTTTTTACAGGTAGGTTTAAATATAAAATAAAAAAAAATAGAAAGATTGAAGAAATTCTTAAAATAAAAAAAAGATAAGAAAAGTAAAATAGTTGTTCAATTTGGAAAAAAAACATTAATTGCTGTAATTAATTTTTGGCAATTATTAGACGAATTACGTGAATATGAATAATCCTCGACTCTCAAAAGTATTCTATGCAAATTGAACTATTAAGCCTAAAGTACACTTTTCTAAAATATACTCAGCTCTTGTTTAAATCGCGTTTTTCTTACTTACACCGATAAAAACCTACTTTGAATTAATTTATCAATCTATGGAGCGACATCTGGACAATGGCAAATTTTCATCGCTAATATTTATATAACTAATTCTTGTATTCATTCATTCGCACATTTTTTTGTAAATCGCAAACTTACGTACAACACACTTATATTTATACAAGCTGAACCTGATTATTTTCGAACTCCTGACGAATTTCCCCATGAAAATGATGTTTCCTGATGATAAACTTTCAAGAGTACTTTTCATGAAGATTATTTGTCTCGAAAATAATTTTTCGCTAAAACTTTTTTAATCGTTCGAAAAGATCGGTCACGGACTGTGACTTTTATAGAAAAACATAATCTTTCAACAATATTCAACAACCATTGGCTTGCGAGGAAGATTTAAAACGAGCTTCTAAAACTTATTCTCAAGTTTCACTTCTGTCGAGAGGATAAAGTCACGATCCTCTCCAAGTTAGGCTTAAATTATTAAAACGTATTTGGCTGATTTGGAGTTTTTTTTTTGTTCTCTAAAGAAAGAAAAAAAAAAACCTCAAACAACCTGTGTGTCGTCGAGAGAAGCGAATGTCACTCCTTTTCGCTTAGTCTCACTCTTGATTTCTTCAAAGATCTTACTTGATTCGAGAACTTTGTCTGCAGAAGTTCCGTAGACGATTTTCGTATCTAATTTTGTCGCGCTTCCCGTTGAAAGAATCTCGATGGGCGATTTTCAGGAAGAATCGTCGGAATATAAACAAATGTCGGGTCAAACCTGTTGGAAACAGAAAGAACAGCATTGTTTTGTTAAAAGGAACTGAAAGCGTATAATATACGCATGTATAACAATGATAGAACAGTACTGCGCATGCGTATCTGAGACAGAATACTAGTGCGCATGTGTAACTATCATAGAATACTACTGCGCATGTGAACATATCATATAACTCTACTGCGCATGTGTAAAAGTCATAAAAACACTACTGCGCATGTGTATCTAAGACAAAAGAGTACTGCGCATGCGCAATTGTGAAAAAAAAACTTTACTGCGCATGCGTACCTGTGATAGAATACTAGCACGCATGCGTAACTATGACAGAACACTAGTGCGCATGTGTAATTATCATAGAACACTTCTGCGCATGTTTAAATATCATAGAATACAACTGCGCATGTGAAAATATTATATAACACTTCTGCGCATGTGTAACTAAGACATAAAAGTACTCCGCTTGTGCAATTGTGAACAAAAACACTAGTGCGCATGTGTAACTATCATAGAACACTTCTGCGCATGTGCAAATATCATAGAATACTACTGCGCATGTGTAAAAGTCATAAAAACACTACTGCGCATGTTTAACTAAGACAGATTAGTACTGCGCATGCGCAATTGTAAAAAATACTATTGCGCATGCGTACCTTTGACAGAATATTAGTGCGCATGCGCAATTATGTCATAACACTTGTGCGCATGTGTAATGATCATACAACACTTTTGCGCATGTGCAAATGTCATAAAACACTACTGCGCATGTGTAACTATCACAGAACACTACTGAGCATGTCCAGCTATCATAACACACTTTTGCGCATGTCTATGAACCCATTAATGCCTGAGTCAAAACTGTAAGTGCTGAGTAAGAAAAATTAATGAAAATAACGATATTTTGTCAAAAAAATGTAAAAAAAAACCAAAATAATTTTTAGGAAGGGTAAAAGAATTTTTTAAAATTTTTAATAAATTTTTAAAAACACTAGAAATGAAGATATTTCGTCGAAAAATGTCAACAAAAAAAAATTCTGAAATTTCTTTTTACATTTTTCTACATTTTTTGACAAAATATCTTTTTAGGAAGGGTAAAAGAATTTTTTTAAATTTTTGATTAATTTTTAAAAAAATCTAAAAATCAAGATATTTTGTCAAAAATGTTGAACAATGTCGAAAAAAAATTTTCTGTAATTTCTTTTTACATTTTTTGTCAAAATATCTTTTTAGGAAGGGTAAAAAAAATTTTTTAAATTTTTGATCAATTTTTAAAAACACTAGAAATGAAGATATTTCATCGAAAAATGTTAAAAAATGTCAAAAAAAAATTCTGTAATTTCTTTTTACATTTTTCTACATTTTTTGACAAAATATCTTTTTACGAAGGGAACAGAATTTTTTTAAATTTTTGATTAATTTTTAAAAAGCTCTAAAAATGAAGATATTTTGTCAAAAATGTTGAACAATGTCGAAAAAAAATTTTCTGTAATTTCTTTTTACATTTTTTGTCAAAATATCTTTTTAGGAAGGGTAAAAGAATTTTTTTAAATTTTTGATTAATTTTTAAAAACACTAAAAATGAAGATATTTTGTCAAAAATGTTGAAAAATGTCAAAAAAAAATTTTCTGCCATTTCTTTTTACATTTTTTGACAATATATCATTATTTTTAGTGTTTTTGAAAATTAATCAAAAATTTAAAAAAATTCTTTTACCCTTCCTAAAAAGATATTTTAAGAAAAGATATAAAAAAAAAAATTACAGAAATTTTTTTTTCGACATTTTTCAACATTTTTGACAATATATCTTCATTTTTAGTGTTTTTAAAAATTAATCAAAAATTTAAAACAATTCTTTTACCCTTCCTAAAAAGCTATTTTGTCAAAAAATGTAGAATAATGTAAAAAGAAATTACAGAAATTTTTTTTTGGGCATTTTTTAACACTTTTTGAGAAAATATCTTCATTTTTAGTGTTTTTAAAAACTAATCAAAAATTTAAAAAAAATTCTTCTACCCTTCCTAAAATTTTATTTTATTTTTTTATTTATTTACATTCATGTGACATGCCTATTACATTTTTCAACACTTTTTAACAACACATTACCAATTTAATTAATTTTTCTCGCAGTTTGTAAAAAAAAAAATTCCAAAAAAATTTTTCTAAAGGAAAGAATCATTTTTGAGAATTTTTTTTCATTTTTCAACATTTTTTTTTACTAAATATTCTCATTTTTACTGTTTTGAAAATTACAAAAATGAAAAAACATTCCCTTCTTAAAACTCTTGTTGGGTTTGTTTTTCACATTTTTTAACACTTTTTTGACAAAATATCCTTATTTTCATTAATTTTTTTAACCAGCACTTATAATTTGGGAAAAAAATTGTCTAAAGGACTAAAACCTTTTTGAAATTTTTTTTACCTTTTTCAACATTTTTTGACAAATTATCCTCATTTTTACTGTTTTTAAAAAAACAAAAATTAAAACATTTCCTTCCTAAAATTTTTTTTGGATTTATTTTACATTTTTCAAATTTTTTTTTTACAAAATATTCTCATTTTTACTGTTCTTAAAATAACAAAACTGAAAGAACATTCCCTTCTTAAAAATTTTGTAGGGTTTTTTTTTTATTTTTTAACACTTTTTGACAAAATATCCTTATTTTTCATTCATTTTTCTTTGCCAGCACTTAAAATTTGTAAAAAAAAAATTCTAAAAATTTTTTCCTAAGGATTAAAATCTTGTTGAAACTTTTTTTTACATTTTTCTACATTTTTTGACAAAATATCTTCATTTTTACTGCTTTTAAAAAACAAAAATGAAAAAACATCCCCTTCCTAAAAATATTGTTAGGTTTTTTTTTACACTTTTTAATACTTTCTGACAAAATATCCTCATTTTCATTAATTTTTCTTAGACTGCACTTAGAGTTCGTGCAAAATAAAAATTCTAAAAAAATTATTATAAAAGAAAACAAACTTTTTGCAATTTTTTTTACATTTTGCAACATTTTTTAACAAAATATTCTCATTTTCAATAATTTTTTTCAGCCAAAACTATAAAAAAAAAAAAATTTAAAAACTTTTTGCTGAAAATTTGCACTTTGACAATTTTTTTTAAACAAAACCAGACACTGACCCCTCCGTTTTCTAATTGATAACAAAACTTAACAGACCCTAAAAACTACCCTTAAGAAAAATAATCGAAAATAAATTATTTAAAACTTACTAATTCACCATTTTACAACTTGATTATAATTTTTTTTTACAAATTGATAATTTTTTTCAAAATCTTTTTCGATTATTTTTTTTAAGGGTTGTTCTTAAAATGTCGTAAAATCTTGTCATCAATTTTCAATCTTAGAGGGTAAATTACAAAGTGTGCTTCACCATTTTAGAACTTGTTTATATTTATTTTATAGAAATTAATCTTTTTTTTAAAATTATATTAGATTATTTTATTTAGGGGTTGTTTTTAGGGGTTAATAATTCTTGCTATCATTTAGAAAAAGTAGGGGGCATAAATTTCTAAGTAGATTTTACTATTTTAGAGTCCCGTTTACCATTGGATATAAGAAGCTTTCGGCGGAAACCCACAGATGGCGTGTTAAGTCCAAGACTAAGACTGACAAAGACTTTTTGCGCAGATCAAGAAGGCGCCATCTGTGTTTTTCCGCCGGAAGCTTCTTATTCTTATTTTTTTTGCTCGAAAAAGTATCTAACAACAAAAATGTTGTTTTCTAAATTAATTATCCCTTGCAGTTTTACCAGACAACACAAATTCTTCTAAGTAGTGTCTGGTTTAAAAAAAAATATTTTTTCAAAGTCTTATCTATCCTATCATCTTCACAATGTTCTGTAATGGTCATCTAAGTACTGAGTCAAGTATTTCCAGTATTTTTTAGCTGTTTTCAGATGAGAATTAGAAATTTAAAACAAAATCAAACCAAGATAGTTTTTAATCAAATATTTTTCTACCTGTTGGGAAGTGATGAGATCCGTTTTGCTCGAGTTTTTCAGGATCGATGGCCCTGGCAGCTTTGCAGAGGTTCCCGTCGAACCGGCAGGTTGAACTGTCATTGGCTGTCCGTTCACCAATACGATGGTATCCCGCACCGACTCGTACCCAAGTGGCATTCCTACTGTTTATCACAAACAGAAAAATTATACCTTTAACCTCCTCCAAATCATCCCCTAAATTATCATTATCAACTATTAAAAAAAATCAAATTGAAAAAAACGTCTCGATAAAAAATAAATAACAAAATAATTATCATTAAAAATTAAATATAAGTCAATGAAGTGTAAAAATTATTACCCTCAACTGCTAGACTGGGTCTGGTAGACCCGGTTTTTTAGAGCCTCTTTTTTCACTATTTTCAATCTACAGTCCGCTGTAGGAGAGAGCGGAAAAGGTCTACCGGGTCTGTCAGACCCAGTCTAGCAGTTGAGGATTAAATAAAATAATTGAGAAATGATTAATTGAAATTTTGAAATATAACAATTATGAACAATTTTAAAATGAAAGCAAGTAATTTAAATTTGAGAAAAATACTGCAAAATCTTAGAAATAAATTGAAAAAAATTAGGTTAATGAAAAATTGGAGAAAGTAATTGAAAACTGGAAAAAATGATTCAAATTAAGATAGGTACAAATTAAATATTTAGAAAATTAACTCAGAAAATGATGAAAATTATTTGAAAATTTAAGAAAATTATGAAGAAATAATAAAAATAATTTAAAATTGAAGAAAATAATTAAAATTTAAAAAAATAATTTAAAAAATTGCATAGTATTGTTTTAAATAAAGGAAATTTAAAGAAAATTTCAGAAAAATAGTTGAAATTTTTAGAAGTTAATTGGAAAAACAGAAAATAATTAAAAATTTTAGAAAATAATTTTAAAAAATAAGAAAAATTAAAATTGGGGAAAATATTTGAAAAATTACTTTAAAATTTGAAACATAAAGAAAATGAATTTGGAAATTTAGAAATTAATTGAAAAAAGGAGAATAATTGAAAATTGAACAAAGAAATTGAAAAAAGGTTAAAAAAGAATTGAAATTTAAGTTAATTAGTAACAATTTTTGGAAATTATGTAAACAAATGAAAATAGTTAAAAATTAAAGAACATAATTGAAATTTGAGGAAAATGGTTAAAAATCTTAAAAAATTATTTTACGAAATCAGAATAATAATTAAAAATTGTGGGAAATAATTGAAAAATGTTAAAAATAATTTAAATTTTAAAAAATAATTGAAATATGGTGAAATTTTGAAATATAACAATTATGAACAATTTTAAAATGAAAGAAAGTAATTTAAATTTGAGAAAAATACTGCAAAATCTTAGAAATAAATTGAAAAAAATTAGGGTAATGAAAAAATTGGAGAAAGTAATTGAAAACTGGAAAAAATGATTCAAATTATGATAGGTACAAATTAAATATTTAGAAAATTAACTCAGAAAATGATGAAAATTATTTGAAAATTTAAGAAAATTATGAAGAAATAATAAAAATAATTTAAAATTGAAGAAAATAATTAAAATTTAAAAAAATAATTTAAAAAATTGCATAATATTGTTTTAAATAAAGGAAATTTAAAGAAAATTTCAGAAAAATAGTTGAAATTTTTAGAAGTTAATTGGAAAAACAGAAAATAATTAAAACTTTTAGAAAATAATTTTAAAAAATAAGAAAAATTAAAATTGAGGATAATATTTGAAAAATGACTTTAAAATTTGAAACATAAAGAAAATGAATTTGGAAATTTAGAAATTAATTGAAAAAAGGAGAATAATTGAAAATTGAACAAAGAAATTGAAAAAAGGTTAAAAAAGAATTGAAATTTAAGTTAATTAGTAACAATTTTTGGAAATTATGTAAACAAATGAAAATAGTTAAAAATTGAAGAACATAATTGAAATTTGAGGAAAATGGTTAAAAATCTTAAAAAATTATTTTACGAAATCAGAATAATAATTAAAAATTGTGGGAAATAATTGAAAAATGTTAAAAATAATTTAAATTTTAAAAAATAATTGAAATATGGTGAAAATAATTTAAATTTCAGGTAAATAATTGAAATTTTTGAAAATTATACCAAAAGAATGAAAATAATTAGAAATTGGAGAAAATAACAAAAAAATTACAGAATTTATTTTTAAGCAAAAGAAAATAATTGAAAAACTAAAAATTGAAGACGATAATCAAAATTTGAAATAACTGAAGATTTAGGAAATTAATTGAAAAATAATTTAAAGGTAGAGGAAATAATTGCAAAATGATAAAAAAATGGATATTGAACAAAAAAATTGAAATTTGAAATATACATTTAAAAGTTAAAGATATTAATTCGGAAATTATAAAAATTATTAAAAATTGAAGATAAAAACTGCAAACCGAAAATAATAAAGTCAAATTAAAAAAATTAAATCAAATTTGCAATTTAAATAATATAAAATTTAGCAATAAATAATAAATTTGATTTAATGTCAAAGAGAAAATAATTAAAACTGAGAAAGTGAAAAAATTAAAGAAAATAATTGAAATTTGAGAAATGTAAATTTAAGATTAAGGGAAAAAATTGAGAATTAATGAAAATAATTAAAATAATTAAATAAATTCCGGAGAATTTATGAAAATTTTCTATGTTTGAATGAGTCCCACTATTTTGAATCACAAACAATTTATTAAAAAAAAAAAAAATCGGACTAATAAAAAAATAATTATCATTAGAAAGTAACTATAAGTCAATGAAGTGTAAAAATTATTATTAATTATAACAATTGTGAACAATTTTAAAAAGAAAGGAAGTAATTTAAATTTCAGAAAAATACAACAAAATCTTAGAAATAAATTGAAAAAAATTATTCAAAATAATTTAAATAAAAAATAATAATTAAATATTTAGATTAATTCAGAAAATTATGAAAATGATTAAAAATTTAAGAAAATTATGAAAAAAGAATATAAATACTTTAAAATTGAAGAAAATAATTAAAATTTAAAAAAATAATTGAAAAAATTGCATGCATTATTTTAAATAAAGGAAATTTAAAGAAAATTTTAGAAAAATACTTGAAACTTTTGAAAGCTAATTGCAAAAAAAAGCAAATAATTAAGAATTAGAGAAAATAAATGAAATATAATGAAAACAATGATAAGGTGAAAAAAATTTTGTTCTTTTTCATTCAATTATCAACTATTTTTTTAAAATTTCAATTTAAATCGTTAATCTTTAATTTAATTCTTTAATCATTCATTTCTTTTTTTTTATTTTTCTCCTTCAATTTTATGATTATTCATCAATTTAAAAAAAAAATTTTTTCGAATTTTTTTTTAATTGTTAATAATTTTTTTTAATAGTTAATTATTTTCGTCAATATTGAAGTATTTTCATCGTATTGTAATTTATCTTTTGGTTATTAATTATTTTCTTGAAATTAATTACAACATTTTTTTTGTACGAATGACGATTATTCTCACCATTTGTCGATTTTTTTCAATTGTTAGTTTATTTTCTTTTAATATTAATAAATTAATTTAATAATCATAAATTTTTTAATATTTAATCATTTTCTTGAATTCTCAAAATTTTTTTAAAAAATTTCATATATTTTGATCGATTTTTAATTAATTCTTTAATATTAATTAATTCCCGCTTTATCTCAATTATCAAATATTTTCTTTCAATACAATTCTTGAATTTCCAATTGATTTCTTTAATTTTCATTTATTTTGTACAATTTTTTTTCTATAATTTTCATCAGTTTTCAATTGGCAGTTTATTATTCTCCTTTAATTTTATGAATATTCATTAATTACAAAATTTTTTTTGTACCAATGTCGATTATTCTCACCATTTGTCGATTTTTCTTAATAGTTAATTTTTTTTGTTATATTAATAAATTAAATTTAAATAAAATTTTCAATTATTCTCTTTAATTTTTATTTCCATTCTTCATTTTTCAATTTTTTTCTTCTATATTTATTAATTTTCGGCTATTTTAATTACTTTTTTTAATTTTTAAGTATTTTCTTCAAGTTTCAATTTTATACTTTAATTTTTTAATTGCTTTATTCTTCAATTTTTAATTATTTTTTTCAATTTTAATTATTTGTTTCGATTTTTAATCCAGTTGTTAAATGTGCAATTATTTCCAACAATTATTCCTTCAATTTTCTTAATTTTTAAATTTGCAATTATTTTCTTTAAACTTAATATTTCATGTTTAATTTTTACAATTATTTTTTTCAGTTATCTATTAAGCTAGTCATTTTTTGAATTTTGTTTTCAATTCACAATAATTTTCGTTATTTTTCACATATTTTGTTCAATTTTTCAACTATTTTCTTCAATTATTAATTATTTTCCCCAATTTTCAATTATTTCCTACAATTTTTTCAATTTTTAATTATTATCATAAAATTTTATAATTATTCTTTGATTTTTTAAATTATTTAGTTAGGTTGTGTATTAATCTAGCCATTTTTTGGATTTTGTTTTCAATTGTCAATTATTTTCGTCATTTTATATATTTTTTTCAATTATCAATTATTTTTTCAAATTTTAACTCAATCCTTAAATTTTCATTTAATTTCCTTAATTTTTTATTATTCTCTTAAATTTCAATTATTTTTTTCGATTTTCAATCCAGTTGTTAAATGTGCAATTATTCCCAACAATTATTCCTATAATTTTCTTAATGTTTAAATTTTCAATTATTTTATTTAAATTTAATATTTCTTGTTTAATTTTTACAATTACTTTTTTCAGTTGTGTATTAATCTAGTCATTTTTTTAATTTTGTTTTCAATTGACAATAATTTTCGTAATTTTTTACATGTTTTCTCCAATTTTTCAACTATTTCCTTCGATTATTAATTATTTTTTCGAATTTTCAATTATTTCCTACAATTTTTTTAATTTTCAATTATTATCTTCAAATTTTATAATTATTCTTTGATTTTTTAAATTATTTTGTTCGGTTGTGTATTAATCTAGCCATTTTTTGGATTTTGTTTTCAATAGTCAATTATTTTCGTTATTTTATATATTTTTTGCAATTATCAACTATTTTTTCAAATTTTAACTCAATTCTTAAATTTTCATTCAATTTTCTCAATTTTTTATTATTCACTTCAATTTCAATTATTTTTTTCGATTTTTAATTCAGTTGTTAAATTTTCAACAGTTGATCCCATAATATTTCAACTATTTTGTTTAAATTTAATATATTTATTGTTCATTTTCTAAACTATTATTTTCAATAACCGTGTAATTATGTAGCCATTTTTCAAGTTTTGATTTCAACAGTCAATTATTTTCATCATTTTATATATTTTTTTTCAATTATCAATTATTTTTTCAAATTTTAACTCAATTCTTAAAATTTCATTTACTTTCCTCAATTTTTTATTATTTTCTTCAATTTCAATTATTTTTTTTTGATTTTTCATCCAGTTGTTTAATTTGCAACTGTTAATCCTATAATTTTTCAACTATTTTGTTTAAATTTAATATATTTATTGTTCATTTTTTAAACTATTCTTTTCAATAACCGTGTAATTATGTATCCATTTTTCGAATTTTTCAATATTCAATTATTTTCGTCATTTTTCAGAAATATAAATATATTCTTCAATTTCCTAATTTTCATTATTTGAATTTTCAAAAATTTATAGTTTTAAATGACCAACAACAATGCAAAGTTTGTCTTCAATCTTGCTTTAGTTATTACATATATAATTCTTAATATTAACATTAAAATTCAAATCATTACCAAAAGAATTACACACAAAACCTAAGGAGCTCAAAACGTTGCGTAATGATACCGTTTTTTTGATTTATTTTACAAATTGAGCTAAAAAATGGCATTTTTATGGAACGTTTTGAGCTTTTCAGGTTCTGTGTGAATGACACTAAAGATTCTATTTTCGTACATTAATTAAAAAAATTTAACTTAATTTGATAAATAAATAAAAAACTTAAATCATCATAAATTCTCGATTAGAATTTTGGTCGGTTATATATTCTCCTTCTTATTATCGTTCCCCAGATAATGTTACTTCTTCTCAATTCTGCGTCTAATTTCCCGTGATTTCAATTTAGTTCATGCAATTCAGTTTGAACCCAGATTTTTTCCAGGTCCAAGTGACATTTCAGAAAGGGTTAGATCAGGTTGATCACCCACGCAAAACGCAGAGGCGTTACTTCACACTGAATTAAGTTTCGATTAGAATTAAATTTGAGGGTAAATTCCAAGGGATGTAGGTGCTTGTTGACTAAAGTGGTCTTTAAAGGTTAATTATACTAGTTTGAGGTCTAGTGAATAATTACCAGGAGATTGAGAATAAGTGAGGGTTCTCGAGGGTGTCAAAGAATTTCGAGAAACAGGACCCCAATCGAGTGTTGGCTGCAGCAGCATTCGAGCCCGGCACCAAACACTTTCATCAATCCCCTTTCTTCCAACTCTCTGTGAACCACCGGCGCTCAGGTAATCATCATCGTAATCATCGTCGTCATCGTAAGTTGGTTTCCGACGTCGTTTCCGCAACTGAATCTAAAAAATCACATTAATCAGAGGATTCGTGTCTAAATTGGTAAATTTAACCCTCAACTGCTAGACTGGGTGTGACAGACCCGGTAGACCTTTTCTGCTTTCTCCTACAGTGGACTGTAGATTGAAATTAGTGGAAAAAAAGAGGCTCTAAAAAACCGGGTCTGTCAGACCCAGTCTAGCAGGTGAGGGTTAAAAGAAGACCTTACTAGAGCCATTCCCACGATGACAAGGACCGGCAACATTCCAACTACCCAGCCGACAGCATCGGCCCAACGTGGATACACGTAATCGCCGTACTTAAGGGGTTCGTATTCTACCCAGTTGAAGAATAGAATGAAAAACAGCGCAGCCGGAGTGACCACCTTCCACATCCACGTCCAGAAAAATCGCCAGAGTCTGCAACGAACGCCAATCATCTGCTGAACATCGTCCAGAAAGCGATCCGCTCCGTAAACCCACGCAACCAAAATACACTCGGTGATAGCTATCAGAAGAACGGACCAATTGGCTGCGTACTTGTCCATCAACTGCAGCCAGTACATTCCGGCCTGTTGATCAAATTTTTGCATTTAGTTTGATTTAAATTGGGGTATGTGTTCAGAAAAGTAATCCAAACAATTCCAGTGATCCCCTAATCCTCCGCATGTGTTTTTTCAGGGTAAAGTCACTGCGGAGAATTAAAGGATTGGAGACAACCATTTTCTGATTGGTTTATTCTATTCCCCTGATCCACTAATACTCCGCATGTGTTTTTGTCCCAGGGTAGAGTCAGTTTGGAGTATTAGACGATCAGAGGAAAGCATTTTCTATTTGGTCTATTCTATTTCTCTGATCCCCTAATCCTTTGCATATATTTTGTCTCATGGTAAGTCACATTTGGAAGATTAAACCATCAGAGGAAAGCATTTTCTATTTGGTCTATTCTATTCCCCTGATCCCTTAATCCTCCGCAAGTGTTTTTTCTCAGGGTGAGGTCATTTCGGAGTATTAGGCGATCAAAGAAAAGCATTTTCTATTTAGTCTATTCTATTTCCCTAATCCTCCGCAGGTGGTTGCTCAAGCTTAAGTCACATGCGGAGGAATCAATGATTAGAGGAAAGCATTTTCTATTTGGTCTATTCTATCCCCCTGATCTCCTAACCTTCCGCGTGTGTTTTTTCCCAGGGTAGGTAACTTCGGAGTATTAGACGATCAGAGGTAAGCATTTTACATTTTGTCTATTCTATCCCCCTGGTCCCCTAATCCTCCGCATGTGTTTTTCTCAGGGTGAGGTCATATTCAGAAGATTAGACGATCAGAGGTCTAATTCGATGTGGTCTATTCTATTCCCCTAATCCCTTAATCATCCGCATGTGTTTTTTCTCAGGGTGTGGTCACATTCAGAAGATTAGACGATCAGAGGAAAGCATTTTCTATTTAGGCTATTCTATTACCCTGATCCCCTAATCCTCCGCATGTGTTTTCTCAGAGTAAAGTCACTGCGGAGAATTAAAAGATCAGAGGCAACTATTTTTTGATTGGTTTATTCTATTCCACTGATCCCCTAATACTCCGCATGTGTTTTTCTCCCAGGGTAGGGTCAGTTTGGAGTATTAGATGATCAGAGATCTAACTCTATTTGGTCTATTCTATTCCTCTGATCTCCTAATCCTCAGCATGTATTTTGTTTGAGGGTAAGGTCACATTTGGAAGATTAAACGATCAGAGGAAAGCATTCTCTATTTGGTCTATTCTATCCCCCTGGTCCCCTAATCCTCCGCATGTGTTTTTCTCAGGGTGAGGTCACATTCAGAAGATTAGACGATCAGAGGAAAGCCTTTTCTGATTGGTCTATTCTATCTCCCTGACTCCCTCATTCTCCGCATGTGTCTGCGCAAGGTGAAGTCACTTTAAAGAATTATAGAAAAAAAGAAAGCATTTTCTATTTCCGTATCCCCTAATCCTCCGCATGTGTTCATTCTCACGGTGAAGTCAGTCGAATTATTAGACGATCAAAGGAAAGGATTTTCTAGAGAGTATTTTAATGTGACGTCACAAATCAAGAAGGTTAGGTCATTTTGTCAGGAAGTTTAGGCGCAGACCCATATTAACATTAAGCTATAAAGGGATTTCTAATATAAAAGGTATTTTAGATTAATACATTTAAAAATTGCACATATTGTTGCTATTAGAAGATATAATTATATTTTTTTACATTTTTATAATGTATTCATATTCCTTGTCAATTAATTAAATTTGTATTTAAAAGCCAAAAAAAAGCAATCACACTGACAGAACTTTCTAACCTATTCAGAATTTTTCACTATTTTTTGCATTTAAAAATAAATCAGATAACCGATAATACGTATGATAATACTACAAAAACTTAAAAAAATATGTTTTTTCTTTGTCCTTAAATAATTTTAAAAGTTTTTTATTAAATTCTCATAAAAATCACTTTTTATTAAAAATCCCATTATAACGTAACACAAATTTAGGTCCGAGTCTAACCTTCTTGACGAAATGACCTGACATTCTTAACTAGTGACGTCACATTAAAATACTCTATTTGAACTATTTACTTCCTCTGATCCCCCTAATCCTCCGCATGTGTTTGCGCTGGGTGAAGTCACTGCAGAGAATTCTAGAAAACAGAAAGCATTTTCTACTTGGTCTATTCTATTACGCTGATCCCCTAAACTTCCGCAAGTGGTTTTTCTCAGGGTGAGGTCACATTCGGAGGATTAGACGATCAGAGGGAAACATTTTCTATTTGGTCTATTCTATTCCCCTGATTCCCTGATACTCCGCATGTGTTTGCGCAGGGTAAAGTCACATGCGGAGAATCATAGAAGCAAAACAGCATTTTCTGTTGGGTCTATTCCATTGCTCTGATCCCTTAATCCTCCGCATGTGTTTTTTCTCAGGGTGAGGTCACTTCGGAGTATTAGACGATCAGAGAAAAGCATTTTCTATTTGGACTATTCTATTCCTCTGTTCCCCTAATCCTCCTCATGTGTTTGCGCAGGATGAAGTTACATGCGGAGAATTATAGGAGGAAGAAAGCATTTTCTATTTGGTCTATTCTATTTTCCTGATCCCCTAAACCTCCGCAAGTGTTTACTTAAGGTTAAGGGGCCATCCATAAATTACGTAAGACTTTTAGGGGGGTGGGGGGGTCCAGGAAATCTTACGACCAATAGAAAAAATGGCGCTAATGTATGTAAAAAAGCTTACGTGGGGGAGGGGGGGGGGTTCAAATTACCGAAAAAACGTCTTACGTAATTTATGGATGGCCCCTAAGTCACATGCGGAGGATTAGAGGAATGCGCGTCTGGGCCTTAAGGTGCGGTGCTTTCTATTTGGTCTATTCTATTCCCCTGATTCCCTAATCCACCGCATGTGCTTGCGCAGGGTGAAGTCACATGCACAGGGTAAGAGGATCAGAGGGAAGTATTTTCTATTTGGTCTATTCTATTAAGTGATGTGCTTATTTTAATTGCATAAATGTAAGTAATTACATTACTGGTAATTTCCAGTAATTACTGGTAAACTCTTACAAAAGTAGAAAAAATAAAAAATAGTAATCAAATCTCTCAATTTTCAGAAAAATGTATATTTTATATATAGATCAATTAATTCGTCTTTTAATCTGGCATATTTTATACATAGGACTTATTATTATAAAATAAAAAGTGGAGAAGTTATAAAATTGAAAAAAATGACTGAAATTGAGATAAATAATTAAAAATTCAGGAAATTAATTTATAAATAATAAAAGTGATGAAAAATTAAAGGAAATAATGAAAGAATAATTTCAAATTTGAAAAAATAATTGAAAAAATTACATAATATATTTTAAATAAAGACAAGTTAAAGAAAATTTCAGAAAAATACTTGAAACTTTTAAAAGTTCATTGAAAAAAAAAAGAAAATATTTAAATAGCAGAGAAAATAAATAAAAAAAGATTTAAACGTACTTTAAAATTGAAGAGAACAATTTGGAATTTAAAAGAAAAAGATGCAAAAAATACACAATATAAATAAAATACAAGAAAATCATAGATGTAATTAAATATTAATAAAATAATGGAAATTTCAAATAAATAATTAAAAACTTTTTGGAAATTATGGAAAAGAACGCAAATTATTGAAAATTGAAAAAAAATAATATAAATAATTTAAAATTAAATTTAATACTTAATTCAAATATCATATAAAGAGATTAAAATTTTTAAAATTTAAAAAAATTGAAAATAATTAAGAATTGAAGACAAAATATTTCAAAATCTTAGAAAATAATTTTATAATATAAGAATAATTAAAAATTGGGGAAAATGACTAAAAAATTATTATAAATTTTGAAACTTGAAAAAAATAATTGAAAATGATAAAGATAATGATAAATTGGAAAAAAATGAAAGTTCAAATAAATAATTGAAAAAGTTGCGGATTAAAAAAAAAATGATTCAAATTTTTGAAAATAATGCCACAAGTATGAAAATAATTAGAGATTAGAGAAAATAATAGAAAAAGTACAGAGTTTATTTTAAACCTGAAGGAAATTATTCAAAAATCGTTTCAAAAATTGAAATTTGAAGAAAATAATCTCAATTTCCACCAATAATTAAATTTTTAAAAAATTAATTTAAAAATAATTAAAATTATTAAAATATGAAGAAAATAGTTGCAAAATGTATAAAAGAAATTATTATTGAACAAAATGATTGAAAATTAAAATATATTATATTTGAAAGTTCACAATATTAATTCTGTCATAATAAAAAGAATTAAAAATTAAGATAATAATTGCAAAATGCAAATATTAATGATAAATTTAAATAATTAATTTAAATTTGTGATAAATAATATAAAATTTAGCAATAAATAATGAAATTGTTTTATTGTCAAAGGAAAAATAATTACAATTGAAAAATTGGTTGAAAAAATTGAAGACAGTAATTGAAATTTGTGGATGGTAGATTTAAGATTTTTACAGAAAAATGTGAGAAATAATGGAAATAATTGAAAATTGCATAAAATAATTGAAAAATGATAAAAATAATTGAGAATTATAGGTTAATCAGTAATAGAAATTATGGGAAAAGAATTGACATTTTTAAATCACTTCAAATTTAGAATATTTGAACCGTGAATTAATTGAACTTTTAATGAATCCATGTTTAAATTACCAAAAATTTGAAGAAATTAAAATTTCCATAAATATAAAATTTAAGAACATTTTGAAAATCTGAAATATAATATAAAAATTAAACACAAAAAAAAACATCTAGCGACAAACTTCAAGTGTAAACAGAATGAAAAAATAAATAAATGAAAGAAACTTGTAAGTTATTTTACATAATTAAATTATTTTAGAAAAAAAGAATTGTACTATTTCTATTCTTAATAGAAAACATAATATATACGTTAATAGAAACACTGATTTGTTTGCATTTTTGTCTTCTGCTACAACTTTTCTAAATTACTTCTCATTGTAATAATTAACTACTTGTGTATTATTTCAATAAAAAACAATTTCCAAAATAGTGACCTGTCACCATAATTATATGTAGGGCGTTATTATTTAAGTAAAAAAACGTCTAAAATTAATTATTTAAATATTACGGTTTTAGTAACGTTTTACCGGTAATTACGCGTCAGAATTTAAAATTACTGGGTAATTTTGGACACAGCACATCACTAATCTATTCCCCTGATCCCCTAATCCTCCGCATGCGTTTGCGCTGGATAAAGTCACATGCGAAGGTTTAGAGGAAGAAGACAGTCTTTTTTCTATTTGGTCTATTCTATTCCCCTGATCCCCTAATCCTCCGCATGTGTTTTTTCTCAGGGGGAGATCACTTCAGAGTATTAGACGATCAGAGAAAAGCATTTTCTATTTAGTCTATTCTATTCCCCTGATCCCCTAATCCTCCGCAAGTGGTTGCTCAAGGTTAAGTCACATGCAAAGGAATCAATGATCAGAGGAAAGCATTTTCTATTTGGTCTATTCTATTCCCCTGATCCCCTAATCCTCCGCATGTGTTTTTTCCCAGGGTGAGGTCACTTTAGAGTATTAGACGATCAGAGAAAAGCTTTTTCTATTTAGTCTATTCTATTCCTCTTACCCTCCTAATCCTCCGCAAGTGTTTGCTCAAGGTTAAGTCACATGCGGAGGATTCGATGATCAGAGGAAAGCATTTTCTATTGGGTCTATTCTATTCCCCTGAACCCCTAATCCTTCGCATGTGTTTTTTCTCAGGGTGAGGTACGCTCCCACTGAGTTTGCTTGTCTGCACGCGCTTGCAATCGATATTAGACAGAAAAAGACAGAAATAGAAATTTGTATATATTGTCTTCCTCTATCTCATGTCGATTGCAAGCGCATGCAGACAGCCACCGAGGTGAGAGTGTGCCTTAACCTTCAGCATGTGTTTGAATAGGGTGAAGTCACATGCGTAGGATTAGAGAAAAACCTTTTCTATTTAGTCTATTCTATTCCCCCGATCTCCTAATCCTCCGCATGGGTTTGCTTCGGGTGAAGTCACATACGGAGGATTAGAGGATCAGAGTAAAAAATCATTTCTAATTCTAATATGTTTGCTTAGTTAAGAAATTTCTAATTAAAAATCAGCGAATCATACATTAGTCGTGAAGATAATTCCGCCAATGTAGCCAAAGACCGCAGCTCCCAAGACAACCCAGAACTTGTAATTTCTCAAAGACGGGATTCCGTCCAGAATCGCAGTTGTCACTGTTTCCATCAAGGCGAATTGGGAGTCCAGGCCCAAGGTCAGCAGCATCACAAAGAAGAGCAGTGACCAAATTGGAGCGACCGGTAACCTCGCAACAACCTAGAGAAAATATTTTGCGTCACAAAAATGTTGCCCCCGGAATCTTTGGTCCTCGACACAAACACGCAAGCTTTTTTTTATGTAAAAGAGTCAGCGGAGAGTGATTTTTAATTTTACTAAAAAGAGAAAAAAAAGATTTTTCAAATTTGGACTCACCTCGGGATACACGATAAACGCCAATCCCGCGCCTTGATCGACAACAGAAGCAACTGGCACATTAAGTTCGTGTGCCAGGAATCCAATAACGGAGAAAATCACTAAACCAGCAAAAAACGAGGTACCGATATTGCTGACTGCGACGATTAGTGAGTCCTTGTAGCAATTGTTGGAGAATTTGTTGTAGGAGCTGAGGGTGATGAGACCTCCCCAAGCTGGACTCAAAGCAAAGAATATTTGAACCGCAGCATCTCCCCAGACTTTGGCTGTTGAGAGACGCTTCCAATCTGGCGTCAGGTAGAACAAAATGCCCTCGTTGGCACCAGGGAGCAGAATTCCCCGAATGAACAATGCGATCTGAAATTTTTTTTTTTTAGGTTAGGTTCTATTTTAAAGTTTTGATTTCCAGATTAAGAGTTTGTTTATAATCACCAGCACTACGTAGGGGAAAAGAGCAGTGAAGTAGACTACTTTTCCTGAACTCTGGACTCCCTTACTAAGGCAGAGAAAGACGATAATCCAAGCTAGTAAAAGGCAGGCTGCCATCTTTGGATTCACGGATCCAGTTTCTTCGATTCCTCGGCTCATGCCCAGGACATGGTTACTACAAAATAGAATTGGAATATTAAAAAAGAAGCAATGGCCTTTGGGCCTACAGCAGAATAATAAAAATTTTACTTTTAGATCCGTTTATTGTCCCGATCTCATATTGGCGTAAAAGCATCGGGGAAAAGCGTAAATCATGCGATAGAAAGAGAAGAGTAGATATCACGTTCTCACTCATTCATATGATTTCCGCTTTGCGCCGACGATTTTACGCCTCCTTGGAACTGGATTTTTTGGGTTTTAGTATTTTCTTTATGTTTAGGAATAGGGAAATAGAAACTTTGCACTGGTTGTTTTACCAAGGTTGATGGAGAAAAGGTTTGGTTGGGTCAAATTTGAGCTTGAAGAAATCGGAGCCAGCTAGTGAGTATTTTTTCAATTATAGTTTTTAATTTAGTTACTCGATAGCGGGTAAAGCCGCCATTTTTATTCGAAGGTGGTTATTCTCTAAATAAAATAGATAAAATAAGTAAAAATAAACTCTACCATTTGCTTGTGTTTCCTTTTTAGGGTGAAGTCACACGAATTTTGGAAAAACCATTCTTATCTTTTTCTTTTCTATGACAGTGGCATAAGTTTCTCTCACTCTTTATTTTCTTAGGGTGAAGTCACATGGGGCCGTCAAACGTTGCGTCGTAATTAGAAAGAGAAAGACGTAAATATATCTTTATCTCCCTCTCTCTCACTACGACGCAACGACTGACGCATTCATGTGACTTCACCCTAACAGTTTCCGAAAAAGGAAAAGGCAAACTTATGCAACTGTCATAGAAGAGAAAAATATCAGAATGGTTTTTTTTAGAATGCGTGTGACTTTTCCCTTATTTTTTTAAAAAACAAAAAATGAAGAGTGAGACAAACTTATGCCACTGTCATGGCAAAGTGAAAGATATGAATGTTTTTTTTTTAAAAGTCCTTATCCTGATTCTGTGTTGGGATTTAGTAAGTTTAAGGTGGTTTCATAGCGGCATAAAAGCGTCGCCGGAAATAAAAAACAATGTGATAGAAAGAGACAAACAGATATCACTTTCTCTCTCACTTACATAGTTTCCGCTTCAGCCAGGGTTGGGAAGGTATGTTACTCCACATAAATCACGTGATTTCTTACGTGAATATTACCAAGGAAAATAGTAGTTATACGTACATTACAGTATTTTACGTATACCACTGTAATAATCAACGTATTTCACAGCAGAAAATTTGAGAGTTTGTAACTTCTCAACCCTGGGTAAAGACGTTTTTCAGTTTCTAAAAACATAAGCAGATTGAAAACGGACACGGGACCAGAGCATGAGACAGAAAAGGACAAAAACAGTATCTGTCCTTTTTTATCTCATGCCCTGCTTCCGTAACCGTATTCATTGTGCGTTGGGCTTAAGAATCTTCATATTGTTGTTCCCTTGTTGAGTATTGTAAACAAACCAAACTATATTGTAATCTGGGATATTGTAATCTGAAGATGAAGTCATATGCAAAGGATTAGAGGATCCTCCACATGTGACTTCACCCTGAATACACCAAATGTGTATTCCAGGGTTGGGCAAGTAATTTACCTGAGACAATTTACTTACGTTTTTATAGTAAATTACCAAGTAATTACCACTTAATTTAGAATTTAGTGGGTCACGTCTCATGTAAGCAAAAAGCGCAAAACCGAAAGCGGAAAATCATAAGTTCGAGAGAGAGACAAATGTATATCACTGTCTCTCTCACTCTCATAATTTTTGTTTTCGGTTTTATCCTTTTTACTCTCATGTGACTTTACCCTGTTTAAACAATGTATTTTTCGAAATGGGAGACAAAACGTATTCTTTTACGTAAGTAAAAAACTTCATGTGACCCAACCCTGCGTATCCTAACAAATAACAAACCAACCCGTTTTGTGAACGAACCTTGTCACAGCTCCCGATTTTCTAGCCTCGAAGTCAAAGAAAACATTCAGATCTTAATCTTTCATTTTCTTAGAAGCAAAAAAAGTGGAGTTTTTTTAACCTCTTCACGTCTCGGGCTTTTTTTTTATCGAAATCAACTTCACAGATCAGTAAGTTTTTTTTTTTTTTATTTTTATCTGTTTTATCGCATTCCTCGGATAAATTAAATTAACTTATACTCAGAATCCGACCAGTTCAGATTTGTGATATAATTTTATACGATAGATTGATTTTGAAAATCGAAAAATAGTAAAAATAATATAAATTATAATCGACAGTAAATTACTTGAAATATTCTTCGGCAGGTGGTTTTCTAATGAAGGCGGTGATATTCTCGATGGTGAGATTCATATTAGCGAGTTGGGTTGAATTTAGGCATTCGTTTTTATAATAAGACAGATTCTGCTCCAGGCAAGCATCTGATACTTCTGGAGTGACGCAATCTTCTGTACTCCACGCTGGGTCACATTTGCTCCACGGTAATTCACCTCCTCCTGAATAATAATAATAATAATGATGATAATAACAGTATTATGTAAAATTCTTTCTAGTTTATAACTTATAATAATTTTAATTTCTTCCAACTTGAATAAATTTGAAATTTCATTGATTAAAAATTTAATTAATCCACGCTTTAAAAATTTTATTAAATTAAATAAATTAAATTATTTCAATTATTTATCTCATTTTTCAATTATTTTTTTCAATTTTTATTTTATTTGATCTTTTTGCAATTATTTTCTTCTTCCTTTAATTGGATATATTAATTATTTTTCAATAATTTCCTAAATTTTCATTTATTATCTCAAATCTAGGTTATTGTGTCCACTTTTCAATGTTTTAATTATTCTTCAATTATTTTTCTCAAATTTCAATTACGTTCGTCAATTTTTAATTATATTTTTTAATTTGCAATGATTTTCCCAAATTTTATATTATTTTGATTATTTTCATTATTTTCTTTAATTTTCAATTATTTCTATTATTTTCAATTAATTTTTGGCTTTTTTAAATTTTTTTTTTTAGTTCAATTTCTAATTTTTTGATTATTTATCTGAAATTACAGTTCTTTTTTTTCAATTTCAATTTATTTCTATCATTCTGCAATTATTTTCTTTTATTACAAATATATGTTGTAATTTTTTCAATTATTTTTCACAAATTTAACTTATTTTCTTCAATTTTTATTTATTTTTATAACTTTGCAAATGTTTTCTCCAATTTTTATAATTTTCATTATTCTTCAATTAATTGCCTCGAATTTAAAATATTTTTCTTAAATTTTAATAATTTTCTTCAATTTTCAATTATTTTTACAATATCTCTATTAAATTCATACATTTTCAATTATTTATCTCATTTTGCAATTTTCATTTCTTCCTATTATTTTGCAATGATTGTCTCTATATTTTAAAATTTTTATCATTTTTTAATTAATTTCTTAAATTTGCAATTATTATCACAAATTTAGATTATTGTCATCATTTTTCCATATTTTAAACGATTTTTAAATTATTTTTCTTCAGAAAAATCAATTCTGCAAGTTTTCTTTTATTTTCTTCAACTTCTAATTATTATTATTATTTTGGCATAATTTTCAAAAATTTCAATTATTTATCTGAAATTTCAATTATTTTCATCAATTTTCTATTATATTGCGATTTTTAAACAATTATTTTTAATTAAAACTTGTTACTTAATTTTGTAATTATTTTCTTTCTTTTAACATATATTTTTCGACTTTTGCAATTATTTCCCTCAAATTTTATTTACTGTTATCAATTTTTCATATTTCAATTATTTTCATCAAATTTCAATTTTTTTTCTCAATCTTAAAATATTTTCAGACTATTTCAATTAATGTTTATAAATTTTAATTATTTTCTTCAATTGTTATTTAATATTATTCACATTTTCTAAAATTATTTTCTAAGATTTCTAAGTATTTTCCAAAAATTTCAATTTTTTTCATCAATTTTCGATTATTTCTGCAATTTCTTAATTATTCTCTTTAATTAAAATTTTTCAATAATTTTGTAATTATTTTCTCTTTCTGAACGTATATTCTAAGATTTTTTTAATTATTTCTCTCAAACTTTATAAACTGTTTTCAATTTTTTATATTTAAACTATTTCTATCATATTTCAATTTTTTTTCTTAATCTTAAATTATTTTTAGCATATTTCAATAATTTTTGTCAATTTTAAATTAATTTTATCATTTTTCAATTAATTTCCTCGATAATTATTATGATTATTTTCTATAATTGATTATTTTCTAAAATTTTTTTAGTATTTTACTAAAATTTTAATTTATTTTCTTCAATTTTTAATTATTACAATTTGATTTTGTAACATTCAAAATTTTTATATTAATTATCGTAGCTTTCAATTATATTTAGCTGTCTTTAATTCTTTTTTACAATTTCTGTTATTATCATTTTTTTAAATTAATTTTTAAGATCTTCATGTTTTTATCTCAAATTTTAATTACTTTTTTATTTAAAATAAGTTCAGTAATTTTTTCTATTTCTCTCAAATATTATTTATTTTTTACAACTCATCATTATTTTAATCATAATTTTACTATTTTCTTCAAGTTTCAAATTTTAAAATATTTTTTATTTATTTTCCAAACTTTATCTCTTTCAATTTTCAATTTTTTCCTTTTGTTTGATAATTTACAAAATTTTAAACTATTTATCTAACATTTCAATTCTTAATTATTTTTAATATTATTTTCTTCAATTTTCAATTAGTTTAATTTTTTTTCACAATTTCCAAAAAGTTTTTAATTATTTCTCTTAAATCAAATATTGTTCTCTTCAATTTTAAATTACGTTTATTTTTTCACAATTAGTTTCTCTAATTTTTAATTATTTTCTTCTTTTTTTCAAGGAACTTCTGAAAGTTTTAAGTATTTTTCTGAAATTTTCTTTAACTTTAATTTATTTAAAATATATTATGTAATTTTTTTACTTATTGTCTCAAATTTTAATTATTTTTTTTTTCAATTTTCAATCATTTGTTTTTCAATTTTCAATTATTTTCTCTAATTTTTCATTATTCAATGTTTTCAATTCATTTTTAATATTTTCAATTATTTTTTTTAGTTTTAAATTATTTTCTTTATTTTTAAATCATTTCTATGATTCTTAAAATTACTTTACCCAATTTTTAACTGATTTTATTATGTGTTTCCGGTAATTTGCAAAATTTTCAATTATTTAGTTTAATTTCAATTACTTTTTGCAATTTTAATAAATTTTTCATTTTTTAATTATTTTCCTGGATTGTTTATTATTATTATCATTTTCTAAAATTGATTATTTTCTAAGATTTTGAAGTATTTTTCTAAAATTTTAATTATTTTCTAAGATTTTTAATTAATTTTATTTGCTTTCTTAATTTCCAAATTTTTTTTATTAATATTATCGTAAAGTTCAATTATTTTTAGCTGTCTTTAATTATGTTCTCCAATTTTTAATTATTCTGATTTTTTCAATTTATTTTCAAGATCTTCATGTACTTTCTCCAATTTCAATTATTTTCTTTTATTTAAAAAAAAATTATGTTATATTTTCTTAAATTTTAAACTATTTATCCGAAATTTCAATTATTTCATTCAATTCTTTATTATTTTTAATATTACTTTCTTTAATTTTCAATTAGTTTAATTTTTTTTTCACAATTTTCAAAAAGGTTTTAATTATTTTTCTTAAATTAAATAATTATTGTTCTCTTCAATTTTAAATTACGTTTATCTTTTTACAATTATTTTCTCTAATCTTTAGTTATTTTTTTTTTTCAAGGAACTTTTGAAAGTTTTAAGTATTTTTCTGAAATTTTCTTTAACTTTCCTTTATTTAAAATATATTATTTAATATTTTCAATTATTGTCTCAAATTTTATTGTTATAAAAAAAATTAATTATTTTTTGAATTTTCAATCATTTGTTTTTCAATTTTCAATTATTTTCTCTAATATTCCTTATATTCATCTTTTTCAATTTATTTTAAATATTTTCAATTATTTTTCTTAGATTAAATTATTTTCTTGATTTCTAAAACATTTCTATGATTCTTAAAATTACTTTACCCAATTTTTAACTGATTTTATTATGTGTTTTCGGCAATTTGCAAAATTTTCAATTATTTAGTTTAATTTCTATTACTTTTTGCAATTTTGAATAAATTTTTCATTTTTCAATTATATTCCTGGATTGTTTATTATTATCATTTTCTAAAATTGATTTTTTTCTAAGATTTTTGAGTATTTTTCTAAAATTTCAATTATTTTCTTCAATTTTTGATTAATTTTATTTGCTTTCTTAATTTCCAAATTTTGTTTATTAATATTATAGTAATGTTCAATTATTTTTAGCTCTCTTTAATTATGTTCTCCAATTTTTAATTATTCTCATTTTTTCAATTAATTTTTAAGATCTTCATGTACTTTTTCCAATTTTAATTATTTTCTTTTACTTAAAAAAATTATGTAATATTTTCTCAAATTTGAAACTATTTATCTGATATTTCAATTATTTCATTCAATTTTCAATTATTTTTATAATTTTTTTTATTATTTTCTTCAATTTTCAATTACTTTCGTTCTTTCTCATAATTTTCAAAAAGTTTTTAATTATTTGTTTTTAATTAAAAATTTTTCTTTTCAAATTTTAATTATTTTTTTTAATTTTCAATTATTATCTCTAAGTTTTTATTATTTCAGATTTCCAATTTATTTTTAAGATTTTCAATTATTTTCCTTAAGTTTGAATTCTTTTCGTTACTTTTAAAACATTTCTCTAATTTTTTAAATTACTTTTCCCAATTTTTAATTGACTTCATTATTTTTTTTTCAAATAATTTGCAATATTCTCAATTATTTTTTGCAATTCCGATTAGTTCTAAAATTTTATAAATTTCGTTCTGAATAATTATTTACTTTATTTGTTTATATAACTTTATTTTTAAACATCATATTAAAAATATTTATAATTGCCGATAACACAAGGTATATAAACTAATCGCAGGTCAGAGCGCGTTGTTTAATTTAGTCAAACTTAAAATTACTACAATTAGTAAAGTTTTTGGAATTTTTTTTTAAAAAGGGCTATTAGGGTTGACCAAGGGTCCACTTTGCCCCTTAACAGTTACGCCACTAAATTAAATAATATAAAAAATAATTTAAGAATTTTCTTTGACAAACTGCACTTTCAATTCGAGGATAGTTTCAATTATAGAATATCAAGAAGTTAAAAAAAATCGTAACATAAAAGCAAGAAATTAAACTCTAGTTGAGAAGAATCATTAGAGACTTTCTCTTAAAAGCTTTTTAATCTTCCTAGACAAAAGGCTCACCCTTGAGTGGAAATAATGAATATTCTAGACAATGGAAGTGTGTCTTCTGTAGATTTCTTATCCACTTGTCTCAGAATTCTCAAGGGGAGCATTTTTTATCGAATTTAGCAAATTTTTTTTTTATGTTAATTTTTGGTATTTTTTTTTTTTTAATTTTTAAATGAGGCTATTGTCAATTACGAGATTATTTAATTTAAGATTATTATTTTTCTTACCGGCTACTGAGGCAAACATGTAGTAGAGTGTCCAGGCGATGATTAAATTATAATACAGCATCACTATGGAGCTAACTAGGACCATTCCATATCCCACGCCTCGAAGTAAGGGGCAAAATCGTTTGTAAGCCGCCACTGGACCCAGACTTGCATATTGACCTAAATGTTTCCACGGAAAAATCAATATTACTTTTCACCTAGTTTAAAACCAGTGAAGGAAAATTTTCAAAAATATCCAGCAATCTTAATTGAATTAAAGTTTTAAACGCGGAATTCAATATTTCAAATTTCCTTCAGAGTTTGAATAATTAGAAAAATTGAGAGGTTGATAAAAAGGGGAGATAAAAAAAATGAAAATAAAGACAGAATAAAAAAAAAAAAAGACCAAAAAGAAGACAAATTTGAAAAATGTGTCCAAAAGACGTCTAAAGGACGTCCTTTGGACATAGAAGCCGACATAGGGACGTCTTTTGGACATAATAATAAATTTCAAATTTTCGATTCTGACAAAAACAACATTAGTGTGATTTATTTATAGTTTATCATCCGATACGAGATTTGATCTAAAATATTTTTTTTTTCTCGTGAGAGAATTTAATTTAAACTCCGGCAATATATATGTCAGTGCTAGAGCAACGTTTCGGAACAAGAGACATCGATTAAATTTCGTAACGGATATCCGCTAGGGTAAACCCAAGAGTTTCAATTTGGCACCCATCTAAGTTAATTTTTCTCACAAGATTCGAGAAAATCAGGTCAAATAATATTTCCTGATTGTTATTAAATCTCATTATGGTTAAAATATGCGGTTAAAAAATACGATAAGCAGTCGAGTATTTTTTTTTTTTATTAAAAGGTTACGCAAAACGTTTCTTTTGTCAGAAATGAGATAAAAAATTAGATAAAAATAAATTGAATGTATATTTCAATACTGATTCCCACGTGTGAAACATAACGTCAAATAAAATTAATGGCGGATTTTTAAAAACGTTTTTGAAAAGGGGTTTAAAAATAAATTTTAGAAATGCAGAAGATACTGTTTTTATATTTAGCAGAGCAGAAGATTAACTATTCATAAAAAGGCTTAGAGTAGAAACGTTTTTAAAATTTTAATTCCTGATTATGCACAGAATTCTTTGCTTGGGGGGAAAAAAAACTTGAAAAGAGCAAATTACATTTATTTCAATACTGAGTCCTACATTTAAACAGAGACTGAAATAAACTAAAAAATGGAAAGAAATGTTTGACAAATAGATGCACAGACTAGGTTAGAATTTTTAAAGTTTTGGTTAAAATTGGAAATTTTTGAAAATTATGATAAATAACTAGAGACGAGGATAAGTAACTAGAAATTAAAAAAAAATTGGAGGTAAAGAAAAGTTACTAGAAAGTACAATAGTAACTGAGAATTGAGTAAAAGTAACTAGAAATTTACTAGGCATAAAGAAAAATAACTAGATGTTGAAGAAAAGTCACTAGATTGTAAAAAAGTTAAAATATATGAAGATTTTAATAACTAGAAATTAAAGAAAAATATTTTTAAACGACTAAAGGAAAGAGTCAAGGAAATTTGCTATAATGTGAAAAATAACTAGGAAATGACAGATAAACACTAGACAATGAAGATATCACTAAAAAATAAATTAGAAATTGAATAAAATATACCTAAAAGTGAAAACAGAACTGGGAAATGAAAGAAAATCACTAGATAATGGAGAAATCAATCAAATAGAAAAAAATTAGATATTTAACAAAAAATACCATAAAATAGAAAAATTACTATATACAAAAAAAAAGCTTAACGAAGTCGCATTTTTTAAACGTCAAGAAAGTTACTAGAGTTTGAAAAAAATTGTTTTTTAGCAGATTATTGTGGCTAATTATATAAAGTAATTTTTTATATAATATAAAATGTACATAAAATTCAAAAATAGTTTTTCAATCGTGATTAAAGGTTAATTACTATTTTGCTAATTAGACAAATTTGCAGTTTGTTGCTATACAAGAAACTAATACAAAAAAATATTATAAATTGACCAAAAATCAATGAAATGTAAAATGTTTCCAGATATAAAAAGAAATAAATAAAAAATGAAGAAAAGTCACTAGATTGTAAAAAAAACTAGAGATGAAGATAAATAACTAGATATTAAAGAAAAAATTTGACTATAGTCTTAAAAAATAAGAAAATTCTCGATAAAGTACAAAATAACGAGGAAATGACATAAAATCACTAGACAATGGTGAAATAATTAAATAAAAAAAAATAATTAGAAATTGAACAAAAAAAAGCTAAAAGTAAAAAAGAAACTAGTTAATGAAAGAAATTTACTAAAAAACAAAGAAAAAATTAAAAACTAGTAAATGAAAGAAATTCTCTAAAAAAGAACAAAAAAAATTCAAAAATAAACAAAAGATACTTGAAAGTGGAAAAGTAACTAGGAAAATTAAAAAAAACACTAGGCAATAAAGATTTTACTAAAAAAGAAAAAAAAATATAAAAAATTGAACAAAAAATACCTGAAAGTGAAAAAAACCTTAAAGTAAAAAAGAAACTAGAAAATGAAAATCACTAGACAATGGAGAAATCACTAGAAACGTAAATAATAATTCTAAATTGTACGAAAAATACATGAAAGTGAGAAATTAACTATTAATAGAAAATCACTAGACAATGTAGAATTGACTACAAAAAAAGTAATTATTAAAAATGTGACAAAAAGTACCTACTTACAGTGAAAAAAATTTCTGAAAGCGAAAAAGTAACTAGGAAAATAATGAAAATCTACTAGACAATTGTAAAATTACTAGAAAAGAAGAAAAAAATAGAAATTGAACAAAAAATTGCTTAAAGTAAAAAAGTAACTAGGAAAGAAAATGAAAATTACTGAAAAAAAATATTAGAAAATAAACAAAAGATACTTGAAGGTGGAAAAATAACTAGGAATTGATAGAAAATCACTAGACAATGTAGAAATGACTACGAAAGAAAAAAATTATTAGAAATTGGACAAAAAATATTTAACAGTGAAAAATATTTACGAAAGCGAAAAAGTAACTAGGAGAAAAATGAAAATCTACTAAAACAATGGAGAAATCATTAAAATAGAAAAGAAAAAAATTATTAGAAATTGAACAAAAAATACCTGAAAGTAAAAAAGTAACTAGGAAATGAAAGAAAATCACTGAAAAAAGAATAAAAATAACTAGAAAATAAACAAAAGATATTTGAAAATAGAAAAGTAACTAGGAAAAAAGAAAATAAGTAGACAATAAGTAAATAAAGAAGAAATCACTAAAATCGAAAAAATAAATTATTGAATATAATACCTTAAAGTAAAAAGTAACTAGGAAATGAAAGAAAATCACTAAAAAAGAATGAAAATAACTAGAAAATAAACAAAAGATACTTAAAAATAGTAAAGTAACTAGGAAAAAAAGAAAATAAGTAAATAAAATTATATAAATTGAAATATAATGCCTTAAGGTAAAAAGTAACTAGGAAATGAAAGAAAATCACTGAAAAAGTATAAAAATGACTAGAAAATAAACAAAAGATACTTGAAAATAGAAAAGTAACTAGGAAAAAAAGAAAATAAGTAGACAATCGAGAAATCACTAAAAAAGTAAAATATAATTAGAAATTTATCAAAAAATGAATAAAAAGAAAAAAAGTAACTATTAAATGAAAGAAACTCACTAGACAATGGAGAAATCACAAAAAAGAAAAAATATTTGGAAATAGAACAAAAAATACATAAAAGTGAAAAAATAACTAGGAATTGATAGAAAATCACTAGACAATGTTGAAAGTCGAAAAAGAAAAAGTAACTAAGAAAACAATGAAAATTAACTAAACCATGGAAAAATCACTAAAGTAGAAAAAAAGTAATTAGAAATTGAACAAAAAATACCTGAACGTAAAAATTTAACTAGGAAATGAAATAAAATCACTGAAAAAGAATAAAGATAACTAGAAAATAAACACAAGATATTTGAAAATAGAAAAGTAACTAGAAAAAAATAAAATAAGTAGAAAATCGATAAATCTCTAAAAAAGTAAAATATAATAAGGAATTGAAATATGATAAAAAATACCTAAGTGAAAACAATATCTGAAAGAGGAAAAGTAGCTAGGAAATTATTGAAAATTGCTAGAATATGGAGAAATCACTATACGAGAAAAAATAATTTTAAATTGCACAAAAAGTACCATAAAGTAAAAAAGTAACTAGGAAATGAAAGAAAATCAATTAATAAAAACATACTTGTAGGTGGAAAAATAACTAGGCACTGAATAAAAATCACTAGACAATCGAAAAATCACTTAAAAAGAAAAAATAATTAAAAATTAAACGAAAAATACCAGAAAGTGAAAAAAACTAGAAAATATGAGAAAATCACTTGACAGTGTAAAAATCACTAAAGAAGAAAAAAAAATTTTAAATTGAACAAAAAATACATGAAAGTGGAAAATTTACTAGGAAATGAAAGAAAATCACTGAAAAAGAAAACAAATAATTAGAAAATAAACAATAGATACTTGTAGGTAAAAAATAACTAGGTTCTGAATAAAAATCACTAGACAATCGAGAAATGTCTAAAAAAGAAAAAAAAATTAAAAATTAAACGAAAAATACCTCAAAGTGAAAAAGAAAGTAGAAAATAAGAGAAAATCACTGGACAGTGGAGAAATCACCTTAGAAGACAAAATAATTAAAAATTGAACAAAAAATACATAAAAGTGGAAAATTTACTAGAAAATGAAAGAAAATCACTAGATAATGTAGACATGACAAAAAAGAAAAACATTATTAGAAATTAGACAAAAAATACTTAACAATGAAAAATATTTACAAAAGCGAAAAAGTAACTAGGAGAACAATGAAAATCTACTAAACAGTAGAGAAATCACGAAAATAGAAAAAAATAATAATAAGAAATTCAACAAAAAATACCTTAGAGTAAAAAAGTAACTAGGAAATGAAAGAAAATCACTGAAAAAGAATAAAAATAACTAGAAAAGAAACAAAAGATACTTGAAAAAAGAAAAGTAACTAGGAAACAAGAAAATAAGTATAAAATCGATATATCACTAAATTACTAAAAAAGACAAAATAAATAAAAATTGAACAAAAAATACATGAAAGTGGAAAATTAACTAGGAAATGAAAGAAAATCACTAGACGATGTAGACATGACAAAAATGAAACAAAATTATTAGAAATTTGACAAAAAATACCTAAAAGTGGAAAGAATATATGAAAGAAAAAAAGTAGCTAGGAAAACAATGAAAATCTCTAGACACTGAAGGAGTCACTAAAAAAGAAAAAATAATTAGAAATTCATCAAAAAATGACTAAAAAGAAAAAAAGTAACTAGAAAATGAAAGAAATTTACTAAAAAAGAACAAAAAAATTGGAAAATAAACAAAAGATACTTGAAAGTGGAAAAGTAACTAGAAAAATTAAAAAGACACTAGGCAATGGAGATTTTACTAAAAAAGAAAAAAAAATATAAAAAATTGAACAAAAAATACCTGAAAGTGAAAAAAAACTAGAAAATGAAAGATAATCACTATAAGAGAAAAAAACAATTTTAAATTGCACAAAAAGTACGATAAAGTAAAAAAGTAACTAGGAAATAAATGAAAATCACTAAAAAGAAAACAAATAATTAGAAAATAAACAATAGATACTTGTAGGTGAAAAAATAACTAGGTTCTGAATAAAAATCACTAGACAATCGAAAAATGACTAAAAAAAATAATAATTAAAAATTAAACGAAAAATAGCTAAAAGTGAAAAAAAAAACTAGAAAATAAGAGAATATCACTAGACAATGCAGAAATCACTATAGGAGAGAAAATAATTAAAAATTGAACAAAAAATACATGAAAGTGGAAAATTAACTAGGACATGGAAGAAAATCACTAGACAATGTAGAAATCACTTAAAAAGACAAAATAATTAAAACTTGAACAAAAAATACATGAAAGTGGAAAATTTACTAGGAAATGAAAGAAAATCACTAGACAATCGAGAAATGACTAAAAAAGAAAAAAATAATTAGAAACTGAACGAAAAATACCAGAAAGTGAAAAAAACTAGAAAATAAGAGAAAATCACTTGACAGTGGAGAAATTACTAAAGAAGAAAAAATAATTAAAAATTGAACAAAAAATACATGAAAGTGGAAAATTTACTAGTAGGAAATAAAAGAAAATCACTGAAAAAGAAAACAAATAATTAGAAAATAAACAATAGATACTTGTAGGTGAAAAAATAACTAGGTTCTGAATAAAAATCACTAGACAATCGAAAAATGACTAAAAAAAATAATAATTAAAAATTAAACGAAAAATAGCTAAAAGTGAAAAAAAAACTAGAAAATAAGAGAATATCACTAGACAATGCAGAAATCACTATAGGAGAGAAAATAATTAAAAATTGAACAAAAAATACATGAAAGTGGAAAATTAACTAGGAAATGGAAGAAAATCACTAGACAATGTAGAAATCACTTAAAAAGACAAAATAATTAAAACTTGAACAAAAAATACATGAAAGTGGAAAATTTACTAGGAAATGAAAGAAAATAACTAGACAATCGAGAAATGACTAAAAAAGAAAAAAATAATTAGAAACTGAACGAAAAATACCAGAAAGTGAAAAAAACTAGAAAATAAGAGAAAATCACTTGACAGTGGAGAAATTACTAAAGAAGAAAAAATAATTAAAAATTGAACAAAAAATACATGAAAGTGGAAAATTTACTAGTAGGAAATAAAAGAAAATCACTGAAAAAGAAAACAAATAATTAGAAAATAAACAATAGATACTTGTAGGTGAAAAAATAACTAGGTTCTGAATAAAAATCACTAGACAATCGAAAAATGACTAAAAAAAAAAAATAATTAAAAATTAAACGAAAAATAGCTAAAAGTGAAAAAAAAACTAGAAAATAAGAGAATATCACTAGACAATGTAGAAATCACTATAGGAGACAAAATAATTAAAAATTGAACAAAAAATACGTGAAAGTGGAAAATTAACTAGGAAATGGAAGAAAATCACTAGACAATGTAGAAATCACTTAAAAAGACAAAATAATTAAAAATTGAACAAAAAATACATGAAAGTGAAAAATTTACTAGGAAATGAAAGAAAATCACTAGACAATGTAGACATGACAAAAAAGGAAAAATTTTATTAGAAATTGGACAAAAAATATTTAACAGTGAAAAATATTTACAAAAGCGAAAAAGTAACTAGGAGAACAATGAAAATCACTAAAGAAAAATAATTAGAAAATAAACAAAAAATACTGGAAGGAGGAAAAATAACTAGGAATTGATAGAAAATCACTAGACAATGTAGAAATGATTACGAAAGAAAAAAATTATTAGAAATTGGACAAAAAATATTTAACAGTGAAAAATATTTACAAAAGCGAAAAAGTAACTAGGAGAACAATGAAAATCTACTAAACAATGGAGAAATTACTAAAGTAGAAAAAAATAATTAGAAATTGAACAAAAAATACCTGAAAGCAAAAAGTTAACTAGAAAATGAAAGAAAATCACTGAAAAAGAATAAAAATAACCAGAATAGAAACAAAAGATAATTGAAAATAGAAAAGTAACTAGGAAAAAAGAAAATAAGTATAAAATCGATAAATCACTAAGAAAGTAAAATTTATTTAGGAATTGAACAAAAAATACCTAAAAATGAACAAAAAATACCTTAAAGTAAAAAAAACTAGAAAATGAAACAAAATCACTAGACAATGGAGAAATCGCAGAAAAGAAAAAATATTTGGAAATAGAACAAAAAATATATGAAAGCAAAAAAACTAACTAGGAATTGATAGAAAATTACTGGACAATGTTGAAATGACTACAAAAGAAAAAAATTATTAGAAATATGACAAAAATACCTAAAGGTGAAAACAATATCTGAAATTTTAATTTCAATTTAATTTACTTTTTAATTTAATTTTTAATTTAATTTTTTAATTTTTTTTTTAAATTTATTAATTTAATTTTTAATTTATTATTAATTAATTTCAATTTAATTTTAAATTGTACAAAAAATACCTTAAAGTAAAAAAGTAACTAGAAAATGAAAGAAAATCACTTAAAAAGAAAACAAATAATTAGATAATAAGCAATAGATACTTGTAGGTGAAAAAATAACTAGGTTCTGAATAAAAATCACTAGACAATCGAGAAATGACTAAAAAAGAAAAAAATAATTAAAAACTGAACGAAAAATACCAGAAAGTGAAAAAAAACTAGAAAATAAGAGAAAATCACTTGACAGTGGAGAAATTACTAAAAAAGACAAAATAATTAAAAATTGAACAAAAAATATATGAAAGTGGAAAATTAATTAGGAAATGAAAGAAAATCACTAGACGATGTAGACATGACAAAAAAGAAACAAAATTATTAGAAATTGGACAAAAAATACCTAAAAGTAGAAAGAGTATATGAAAAAAATAAAGTAACTAGGAAAACAATAAAAATCTCTAGACACTGTAGGAGTCACTAAAAAAGAAAAAATAATTAGAAATTCGTCAAAAAATGACTAAAAAGAAAAAAAGTAACTAGAAAATGAAAGAAATTTACTAAAAAAGAACAAAAAAATTGGAAAATAAACAAAAGATACTTGAAAGTGGAAAAGTAACTAGAAAAATTAAAAAGACACTAGGCAATGGAGATTTTACTAAAAAAGAAAAAAAAATATAAAAAATTGAACAAAAAATACCTGAAAGTGAAAAAAAACTAGAAAATGAAAGAAAATCACTATAAGAGAAAAAAACAATTTTAAAGTGCACAAAAAGTACGATAAAGTAAAAAAGTAACTAGGAAATAAATGAAAATCACTAAAAAGAAAACAAATAATTAAAAAAAAAAGATACTTGAAGGTGGAAAAATAACTAGGCACTGAATAAAAATCACTAGACAATCGAGAGATCACTAAAAAAGAAAAAAAATTAAAAATTGAATGAAAAATACCAGAAAGTGAAAAAAACTAAAAAATAAGAGAAAATCACTTGTCAGTGGAGAAATTACTAAAGAAGAAAAAATAATTAAAAATTGAACAAAAAATACATGAAAGTGGAAAATTAACTAGGAAATGAAAGAAAATCACTAGACGATGTAGACATGACAAAAAAGAAACAAAATTATTAGAAATTGGACAAAAAATACCTAAAAGTGGAAAGAATATATGAAAGAAAAAAAGTAGCTAGGAAAACAATGAAAATCTCTAGACACTGAAGGAGTCACTAAAAAAGAAAAAATTATTAGAAATTCATCAAAAAATGACTAAAAAGAAAAAAAGTAACTAGAAAATGAAAGAAATTCACTAGAAAGGAAAAGAAATAATTAGAAAATAAATAAAAAATACATTAAAGAGGAAAAGTATCTAGAAAGTGAAATAAAATCAATAGACAATCGAAAAATCACTAAAAACGAAAAAAATATTTAGGAATTGAACCAAAAAATATCTGGAGTTGAACAAAAAAAATTTGATAGTGAAAAAAGATACTAAAATATAAAAGAAAATCACTAGACAATGGAGAAATTAATAATACAGAAAAAAGTATTAGCAATGAAACAAAAAAACCTAAAAATAAAAAAATTACTATTAAAAAATAAACCAAAAATCTGACAATTTTTAATATCCAAAAAAATTACCAGAATTTAAAATAACTGTTTTTGGGGATTTTTTTTTTTAAATCGGACTTTACTCGAAAAGAAAATTAATTATAAATTTTATAAAAGTGTTTTACAATTTAGGGGAAAAGGATCAAAAATAGAAAATTTTATATTGATATAATTTCTAAAATCAGAAATGACATTTAATTTTTACTAGAGATGATTTAATTTCTGATATCATTTCTCATGTTCGATTTTTCGACTCGGCAAAATTGGTCCAATATTCCGCCAATAGTATTTTTCGAATTGTGAAATTAATTTCTTTTATATAATACAAAATGTACAAAATCTTTAAAAATAGTTTTTCAAGCTCGATAGAAGGTTAATTACCAATTTGCTAATTAGAAAAATTTGCAGTTTTACTGCTAACAACTTTAATTAAATCCTGGTTGTATTAAGAGTCGGGTGTTGATTCTAATCAGTGTTTTTCCAAGGCAAATATTGCCTTTCTATTGGGAAACTTTTAATTTGAAAAAAAAAAAAAAAGTCGAATTAAAATGATAATTAATTGTCACCTAGTGAGAGTTCCATGAACATCAGCGGGAGGCCGGCGATGATGAGCATTATGGTGAATGGAATGAGAAAAGCGCCTCCTCCGTTTGAATAACAAAGATATGGAAATCGCCAAACATTTCCAAGTCCGACACTGTAACCGAGAAGTGATAAAAGAAAGTCGAATTTTCCGGTCCATGTTCCACGTTCCGGATGCTCGTCATCGCCACCCTGAAGAGGTGCTTGGCTGTTCGCTACTGAGTACTTGTCCTCATTCTGAAATGTACAAAAAATTATTTTTAACTCTAATCAAAAACAATTTTCTATTATTCTACTCTCTACATTTAACTTAGTTAAAAATAACTCTTTTATTATTCAGTAAAATCGTGGCTGGATTTTTATTTTACAAACTAGCAAAATAAAACGCACGCAAGCGCGCGATTAGTTTTTCATACCTTTAAGAAATTATAAAATACAATAATAAATATAGCAAATCGGTAAATAATATTTATCTCATAAGAAGAAATAAATATTTTAAATATAATATTTAAAAATTAATAATTATAAATATTTATTTAGGACAAAATTTATAATATTTTAGAATTAAAAAGAATTGCAAAAAATAATTGAAATTAAACAAAACAATTGCAAATTTCGCAAATTAATTAAAAAAAAATAATGCAATCAAGTAATTTAAATTTGAGAAAAATACACTTGAGAATCTTAAAAGTAAATTAAAATAAAATTGAATAATAAAAAATTAGAGAAAATAATTGAAAATTGAAAAAACATGATTAAACAATTGAGATAAATAAATTAAAATTAAAAAACATGACTTAATTTTGAGAAAATAATGAAACAAATTACATAAAATATTTTAAATAAAGGAAAGTTAAACAAAATTTGAGAAAAATACTTTTATCTTTCAGAAGAACATTGAAATAAAAGAAAGTAATGAAAAATTAGTGAAAATAAATGAAAAAATGAAAAAGATAAACATAATTTAAAATTGAACAGAACAAGTTGAATTTAATAGAAATAAGTAAAAACTTTTTGGCAATTATGAAAAAGAACGAAAAAAAGAACGAAATTAATTGAAAGTTGAGGAAAATAATATAAAAAATAATATAAATAATGAAATAATTGATAAGTCAGATAAATAGTTAAAATTTTTAAAACTATGAAACAAATGTAAAGAATTAAAAATTGAAGAAAATAAATTTTGGTAAATAATTGAAAAATGTTTTAAAATTTTAAAACTTGACGAAAATAATTAAAATAAGATATAAACAATGATAAGTTGTAAAAAATAAATGACATTTAATTGTGATAATTGAAAAAATTACAGAATTTTTTAAAAAAAAGAAAAAGTAATTGAAATTTGAAAAAATACATGAAGATCTTAGAAATCAATTAAACAAAAAGAAAATAACTAAAAATTGGAGAAAAGAATTAAAGGAATAAGCTAAAAATTGGTAATTGAAATTTACGATAATTAATCCAAAAAAATTTGAAATTATGAAAACAAAGGAAAATAATTAAAAATTGAAGAAAACAATTATTGAAATTTTTGAAAAATTCTTAAAAATCTAAGAAAATAATTTTAGAAAATGAGAATAATTAAAAATCGGAGAAAAGACTGGAGGAATGCTAAAAATAATTGAAATTTATTATAATTAATAAAATTTTTTGAAATTATGATAACAAATGAAAAATAATTAAAAATTGAAGAAAATATTAGAATTTTCGGAAAAATACTTTAAAATTTTAGAAATTAATTTTACAAAATGAGAAAAACTAAAAATTGGAGAAAATTCTGGAAGAAAACTAAAAATAATTGAAATTTACGATAATTAATAAAAAAAATTTTAAATTATGAAAACAAAGGAAAATAATTAAAAATTGAAGAAAAAATTAAATATTTAGAGACATTCTTAAAAATCGTAGAAAATAATTTTAGAAAATGAGAAAAATTTAAAATTGGAGGAAAGACTGGAAGAATGCTAAAAATAATTGAAATTTACGATAATTAATAAAAATTTTTGGAAAATCCTGATAACAAATGAAAAATAATTAAAAATTGAAGAAAATATTTGAATTTTGAGAAAAATACTTTAAAAAATTTAGAAATTAATTTTATCAAATAAGAAAAACTAAAAATTGGAGAAATGTCTGGTAGAAAGCTAAAAATTATTTAAATTTACGATAATTAATAAAAAAAATTTGAAATTCTGATAACAAAGGAAAATAATTAAAAATTGAAGAAAACAATTAAATATTTAGAGAAATCCTTAAAAATCTTAGAAAATAATTTTAGAAAATGTGAATAATTAAAAATTGGAGGAAAGACTGGAGGAATGTTAAAAATAATTGAAATTTACGATAATTAATAAAAATTTTTGAAAATTCTGATAACAAATGAAAAATAATTAAAAATTGAAGAAAATATTTGAATTTTGAGAAAAATACTTTAAAAAATTTAGAAATTAATTTTATAAAATAAGAAAAACTAAAAATTGGAGAAATGTCTGTAAGAAAACTAAAAATTATTTAAATTTACGATAATTAATAAAAAAATTTGAAAGTATGAAAACAAAGGAAAATAATTAAAAATTGAAGAAAAAATTAAATATTTAGAGAAATCCTTAAAAATCTTAGAAAATAATTTTAGAAAATGTGAATAATTAAAAATTGTAGGAAAGACTGGAGGAATGCTAAAAATAATTGAAATTTATTATAATTAATAAAATTTCTTGAAAATTCTGATAACAAATGAAAAATAATTAAAAATTGAAGAAAATATTTGAATTTTCAGAAAAATACTTTAAAATTTTAGAAATTAATTTTACAAAATGAGAAAAACTAAAAATTGGAGAAAAGTCTGGAAGAAAACTAAAAATAATTGAAATTTACGATAATTAATAAAAAAAATTTTAAATTATGAAAACAAAGGAAAATAATTAAAAATTGAAGAAAAAATTAAATATTTAGAGACATTCTTAAAAATCGTAGAAAATAATTTTAGAAAATGAGAATAATTAAAAATTGGAGGAAAGACTGGAGGAATGTTAAAAATAATTGAAATTTACGATGATTAATAAAAATTTTTGAAAATTCTGATAACAAATGAAAAATAATTAAAAATTGAAGAAAATATTAGAATTTTCAGAAAAATACTTTAAAATATATAGAAATTAATTTTATAAAATAAGAAAAACTAAAAATTGGATAAATGTCTGGTAGAAAGCTAAAAATTATTTAAATTTACGATAATTAATAAAAAAAATTTGAAATTCTGATAACAAAGGAAAATAATTAAAAATTGAAGAAAACAATTAAATATTTAGAGAAATCCTTAAAAATCTTAGAAAATAATTTTAGAAAATGTGAATAATTAAAAATTGGAGGAAAGACTGGAGGAATGTTAAAAATAATTGAAATTTACGATAATTAATACAATTTTTTGAAAATTCTGATAACAAATGAAAAATAATTAAAAATTGAAGAAAATATTTGAATTTTGAGAAAAATACTTTAAAAAATTTAGAAATTAATTTTATAAAATAAGAAAAACTAAAAATTGGAGAAATGTCTGTAAGAAAACTAAAAATTATTTAAATTTACGATAATTAATAAAAAAATTTGAAAGTATGAAAACAAAGGAAAATAATTAAAAATTGAAGAAAAAATTAAATATTTAGAGAAATCCTTAAAAATCTTAGAAAATAATTTTAGAAAATGTGAATAATTAAAAATTGTAGGAAAGACTGGAGGAATGCTAAAAATAATTGAAATTTACGATAATTAATAAAAATTTTTGAAAATTCTGATAACAAATGAAAAATAATTAAAAATTGAAGAAAATATTTGAATTTTGAGAAAAATACTTTAAAAAATTTAGAAATTAATTTTATAAAATAAGAAAAACTAAAAATTGGAGAAATGTCTGTAAGAAAACTAAAAATTATTTAAATTTACGATAATTAATAAAAAAAATTTGAAATTCTGATAACAAATGAAAATAATTAAAAATTATAGAAAATATTTGAATTTTTAGAAAAATACTTAAAAATCTTAGAAAATAATTTTAAAAAATGAGAATAAAAATTAACAATCGAGGAAAATAATGGAAAAATGATAAAATTAATTTAAAATTGAAAAAAATAATTGAAATATGCTGAAAATAATTTAAGATTGAGAAAGAAAATTGAGTTATGATGAAAATAATTTAAATATGAAAAATTGAAAATATTCAATAAAATTTTAAAGAAATAACTGAAAAAATTATAGAATATATGTTTTAAAAAAAAAATAATTACAAAATTACTTAAAAAATTTTAATTAAAGAGAATAATTAAAAAATGGCAGAAATAACGAAAGTTGATGAAAATAATTGCAATATCGGATAAATAATTGAAATATTTAAAAGTAATGCCAAAATAATGAATATAATTATAAATTGATGAAAATCAAGAAGAATTGCAGAATTTATTTTTAAGCAAAAGAAAATAATTAAAAAATCGTTATATAATGGAAAATTAATGACAATAATTTAAATTTGAGATAATAACTGGAAATTTTGGAAATTAATAGCGTGTGTATATATATTTAGTTAAAAATTTAATTAGAAATTAGTTAGAATGTGAGAGAAGTATTTTTAAATTAAATCGGAACTTTGTTGGAATTAAGTCGAAATTCGATATTGCGTCTGAATTTGTAGTTAAACAATTAGTAGGAATGTGGAAAAAATTATTTTTAACTCTAATAAAAAACAATTTTCTATTATTCTACTCTTTACATTTAACTTAATTAAAAATAACTCTTTTATTATTCAGTAAAATAGTGGCTGAATTTTTATTTGACAAATTAGTGAAAAATAACTAATTATTAGTCAAACTTAATTTATGCTTACTTCCTTAATCTGAATTATTTCAAAAAAACTAATTTGATAGCAAAAACTTAGTTACTAATTCAAATAATTATCTTGCAACTAATTATATTTAGTAAAAAAAATAACTAATATTTGTTAAATTATTTTCTAGGTTATTTCAAAATAACAATAAATTTTAATAAAATTCTGTTTAAATAATAACTATTAATTAAATAAATTTTAATAAATTTAAATAATTCAATTTAAATTAATTTAATAAAATAAATTAATATTAAATAATCTATTAATTAAATAGATGAACTATTTAATAGTTATTCTGTTTTTTCATCACCTTTTAAGTCGGAATTTAGTTAAAAATTTCATTAGATATTAGTCAGAATGTGAGAGAAGTATTTTTCAATTTAATCGGAATTTTGTTGGAATTTAGTACAAATTCCATATTGCGTCTGAATTTCGTTAAACAATTAGTCGGAATGTAAAAAAAATTATTTTTAAATTTAGTAGGAATTCCAAACGAATTGCGACTAAATTCCATTTAAAATTAAGTCAGAAATTAGTTAAATTGAACTCCACAATATTGTGAAATTTAGGCGAAATTATTTACTTGAAATTTAGTCGGAATTCCGATAAATTTCTGTCGGAAATTTGAGAAATAGTGGAATTTGACGGAAATTTTATAGGAATTGCGATCGGATTGCGTTTTAATTTCATTAAGAATTTATTCAGAAATCAAATAGAATGTGGTTCGAATTTTTTAAGATTTAGTCGAATTTTCGAATTTACTCGAAATTCCATATTGCGTCTGAATTTCGTTAAAAAATTTAATCAGAACTTAGTTAGAATGTGGGAATGACTACTATGAAATTTAGTCGGAATTTGTCGCAATTTAGTCGCAAATTTTCCTGAAATTTGATTGAAGTTTAGTTAAAATTCTATATTGTGTCTGAATTGTGTTAAAAATTTAGTCAGAATGTGGAAATAATTATTTTTAAATTTAGTTGGAATTTAGTTGGAAATTAGTAGAAATTCCAATTGTATTGCGATTAAATTTTGTTCAAAACTAAGTCAGAAATTAGTTAGAACGTGGTCAGAATTTGTTTTAAATTTAGTCGAATTTTTGTTGGAAATTAGTCAAAATTCCTTGTTGCGTCTAAATTTCGTTAAAAATTTAATCAAAAATTAGTTAGAATGTGGGAATAATTACTATGAAATTTAGTCGGAATTTGTCGGAATTTAGTCGCAAATGTTCCTGAAATTTGATTGAAGTTTAGTTAAAATTCCATATTGTGCCTGAATTGTGTTAACAATTTAGTCAGAATGTGGAAATAATTATTTTTAAATTTAGTCGGAATTTAGTTGGAATTTAGTTGGAATTTAGTAGAGATTCCAATTGAATTACGATTGAGTTTTGTTCAAAACTAAGTCAGAAATTAGTTAGAATGTGGTCAGAATTTGTTAAAAATTTAGTCAGAAATTAAATAGAATGTGGTCAGAAGTTTTTAAGATTTTTTCGAATTTACTCGAAATTCCATATTGCGTCGGAATTTAGTTAAAAATTTAATCAGAACTTAGTCAGAATGTTGGAATGAGTACTATGAAATTTAGTCCGAATTTGTCTGAATTAAGTCGAAAATTTTTTGGGAATTTGGTTGGAATTTAGTCCAAATTCCATATTGCGTCTGAATTTAATTAAACAATTAGTCAGAATGTGGAAAAAATTCTTTTTCAATTTAGTAGGAATTTCAAACAAATTGCGACTAAATTCCATTTAAAATGAAGTCAGAAATTAGTTAAATTAAACTCCACAATATTGTGAAATTTAGGCGAAATCTACTTGGAATTTAGTCGGAATTCCGATAAATTTCAGTCGGAAATTTGAGAAATAGTGGAACTTGAAGAAAATTGCATAGGAATTCCGATCGGATTGAGTCTTAATTTCGTTAAAAATTTAGTCAGAAATTAAATAGAATGTGGTCACAATTTTTTAAGATTTAGTCGAATTTTCGAATTTACTCGAAATTCCATATTGCGTCAGAATTTCGTTAAAAATTTAATCAGAACTTAGTTAGAATGTGAATAGAATTTTTTTGAAAATTAGTTGAATTTTTGTAAAATTTTAGTCAAAATTCCCTGCTGCATTTCAATTTCGTTATGATTTTAATCAGAAATTGGTTAAAAAGTGGGAAAAATTACTATGAACTTTAGTCGGAATTTGTCGCAATTCAGTCGCAAATTTTGTTGAAATATAATTGAAGTTTAGTTAAATTCTATATTGCGTCTGAATCGCGATAAAAATTTAGTCAGAATCTGAAAATAATTATTTTTAAATTTATTCGAAATTTAATTGGAATTTAGTTAGAATTTAGTAGAAATTTTAATTGAATTGCGATTAAATTTTGGTTAAAACTAAGTCAGAAGTTAGTTAGAACGTGGTCAGAATTTGTTTTAAATTTAGTCGAATTTTTGTTGGTAATTAGTCAAAATTCCCTGTCGCGTCTGAAATTCGTTAATAATTTAATCACAAATTAGTTATAATGTGGGAATAATTACTATGAAATTTAGTCGGAATTTAGTTTAAATTTAGTCGAGAATGTGGATATAATTATTTTTAAATTTAGTCGCAATTTAGTTTAAATTTAGTTGGAATTTAGTAGAAATTCCGATTGAATTGCGATTAAATTTTGTTCAAAACTAAGTCAGAAATTAGTTAGAACGTGGTCAGAATTTGTTTTAAATTTAGTCGAATTTTTGTTGGTAATTAGTCAAAATTCCCTGTCGCATCTGAAATTCGTTAATAATTTAATCACAAATTAGTTAGAATGTGGGAATAATTACTATAAAATTTAGTCGGAATTTAGTTTAAATTTAGTCGAAATTCCATATTGCCTCTGAATTGCATTAAAAATTTATTCAGAATGTGTAAATAGTTATTTTTAAATTTAGTCGGAATTTAGTTGGAATTTAGTAGAAATTACAATTGAATTGCGACTAAATTTTGTTTAAAACTAAATCCAAAATTATTTAGAATGTGGACAGAATTTGTTTAAAATTTAGTCGAATCTTTGTTGGAAATTAGTTCCCGGTTGCGTCTAAATTTCGATAAAAATTTAATAACAAATTAGTTAGAAAGTGTGAATAATTACTATGAGATTAAGTCGGAATTTAGTTTAAATTTATTCGAAATTCCATATTGTGTCCAAATTTCGTTAAAAATTTAGTCAGACATTAGTCAGAATGTGGTCAGAATATGTTTGAAATCTAGTTGATTTTTTGTAAAATTTTACTCGAATTTCCCTGTAGGGTATGAATTTTGTTATTTTAATCAGAAATTAGTTAGAATGTAGGATTAGTTACTATGAAATTTAGTCGGAATTTAGTTTAAATTTAGTCGAAATTTAATATTTTTAATTTATGTTAAAAATTTATGCAGACATTAGTCAGAAATTGAAAATAATTATTTTTAAATTAAATCGGAATTTAGTCGGAAATTAGTAGAAATTCCAATTAAATTGTAACTAAGTTTTGTTTAAAATTAAATTAGAAAATAGTTAGAATGTGGTCAGAATTGGTTTGAAATTTAGTCGAATTTTTGTTAGTAATTAGTCAATAAATTCCCTGTTGCGTCTAAATTTCGTAAAACATTTAATCACAAATAAGTTAGAATGTGGGAATAATTGCTATAAAATTTAGTCGGAATTTGTTCCAATTTAGTCTAAATTTCATATTACGTCAGAATTTCGTTAAAAATTTAGTCAGAATGTGAAAATAATTATTTTTAAATTTCGTCGGAATTTTGTTGGAATTTAGTAGAAATTCCAATTGAATTGCGACTAAGTTTTGTTTAAAACTAAGTCAGAAAATAGTTAGAACGTGGTCAGAATTTGTTTCAAATTTAGTCGAATTTTTGTTAGAAATTAGTCAAAATTCCCTGTTGCGTCTGAATTTTGTTAATAATTTAATCACAAATTAGTTAGAATGTGGGAATAATTACTCTGAAATTTAGTCGGAATTTAGTTTGAATTTAGTCAAAAGTCCATATTGAGTTTGAATTGCGTTAAAAATGTAGTCAGAATGTGGAAATAATTATTTATAAATTTAGTCGGAATTTAGTTGGAATTTATTAGAAATTTAGTTGGAATTTAGTAGAAATTCCAATTGAATTGCAATTAAATTTTGTTTAAAACTAAGTCAGAAATAAGTAAGAATGAGGTCAGAATTTGTTTCAAATTTAATTAAATTTTTGTTGTAAATTAGACAAAATTCCCTGTTTTGTCTAAATTTCGTTAAAAATTTAATCAGAAATTAGTTAGAATATGGGAATAATTACTATGAATTTTAGTAAGAATTTTGTTTGAATTTAGTAAAAATTCTTATCGAATTATGACTAATTTTTGTTCAAATTTTGGTCAGAAATGAATTAGAATGTTGTCAACAATATTAAGGAATTTAAGCGGAATTTTGTTTGAATTTAGTCGGAATTCCGATGAATTTCTGTCGGAAATTCTCATCTCAATTTTGTTAAAAATATTATCAGAAATTAATTATAATGTGGTCAGAAATTTTTTTAAATTTAGTCGAATTTTGGTTTGAATTTTGGTGCGAATTTTTTTTAAATCGAGTTGAAATTTTGTTGAAATGTATTTAAAATTGCAATAGAATTGCGACTAAGTTTCGTTAAGAATTTAGTCAGAAATTAATTAGAATGTTGTCATAATTATTATGAAATTTAAGCGTAATTTATTTGGAATTTTGTAGGAAGAAAAAATTTCATAGAAATTCCAATCATATTGCGTTTGAATTTTGTTAAAAATTTAGTCAGAAATTAGTTAGAATGTGGTCAGAATTTTTTTTATTTTGATCGGAATTTTGTTGGAAATTAAAAGTTAATTAGTGTTTTAGTAAAATTCCGTCGGAACTTGGAAAAAATAAATAAATAGATGGAATTAAACGTGATTTCAACGGGAATTTGAATAGTTTTAGTTCGTCAGAAATTAGTTAGTCTGTGGTCAGAATTTTTTTGAAATTTAGTCAATATTTTGTTGGAACTGTTTTGATAAATTTTGTCTCTAATGAAAATAACTTTCAGCAAAAATAACTTTACAACGAGATTCTAACTATAATTTTCGTAAAATTAAACGGAATTCTGACCGAATTCTAAAGAGACTATTTTTAGCATTTTTCTTGAGTTTCGTCAGAAATAAGTTGCAATTAAGATAGAATTCCTTTAAAATTTAGTCAGAATTCGTTTGGAAATAAGTCAAAATTCCATATTGCGTCTGAATTTTGTTAAAAAATTAGTCAGAAATTTGTCAGAATGAGGTCAGAATTTTTCGGAAATTTAGTCGGAATTCAGTTAGATTTTAGTAGAAATTCGAATCGATTTGCGATTTAGTTGAAATTTAAAATTCCTTGTTGCATTTTAATTTCGTAAAGATTTTAATAAGAAATTAGTTAAAATTTGGGAATAATTACTGTGAAATTTAGTCGGAATTTAGTTTGAATTTAGTCGAAATTCCATATTGCGTCCGAATTTCGTTTAAAATTTAATCAGAACTTAGTCAGAATGTGATCAGATTTTTTTTTTAATATAGTCAGAATTTTGTTGGAATTTAATTAAAGTTTATTGGTAATTCCATATTGTGTCTGAATTTTGTTAAAAATTTAGTCAGAAATTTGTCAGAATGAGGTCAGAATTTTTCGGAAATTTAATCGGAATTTAGTTAGATTTTAGTAGAAATTCGAATCGTTTTGCGATTGGAATTAATAACTATTTTTTAGTTATTTTATTTTACTAATAGTTAGTCCTATTTTACTAATAATTAGTTATTTTTTACTAATTCAGATTTAGAGAGTAGTTCCATGAAAAAAGGTAGTTTTAAAATAATTTTTAAAAAAATTCTTATGCCAATGAATAAAATGTAATTTTTATAATTTTCAACAAATTGAATTTACGAATATATATTTTTTTTTTAATTTAGCAAATTTGGATTAATTTGGTAAAATTAAGAAAAAATCAAATTTAGAGGGACATTTTTATTAATTTAAATTTCACTTTTATCTAAAAATCGCGATAAATAGAAATTATGAAACGTACTTGAAACGAAGTAATTAATCAAACTGAAATCTCATTTAAATAAAGCTGCAGTAATTTGAATAAAAGTCTGCAATATTATTGAATCTTCAGAATTAACTAATCGGGAATAAAATTTATCTAAATTCGATAAATTTGATTTATTTTGCGAAATTTGAATCAAGAGATAATAAGAAAACCTGATAAATAAAAATTACACAAAATAATGGAATTGAGGGAAATGAGAAAATAAAAATGTATATAATAAAATACAAATAAATTTTTTCAGAAAGTATTTAAATAGGAACTAACACACAATAACGAAAAAAAATCTCGGGACTCTAATTTTTGAAAAATACTAAAAAAAAAAGATTCCCTTCTTCTGTTCTTTAAAATTTTATTATTTTTATTAATTATTATTTTTTTTATTAATATTCTATTTATTATTATTCTTTATTATTAATCGTTTATATTATTCTAGATAAAATTACATTTAATATTTCCTCGATTTATTTTGATTTATTATCGATGACATTTTATTTATTATTGGTACAATTAATACCAAAAATAATTTTTGTAATATGTTTATGTATAATAAAAAAAAAATAAAACTTGGAATTGAGAAAAAAAAGAAGAAATAAAAATAAAAATTAGAAATTAAAAATGAAAGAAAAATTGAAGATTAGAAATAGCAAATATCAGGAACAAAAGAATACGATTCAGTGGAAGTGAAGAAAATGAAACGATAAAAAGTAAAAACAAGTGAGACAATAAAAGTTACGAAAACAAAAAGTTTTCAAATCATAGAAATAATGAGAGAGAAATAAAAAATAGTGGATATAAAAGAAGCACGAAAATAAAGGCAGTAGAACCTGAAATTGAAATTTGTAGAAAAAATAAAAAATTTGAAGGGAAGAATGAACAAAAGTTTGGTTAATGAAACTAAAAATAAACAAGAAATAAATAATTAGTGATTTATAAAGAAAAAAAAATATTAACATTTAAACATTTAATTAGGTACTTTATTTACTTTCTAGTTATTTTTATTCATTATTTCAACTTTTTCTAAAATTCCTAGTTACATTTTTTTCTAGTTACTTTAATTTTCTAGTTCCTTTTAAATTTTCTACTTGAGAAATCCTTAAAAAATTGTTAGTTAATTTCTTAATTCTCAATCATTGTTTCATTTTGAAATATTTTTACCTTATTTTCTAGTTACATTTTAATTATCTAGTTATTTTGCGACTTTCTAGTAATTTATTTTTGCTGTCTAGTTACATTTTCAATATTAAAATTTTTTCACTAAACAGATATTTTTTTCTCGTTAAATATTATTTTTCCCAAATTTTTAATTGTTTTCTTCACACTCCAGTTATTTTTTACTATTGTCTAAATATTTTTCTTTCATTAATAGCTATTTCTTCACTTTTCAAACATTAACAAATTTCTATTTAATAATCAATTTTCATAAATTTCTTATTTAATTAATTAATTATTAATTTACAATTTCATCTTAATTATTTCTAAATGTTTTCATTTTTATTTGTTTCACAGTTATTTTATTATATTTCTTAATTAATTTTTTTATTTATAGTTTTTTACATCAAATATGTTAGTTTTTTTTTTATTTTCTAGTTATTTTCTCAAATTTTAGTAAGCTTTCTTTATTTTTTAGATTATTTTACATTTTCTAATTATTTTTCAAGTTTTTAGTAATCTCTTTCTCTCTTTTTTTTTTTTTTTTAATTTTTAGTCATTTTTTTAACTTTCTAGTAATTTTTTAACTTTTTAGTAATTTGTGTTTTATTTTTCAACCTGTCTTTTTAAACTTTTAGTAATTCTTTTCGTTTTTTTGTTATTTTCCTAACTTGCTAGTAATTTTTTTTTATTTTTTACTTTTTTTTTCATTTTCTGGATTCCTCTAAATCTCTAGTAAATTTTTCCTTTTTTTCATTTTCTAGTACTTTTTTCCCTTTTTATAATTTGTGTTCAATTCCTAAATGTGGTTTTAAACTTCTAAAAACTTTTTTGTTATCTATTGAATTTTCTCAGTTTGTAAAAATGTTTTCTCAATTTTTTTTTTTTTTTTTTTTAATTATTTATTATTCAAACAAACATAAACGGGTAGAAAAACCCTTTATTACAATCAAAAAGATTTAAGTAAAAAATTAAGTATACAAGAGATTATTATAAATTTTATAGTAATTTGCGTTTAATTACTCAATGTGTCCTTTTAAACTTCTGGTAATTTTTTTTTGTTTTTTTGTTATTTTTATAAGTTTCTAAACATTTTTTCCTATTTTTTACTTTTTTTTTCATTTTCTAGTTATTTCTCAAATTTGCTAGTAATTTTTATTTTAATTATTTTTAAGTAACTTTTTCTCACTTCTCAGATTTATTTTTCAATTCCTAGTTATTTTTCTCACCTTCTAATAATGTTTCCTTAATTTTTCATTTCTTTTCTTTTCTTTTCCATTTTTTAGTTTTTTTCTATAAGTCGCTAGTAATTTTTCCTCTTTTTTTACTGCCTTTCATTTCTTAGTAATTTTTTATCATTTTAGTAATTTGTTTTTAATTTTGTAAATATGTTTTTTTAAACTTTTAGTAGTTTTTTTCGTTTTCTAGTAATTTTTCTCTTCGTCTAGTAACATTTTATTATTTATCATATTTTTATCATTTTCTAATTATTTTTCAAATTTTGAGTAAAATGTGTCAAATTTTAAAATGTATTTTTGAAACTTCCAGTAATTTTTTCATATTCTAGTTATTTTTCTAATTTTTTAATAAAGCTTATATAACTTTTCCTTTTTTTTTAGTCATTTATTAAATTTTATTGTAATTTCCATTTTATTTCCAAATGTGTTCTTTTAAACTTCTAGTAATTTTTTTCGATTTTCTGTTATTATTCTAACTTCCTAGTAACTCTTTCTTATTTTTTTACTTTTTCTTCATTTTCTAGTTATTTCTCCAACTGTCTAGTAATTTTATCTTTATCTTTTTAATTTTCTTTTATTTTTGATAATTTCTGAACTGATAATAATTCGCAATCAATTCTTAAATGTATTTTTAAAAATCCTAGTAATTTTTAATTTTCTAGTTATTTTTTTCACTTTATAATAATGTTTCTCCGATCTTTCCATTTTAAGTCATTTATTACAAATTATAGTAATTTGCTTTTACTTTCTAAATGTAACCTTTCAAAATCAAGTAATGTTTTCGTTTTACTGTTATTATTCTAATTTTCTAGTAATTTTGTCTTATTTTTTACTTTTTTTCATCTTCTAGTTATTTTCTAACTAATTAGTTTAGTAACTTATATGTTTAGTATTTTTTTCTGTTTTTTTTTATTTTCTCTAATTTTTTAGTAATTTTTAATCATTTTAGTAATTTTTTTTTATTTTTGTAAATGTGTCCTTTGAACCTTAAGTAGTTTTTTCGTTTCCTAGTAATTTTTCTCGTCTTCTAGTAACTTTCATTTATTTATCATATTTTTTTTTATTTTCTAATTATTTTTCAAATTTTGAGTAAAACGTGTCAAATTTTAAAATGTATTTTTAAAACCTGTAGTAATTTTTTCGTTTTCTAGTTATTTTTCCAACTTTCTAGTAATTTTTTCTATTTTTCCTAAATTTATTTTATTTTTTCAATAATTTCTGATTTGATGGTAATTTGCAATCAATTTTTAAATGTATTTTAAAATTCTAGTAATTTTTCGTTTTCTAGTCATTTTTTTCATTTTTTAATATTGTATCCCTAATTTTTCGTTTTTTCCATTTTTTAATAATTTATTACTTATTATAGTATTTTCTTTTATTTTCTAAATCTGAAATTCTAAAATCTAGTAAGATTTTCGTTTTACTGTTATTATTCTAATTTTCTAGTAATTTTTTCTTATTTGTTAAATTTTTTTCATATTCTAGTTATTTTTTAAACTGCCTAGTAATTTTTCTGTTTTTTCATTTGCTTTCATTTTTTAGCAATTTTTTTTAGTAATTTATACTTAAGTCCTAAATGTGTTTCTAAAAATCCTAGTAATTATTTCGTTTTTTATTTATTTTTCTCACTTTCTAAAAATGTTGCCTTAATGTTTTTTTTTCTTTTTTAATTGTTAGTTATTTATTAAATTTTATAGTATTTTGCGTTTTATTTCCAAATGTGTCCTTTTAAACTTCTAGTAATGTTTTTCATTTTATTGTTATTATTTTAGCTTTTTAGTAATTTTCTCTTATTTTATACTTTCTTTTTAATTTTCTAGTTCTCTCACTAAGCCTCTAGTAATTATTTCTTTTTTTTTTAATTGATTTAATTTTTTTAGTTATTTTTTACCTCTGTGCAATCAATTCTTAAATGTGTTTTTAAAAATCCAGCAAGTAATTTTTAGTTTTTATTTATTTGTTTCACTTTTTAGTAATGTTTCTTTAATTTTTTTCTTGTTTTAATTTTTTAGTACATTATTACATATTATAGTAATTTGCGTTCTCTTTTTAAATCTGAAATTCTAAAATCTAGTAAGATTTTCGTTTTACTGTTATTATTCTTATTTTCTAGTATTATTTTCTTATCTGTTACTTTTTTTCATTTTCTAGTTATTTCTCTAACTGTTTAGTAACTTTTTCTGTTTTTTTTTAATTTTCTTTTATTTTTTAGAATTTTTTTTATTTTTTTAGTATTATATTTAATTCCTTATTGTGTTTGTAAAAATCCTAGTAATTATTTTGTTTTCTATTTATTTTTCTCACTTTCTAAAAAAGTTTCTTTAATTTTTTCTTTCATTTTTCAATTTTTAGTCATTTATTAAATTTTATAGTAATTTGCGTTTACTTTCTAAATGTAGTTATTTCTTCAACTCTTTATTAATTTTTGTTGTTGTAGTTTTCATGCATTTTTTAATAATTTGTTGTCTTTTTAATTTAATTGTGTTTAATTTATAAATGTGTCTTTTTAACTTTTATTAATTTTTTCGTTTTCTAGTTATTTTTCGCATTTTCTAATGTTTACGTATTTTTCCTCCTTTTTTCATTTTTTAGTCATTTACTAAATTTCATAGTAATATGCTTTTCTTTTCTAAATGTGTCCTTTTCAACTTCTAGTAATGTTTTTAGTTTCTTTGTCATTATCCTAATTTTCTAGTAATTTTTTTCTTATTTTTTTTTTTTTTTTCATTTTCTAGATATTTTTTCAACACTTTTAGTAATTTATTCTGTTCTTTTTTACTTTTCTTTTATTTTTTTTTTTTGGTAATTTTTTTTTTTTTAGTAACTATATTTAATTTCTAAATGTATTTTTAAAAATCCTAGTAATTATTTCGTTTTCTATTTATTTTTTTCACTCTCTAAAAGTTTTTTCCTAATTTTTCCTTTTTGTTTTCATTTTTTAATAATTTATTAAATTTTTCACTAATTTGAGTTTACTTTCTAAAATGTTTTCTTTTAAACTTCTATAGTAATGTTTTTCGTTTTATTGTCATTATTCTACCTTTCTAGTAATTTTCCCTTATTTTATACTTTCTTTTTAATTTTCTAGTTATTTCTCTAACTCTAGAAATTTTTGTTTTTGTAGCTTTCTGGCATTTTTTACTAATTTTTTATTTTTTAATAAATTGTGTTTAATTTATAAATCTTTCTTTTTAAACTTTGATTAAATTTTCCGTTTTCTAGTTATTTTTCGCACTTTCTAATATTTACTTATTTTTCTTTCTTTTTTTATTTTTTAGTCATTTATTAAATTTTATAGTAATATATGCTTTTATTTTCTAAATCTGTCCTTTTAAACTTCTAGTAGTGTTTTTTATTTTACTATTATTATTCTAATTTTCTAGTAATTTATTATTTTTTACTTTTCTTAAACTTTTCTTTTAAACTTCTTTTAAAATATTCTTCTAACTCTCTAGTAACTTTTTCTTTCTTACTTTTCTTTCATTTTTTAGTAATTTGTTTCGTTTTCTTGTTCTTTTTAAACCTTTCTAGTAATTTTTTTCTTATTTTTTACTTTTTTAAAACTTTTCTAGGTATATTCTCTAGTAATTTTTTCTTTCTTACTTTTCTTTCATTTTTTAGTAATTTGTTTCATTTTCTTGTTCTTTTTAAACCTTTCTAGTAATTTTTCTTATTTTTTACTTTTTTGCCATTTCCACATAATTTGAACATGTTTCTTAATTTTGAGCAATTTATTTTTCTTTCCATTCTTTCTACACTTCCTAGTGATTTTCTTCATTGAAAAATAATTTTTTTAAATTTCCAGTTTTCTAAATCAATTTACACTTCTTTTCCTCAACTTCCCCTTATTTCTCTCAATTTCTAGTAACTTTTCTCCAATCCCTAGTTATTTTTTAAAATCCCAATTTTTTTCCTTCTCAGTAATTTTGTAAAAAAAATTTATTTTCTCAATTTTCTAGCTATTTACCCTCTTTTTAGTAACATTTCCCCCTATTTCTCATTTTCCACTTCATTTTTAACTTTCCATTAATTTTCAATCAATTTTTTTTTCAATTAATTAATTTTTTTCAATTTTTAAAATATTTTACATTTTAAACTAATTTTTTGTCGTTTTTTTTTTTTTAAAGAAATAACCTAAAATCTAATAAAATCCAAATTTCCAATTAAAAAATAGCTAAAAATTGGTAAAATTATTTTTTTCAATTTACTTACGTCCCAGGTGTCAATATAGGGACGAATCCTAGGTGAAGAGTCTTCCATCCTCTCGTTTTGAGGCGACCCCTTTCTTTTTGGCCAACTAGCACCTGGATCAGTGATTTCTTCTTCTTTTCATGATTGTTATTGACGAAAATTTGCCACACTTGACGAGTGCTGTACTAAAGTTCATTGATGATTGGAAACGATGATTTGTTTCTAAATTGGGTCGACTTCTGTCCTTTAAAACTCGTGCAACTTTTTCCCCGAGATTTCATCTCTTTTGTCGTCAACGAATGTCAACGTGATCCAGTAACTCGTCGGATTCCCGTTATATCCTCTAAACAAGAGAAGATTAAATTATTATTCAAAAGTCTGCCGCTGACACTTTTACGCAGAAACTGAGAAGGCCAATTTGCAATTCTCCCTAATGCAAACGAGGCTATAATTGAAAAGTCGATACTTTCGGGAAAAATTACCGTAAAACGAATCCCCCCATTTTATTATTTCTCTGCTAGAATTTTGTCATTAACAGAGAAGATAATCAAAAAGAAACGAAAGAAATGATAGTAGTGACTTGCTTCTGTTATATAATGGATATTGATCTGTAACTGCGAGTGCAGAATGTCCACAAAACTGATTCGAATCTTTTTTATTTTTTTTATTTTCTCGGAATTACTTTCCGATTCTCTGGTTATGTAGAATTTATATATAAAAAAATAATTTATATAATTAATAATAATTTACTAATTGTAGTAATTTAAAGTTGGAATTAATTAAACAAGGCGCTCTGACCTGTGACTAGTTTATATACCTTGTGTTATGAACAATTATAAATATTTTAAATATGATATTTAAAAATAAAGTTATATAAACAAATAAAGTAAATAATTATTCAGGGCAAAATTTATAAAATTTTAGAACTAATAAGAATTGGAAAAAATAGTTGAAAATATTGTAAATTAATTGGAAAAAAATAATGAAGTCAATTAAAAATTGGGAAAAGTAATTTATGAATATATAGAAATTTGATTTAAAAATAACGAAAAGAATTCAAACTTGGGAAAAATAATTTAAAATCTTGAAAATGAATTGAAAATATTGAATAATAAAAACTTAGAGAAAATAATAGGAAAATGAAAAAAAAAATAATTAAAATTTGAAGAGAACAATATTTAATTAAAAACAAATAATTAACAACTTTTTGAAAATTATGAAAAAGAACGAAAGTAATTGAATATTGAAGAAAGTAATATAAAAAATAATATGAATAATTGAAAATTGAATGAAATAATTGAAATTTCGGATAAATAGTTTAAAATTTAAGAAAATATAACAATTTTTTTTAAAGAAAAGAAAATAATTGAAATTGGAGAAAATACATGAAGATATTAAAAATTAATTTAAAAAATGAGAATAAATAAAAATTGGAGAATATAATTAAAGAGAGCTAAAAATAATTTAAATTTACGATAATATTAATAAAAAAAATATGGAAATTAAGAAAGCAAATAAAATTAATTAAAAATTAAAGAAAATAATTGAAACTTTAGAAAAATACTTAAAAATATTAGAAAATGATCAATTTTAGAAAATGATAATAATAGTAAACAATCCAGGAAAATAATTGAAACATAAAAAATTTATTCAAAATTGCAGAAAGTAATTGAAATTGAACTAAATAATTGAAAATTTTGCAAATTAACTGAAACAAATAATAAAATAAATTAAAAATTAGGTAAAGTAATTTTAAAAATCATAGAAATGTTTTAGAAATAAAGAAAATAATTTAAAAGTAAGAAAAATAATTGAAAATATTTAAAGTGAATTAAAAAAAATTGAATAATGAACAATTAGAGAAAATAATTAAAAATTGAAAATCAAATGATTGAAAATTGAACAAAAATAGATCAAAATTGAGACAATAATTGAAAAAATTACATAATATATTTTAAATAAAAGGAAGTTAAAGAAAATTTCAGGAAATTGTGAAAAAAAATTAAACTAATTGAAAATTGAAGAAAATAATATTAAAAATAATTGAAAATTGAATGAAATAATTGAAATTTCAGATAAATAGTTTAAAATTTAAGAAAATATAACAATTTTTTTTAAAGAAAAGAAAATAATTGAAATTGGAGAAAATACATGAAGATATTAAAAATTAATTTAAAAAATGAGAATAAATAAAAATTGGAGAATATAATTAAAGAGAGCTAAAAATAATTTAAATTTACGATAATATTAATAAAAAAATTTGGAAATTAAGAAAGCAAATAAAATTAATTAAAAACTAAAGAAAATAATTGAATTTTTAGAAAAATACTTAAAAATATTAGAAAATGATCAATTTTAGGAAATGATAATAATAGTAAACAATCCAGGAAAATAATTGAAACATAAAAATTTATTCAAAATTGCAAAAAGTAATTGAAATTAATCTAAATAATTGAAAATTTTGCAAATTAACTGAAACAAATAATAAAATCAATTAAAAATTAGGTAAAGTAATTTTAAAAATCATAGTAATGTACATAATATATTTTTAATAAAGGAAAGTTTAAGACAATTTCAGAAAAATACTTAAAACTTTCAGAAGTTCCTTGAAAAAAAAATTAAATAACTAAACATTAGAGAAAATAATTGTAAAAAAATAAACGTAATTTAAAATTGAAGAGAACAATATTTAATTTAAGAGAAACAATTAAAAACTTTTTGGAAATTGTTAAAAAAAACCGTAACTAATTAAAAGTTGAAAAAAATAATATAAAAAATAATATAAATAATTGAAATGTTAGATAAATAGTTTAAAATTTTGTAAATTATAAAACAAAAGGAAAAAATTGAAAATTAAAAAAAATAAAGGTCAGAAAATAATTGAAAAAATATTTTAAAATTTGAAACTAAGAAAAATAATTGCAAATATTTAAAATTAATTTAAAAAATTGAATTATGAACAATCAGAGAAAATAATTGAAAATTGAAAAACACATGATTGAAAATTGAAAAAAAATAATTAAAAATTGAGACAATAAATGAAAAAATTACATAATATATTTTTAATAAAGGAAAGTTACAGAAAATTTCAGAAAAATACTTAAAATTTTCAGAAGTTCCTTGAAAAAAAAATAACTAAAAATTAGAGAAAATAATTGTAAAAAGATAAACGTAATTTAAAATTGAAGAGAACAATAATTATTTAATTTAAGAAAAATAATTAAAACCTTTTTGAAAATTGTGAAAAAAAATTAAACTAATTAAAAATTACAGAATATAATATAAAAAATAATATAAATAATTGAAATGTTAGATAAATAGTTTAAAATTTTGTAAATTATAAAACAAAAGGAAAAAATTGATAATTGAAAGAGATTAAGTTTCGAAAATAATTGAAAAAATATTTTAAAATTGGAAACTTGAAGAGAATAATTAAAATTCAATAAAAGCAATGATGAGTTGTAAAAAATAAATAACATTTCAGAGAAATAATTCAAAAAATTACAGAATTTATTTTAAATAAAAAAAAAATAATTAAAATTTGAGAAAAATACATGAAGATCCTAAAAATTAATTTAAAAAAATGACAATAACTAAAAATTGTAGAAAAAAATTGAAATAGCTAAAAATAATTGAAAGCTACGATATTAATATAAAAATTTTGAAAGTTAAGAAATCTAATTGAAATAATTAAAAATTGAAGAAAATAAATTAAAATTTTAGAAAAATACTAAAAAATTTTAGAAAATAATCAATTATAGAAAATGATAATAATATTTAACAGTCGAAGAAAATATGTAATTGAAAAATGATAAAACAAATTTAAAATTAAAAAAAAATTGAAATATGCTAAAAATTATTTAAGATTGAGAAATAAATTGAAGTATGATAGAAATAGTTTAAATATGACAAATTGAAAACAGTTTATAAAATTTGAGAGAAATAATTAAAAACTATTTAGAATTTATGTTTAAAAAGACAAAATAATTACAAAATTACTTAAAAAATTTCTATTAAAGAGAATAATTAAGAAATTATTATTTAATCGAAAATTGATGAAAATAATTGAAATTTGTGGAAAATACTTAAAAATCTTAGAAAATAATTTTAAAAAATGTGAATAATATTAATTAACAATCGAAGAAAATAATTAAAATTTGTAAAAAGTAATTGAAATAGTCTGAAAATAATTTAAGATTGAGAAAAAAAATTCATATATGATGAAAATAATTGAAATATGAAAAATTGATAACAGTAATAAATTGATGAAAATATTTGAAATTTCAGATAAATAAGTGAAATTTTTGAAAATTATGCCAAAATAAATAATCCGTAAAGATTTTTTGAAATTTTTCTGAAATTGTCGGAAAATAACGTTTTAATGGAAATTTCCGTGCAATTTTTAAGAAAATTTTAGGAAATAGAAATTCAGGCTTGAAATTATTTTCGGATATTACAAGGAAATTAAACAGAAAGAATTTAATGTCGACCTAATTTAATTTCCGTGTAATTATTGAAAAATAAAATTTCAACAGGAATTAAAACTGAAAAAATCACGTTTTAATGGGAATTTCCGTGCAATTATCAACAAAATTTTGTGAAATCAAAATTCAGGCTAAAAATTATTTTCGAAAATTACACGGAAAATATTCAGAAATAACACTAAATTTTCGGCTAGAGTTTCTTCAAATTTAATTCCGGAATAATTAATTTTCGTTTAATTATTGAAAAATAGAAATTCAGCAGGAATTTCCGTGGCATTTTTGTGGAAAAAAATTCTAGCTAAAAATTACACGAAAAATACCGAGAAAAACACGGAAATTTTTTGTCTAGGATTTCTATAGAGATCTCATAAAATTTTTGAAAGATTATAGAAAAATTACGTTTTAATGGAAATTTCCATGCAATTATTAATAAAATTTTAGGAAATAAAAATTCAGGCTGATAAAAAAAATTTCGGAAATAACACGGAAATTATACAGAAATAGCACAGAAATTTTGGCTAGAATTTCCGCAGAATTTAATTTCAGAATAATTTAATTTCCGTGTAATTATTGAAAAATAAAATTTCAGCAGGAATTTTCGTGTGAAATTAATAATATTTAAAGAATATAAAAATTATTATATAAAAACAGTATAAAAATATAATAATAATAAAATTCAGGAAGAATGGTAAATGTCCTCTTTTCTCTTGTCCAAATGTTTGAAACTTTAAATTAATAATTATAAATATAAATATATTTATAATTATTAATTTAAAGTTTTTTATTTTTGTTAAATAAATATCATATTATCGTGCATAATTTAAGAATTATTTAGTAATTTAAATTTTAATTTAAAAAATTTTTAAATTAAAAAAAGTCAAAAAAACAATATAGACGAAGCTGAAATTTAATTAAAAAGGAATAATTAACCATGGAGCGGTATTGAAAATTTTTATCGTCAGCTTGGAAAACAGCCAACAGTTGGATTTTTCACTGGCAATTTTATCACTTTTTTAACCGATCGATAAATTAGAAAGAAAGTTGAAGTTTTTCACTCATACATCGGGGTGCCTGAATTGTTTCCAATTTTTGTAAAACTCTTAAATTAAATTTTAAATTTTCAAAAAACATGTTGTCAAACATTAAGTAGCAATTAACAAATTTAATTGATAAAATTAATAAAATAATTAATTAAAAAAGTTCAAAGTTTGAAATAAAATTTTAAAATAAGGTAAAAAATGTTTTTTAACTAGTTTTTTTTTTAAATAATTTTTTAAAAACGTGAAAGTTGAGTCCTTAATTAATTAAAATTTTGATTTTTTAATTTCGCATTACTTCAGAATTGGTAGTATTTCTATAAAAGATATTTCAACGTGAAAGTGACTTTTATATTAAAAATGTCAGAAGTAGACGTTCAAGAAGTTAAATTCAATTGGAGACATTTCCGAACTGGAAATATCATTAGTTTGAAGAAATTGCAAAATTGAATTTAAAGCTATCGATATTAGAAGTATTTTAATATTTAATCTATTGGCTTATTGACGCTTCGTCTGTTTTAAAAGGTCATCTCTATTTACTTAATTTTTATATTAAAAGTGAAAATTTATTGAAGATATACATTGAAGATATTAATAATTTCAGTTTTTATCGTATTCGTATTTTAAAGATGTTTCTGCATTAAAGATATTTTTATATTTAGGGTTTTTAAATTGAAGATATTTTTAAATTGAAGATATTTTTAAATTGAAGATATTTTAAATTCAAGATATTTTAAATTGAAGATATTTTAAATTCAAGATATTTTTAAATTGTAGATATTTTTAAACTGAAGATATTTTTAAATTGTTGATATTTTTAAATTGAAGATATTTTTAAACTGAAGATATTTTTAAATTGAAGATATTTCTTAACTGAAGATATTTCGATGTTATTTACGCGTATTCGAGTTTTTTTTATGTTGAAATTATTTTTTTAGTTAACTTATCTCTATTTCAGAGATATTTGCATAATGTTTAAATTATATCAAATTTGAAGTTATTATGATTTTAAAGATACGTTTTATTGAAGTTATTTTTATACTAAAGATATTACCATATTGAAGTTATTTTCACGTTCAATATTGATATTATTTTATTAAAATATTGAAGAGATTAAAATTCTGCAAATATCTGAATGTTGAAGATAGTTTAAAATTGAAGATAATAAAGTATTTAATTTCAAAGTTGAGGATTTTTTCATACCGAAATTACCTTCACTTTAAAGAAATTATAATTTTAATGATATTTTGAAGATATTTTAATATTAAGGATAATTAAATGTTGAAGATATTTCAAGGTTCAAAATGTTTTAATAATTAAGTGGTTTTGACACTGAAGGCGTTTCAATACTGAAGATATTTAAATATTGAAGATATTTTAATGTTGAAGGTATTTTGATACTGAAAAAAGTTCAGTGCTAAAGATATTTTAATATTGAAGATAATTTAAAGTTGACAGTGTTTTAATAAAGAAGTTGTTTTAATACTGAAAATGTTTCTATGCTGAAGCTATTTAAATAAATGAAGATATTTTAATGTTAAAATTGTTTTAGTAATGAAGTTGTTTTGACACTGGAGATATTTCTCTACTGAAGATATTTAAATATTGAATCTATTTTAAAGTTGAAGATGTTTTAAAACTGAAGATATTTTTTTACGAAGATATCGAAATATTAAAGATATTTTAAAGTTAAAGGTGTTTTAATACTAAAGATGTTTCTATGCTAAAGATATTTTAAAATTGAAAATATTTTAGAGTTAAAATTGTTTTAACAATGAAGTTATTTTAATACTGAAGATGTTTCTATAGTGAAGATATTTAAATATTGAAAATATTATTAAGTTGAAGGTGTTTTAATAATGAAGATCTTTCCATGCTGAAGGTATTAAAATATTGAAGCTATTTTAAACATGAATTTTTTTTAATAATAAAGTTATTTTGATACTGAAGATGTGTCTATACTGAAGATATTTGAATATTGAAGATATTTTAAAGTAGAAGGTGTTTTAAAATAAAAGGTGTTTTGATACTGAAGATGTTTCTGTACGAAAGGTATTTTAATATTGAAGATATTTTAAAGTTGACAATGTTTTAATAATTTAATTGTTTTTATACGGAAGACATTTAAATATTAAAGATATTTTTAAAGTTGATATTGTTTTAATAATAAAGTTGTTTTGATACTGAAGATGTTTCTATACTGACGTTATTTAAATATTGAAGATATTTTAAACTTGAATGTGTTTTAATACTGAAGATGTTTCTATACTAAAGGTATTTAAATATTGAAGATATTTTCAAGTTGAAGATGTTTTAAAGTTGAAGTTGTTTTAATACTAAAGATGTTTCTTTACGAAAGATATTGAAATATTGAAGATTTTTTAAAGTTAAAGGTGTTTTTATACTAAAGATGTTTCTGTACTGAAGATATGTTAACTTTGAAGATATTTTAAAGTTCATATTGTTTTAATAATGAAGTTGTTTTGATACTGAAGATGTTTCTACACTGAAGATATATTTAAATATTGAAGTTATTTTAAAGTTGAAGATGTTGTAATAATCAAGATACTTTTGTATGGAAGATATTTAAATATTGAAGATATTTTTAAGTTGAAAATATTTTAATAATAAAGATGTTTCGATATGAAAAATATCAAAATAATGAAAATATTTTAAACTTAAATGTGTTTTAATACTAAAGATGTTTCTATACTAAAGGTATTTAAATATTAAAGATATTTAAGAGTTGAAGATGTTTTAATACTAAACATGTTTTTTTACGAGTGATATTGAAATATTGAAGATTTTTTAAAGTTAAAGGTGTTTTTATACTAAAGATGTTTCTGTACTCAAGATATGTTAACAATGAAGATATTTTAAAGTTGATATTGTTTCAACAATGAAGTTGCTTTGATACTGAAGATGTTTCTATACTGAAGATATATTTAAATACTAAAGATATTTTAAACTTGAATGTGTTTTAATTCTGAAAATGATTCTATACTAAAGGTATTTAAATTTCGAAGATATTTTAAAGTTGATGATGTTTTAACACTGAAGATATTTTAATACTCAAGATTTTTTAATATTAAAGAAATTTTAGTGTTGAAGATATTTGAGGTTTAAAGCTATTTCAATATTGACCGTATTTCAAAATTGGTAAAATCGTAAAACTAATAATTTTATATCTATATTTTATTTTTAAGAAAATGTCAGGCTTTATCTTGTTTTAATCCTGAGAAGATTTTAAAATTGAAGAGATTTTAAAATTGACGAGATTTTAAAATCGAAGAGATTTTAAAATTGACGAGATTTTAAAATCGAAGAGATTTTAAAATTGAAGAGATTTTAAGATTGAAGAGATTCTAAAATTGACGAGATTTTAAAATTGAAGATATTTTAAATCCAAAGGTATTTCAATTTTAAAAAAAATTTAAATTTCAAGAGATTTTAAAATTGAAGAGATTCTAAAATTGACGAGATTTTAAAATTGAGGATATTTTAAATCCAAAGGTATTTCAATTTTAAAAAAATTTTAAATTTCAAGATTTCGTAAAACAGAACACAAAATCCAACGTTGAAAAAATTTCTACGTTACAGGTATTTTAATGTAGAAAATATTTTAAATTTAAAGATGTTTTAATATAGAAAATATTTCAAATTTGAAGATATTTTAATATAGAAAATATTTCGAAGATATTTTAATATTCAAGACATTTTTTAACTCAAGAATCATAAATTTTAAATTTTTAAACCGATTTTAAACTTCAATTCCGTAAAAAATAGAAATTTTCAAACCACCCGTATTTTTAAATTTGATAACCGAATATATAAATTTTGTACCCTATAAACCTCAAAATCCAAAATATTCCCCGAAAAATCATAAAATACAACAGCACTAAAAAGCCTCAAATATCTTTATTTATATTCAACTGAATTATATCATTTAAAAACCGTTCTCAACAAACTAATAAATTAAAACTTTTCAAAACCCAAAAAAAAATCCAAATTTCCATCATCCACAGAAAAAAAAAAACCCCAAATCACTAAGAAAAGCGCCACTAAATCCCTATTTATTTTTCCCTAGACTAAAAATCATTAACGGTAAACTTGACGCGCCAAAAAAGTCAAAATGCCCAATTTCTCCCATTCTTTCAACAAATTCCACAGAATTTCAAAATTGAACCTTTTCAATTTCAAGGTCAGAGCACGTAACGTCTAAATTTCATCACAAGCCCTCGTCTTAGTGAAAAAACCCTCCCACCCATGTCCTTCACCTCCACATCCTTGAACCACCTTCTCCCTTCTTCATCTCATTTCCAAAAATCACATATTCTCAAAATTTCCGCACCTTTTTTTTTAATTTTTATTCTCAATTCTGCGGCGAGTGGCTCATCCTCAGCTGACTGCGATCAGCTGTCGGTTTCAAGGTCTAAGTCACGAGTGGCAAATCGAGAAGCAAGTTCACAAATCAACCGAATTAACAATTAAAAAAATGTAGAGCAGCACAAAACTTGAAGGTTCCACATTTGGATTGAAACACTACTGGGTTAAAAATTAACTGGGTGCACTATTTTTTTTTTTTTTTTTTTTTTTTCTAGCGATAGAAACCGGTGTGTGTTGCGGCAGCGAGGACAAACGGACGGACGGACGGACGTCAAGTGGAAGCGACCCGCGCCCGGCCAGCCAGCCAGCCTGCTTATGGGAGCTTTCGCCTTGCCAAGCAGCACCCCTTGTGGGTGCCTCAAACTAGACGATTCGATCGATATTACTGCTCCTGCGAAACCTTGCACTCTCCTCCTCCGCCACTTGCTCTCTGGACCTCTTGCCTCTCCCCACCCCTGGCCCACCCCCCCCCCCCTCCCCCCAACCAAGCGTCCTGAAAGCCATTTCACACTTCTTCTTCTTCTTCCGGTGACATTTTTTTTTTTTTTTTTTTTTTTCAGCGCGTGCATCACTCTCCTATACTGGCAAACTGGATCACGTGACATTTATCGATCGATTCAAATTTTGTCGGAATTATCGATCTGTCACTGAAAAAACAAAAAATTATTTTTTAGTCAAGTAAAATTTAATTGATCGAATTAAATGATCCATTAAAATAGCAAAATAAAATGCGCGCCAGAGCGCGATTAGTTTTTCATACATTTTAGAAATTATAAAATACAATGATAAATATAACAAATCGGTAAATACTATTTATCTAATAAGAAGAAATAAATATTTTAAATATAATATTTAAAAATTATTTATATATGTAAATAAAATAAATATTTATTTAGGACGAAATTTATAATATTTTAGAATTAAAAAGAATTGCAAAAAATAATTGAAATTAAAGAAAATAATTGCACATTTTGCACATTAATTGAAAAAAAAATAATGAAATTAATTAGAAATTCGGGAAAGTAATTTAAACAATTGTAAAAATGTTTTAAACATAAAGAAAATAATTAAAATTTGAGGAAAATACTTGAGAATCTTAAAAGTAAATTAAAACAAAATTGAATAGTGACAGATTAGAGAAAATAATTGAAAATTGAAAAAATATGGTTAAAAATTGAGATAAATAAATTAAAAATAAAATACTTAAAACTTTTAGAAGTTCATTGAAATAAAAGAAAATAATTAAAAATTAGAGAAAATAAATGAAAAAAGTTACAAATAATTTAAAATTGAACAGAACAAGTTTTAATTAAAGAGAAATATAAGTAAAAATTTTTGTCTATTATAAAGAAGAACGAGCAAAAAAACGAAACTAATTGAAAATTGAAGAAAATAATATAAATAATGAAATAAATGAAAAGTCAGATAAATAGTTAACAACTTTTGAAATTATGAAACAACTTTAAAGAATTGAAAATTGAAGGAAATCGATTTTGGAAAATAATTAAAAGATGTTTTTAAATTTTTAAACTTGACTAAAATAATTAAAATATGATACAAACAATGTTAAGTTGTAAAAACTAAATGACATTTAAGTGTAATAATTGAAAAAACTACAGAATTTTTTTTTAATAAAGAAAAAATAATTGAAATTTGAAATATACATGTAGATCTTAGAAATCAATTAAAAAAAACAAAGAAAATAAATAAAAATTGCAAAAAACAATTGAAATTTTAGAAAAATTCTTAAAAATCTTCGAAAATAATTTTAGAAAATGAGAATAACTAAAAATTAGAGAAAAGACTGAAAGAATGCTAAAAATAATTGAAATTTACCATAATTAATAAAATTTTTTGGAAATTATGAAACCAAATACAAATAATTAAAAATTAAAAAAAATAATAGAAAAAAAAACTGAAAAAAATAATTGAAATATGCTGGAAATAATTTAAATATGAAAAATTGAAAACAGTTTTTAAAATTTGAGAGAAATAACTGAAAAAATCATAGAATATACCTATGTTTAAAGAAAAAATAATAATTACAAAAATTGCTTAAAACATTTTAATTAAAGAGAATAATTAAAAAATCGCAGAAATAACGAAAATTGAAGAAAATAATTGCAATATCGGATAAATAATTGAAATTTTTATAAGTAATGACAAAATAATGAATATAATTATAAATTGATAAAAATCAAGAAAAATTGCAGAATTTATTTTTAAGCAAAAGAAAATAAGTAAAAAATCATTATATAATGGAAAATTGATGACAATAATCTAAATTTGAGATAATAACTGAAAATTTAGGAAATTAATTGCATTTGTATAAAAAGTCAATTAATATAAATAAAAAAAAGATTTATTTAGGACAAAATTTATAGTATTATAGAATTAAAAAGAATTGCAAAAAATAATTGAAATTAAAGAAAATAATTGCAAATTTTGCACATTAATTGAAAAAAAAATAATGAAATCAATTAAAAATTGGGGAAAGTAATTTAAACAATCATAAAAATGTTTTAAACATAAAGAAAATAATTAAAATTTGAGAAAAATACTTGAGAATCTTAAAAGTATATTAAAACAAAATTGAATAGTGAAAAATTAGAAAAACTAATTAAAAATTGAAAAAACATGGTTTAAAATTGAGATAAATAAATTAAACTTAAAAATAATAATTAAACAAATTACATAAAATATTGTAATTAAAGGAAAGTTGAACAAAATTTGAGAAAAATACCTAAAACTTTCAGAAGTTCATTGAAATAAAAGAAATTAATTAAAAATTAGAGAAAATAAATGAAAAAAGATAAACATAATTTACAATTGAACAGAACCAGTTTTAATTAAAGAGAAATAAGTAAAAACTTTCTGGCAATTATGAAAAATAACGAGAAAAATAATGAAAGTAAATAAAAATTGAAGAAAATAATACAAAAAATATTATAAATAATAAAATAATTGAAAAGTCAGATAAATAGTTAAAAAATTTTGAAATTATGAAAGAAATATGTAAAGAATTGAAAGTGAAGGAAATAAATTTTGGAAAATAATTGAAAAATGTTTTTAAATTTTATAATTTGCAGAAAATAATTAAAATATGATACAAACAATGATAAGTTGTAAAAAATAAATTACATTTAAAAATTGAGGAAAACAATTAAAATTTTAGAAAAATTCTTAAAAATCTTAGAAAATAATTTTAGAATATAAGAATATTTGAATTTTCAGAAAAATACTTAAAAATCTTTGAAAATAATTATAGAAAATGAGAATAATAATAATTAACAATTGAGAAAAATAATTGAAAAATGATAAAATTAATTAAAAACTAAAAAAAATAATTGAAATATGCTGAAAATAATTTAAATATGAAAAATTGAAAACATTCAATAAAATTTGAGAGAAATAACTGAAAAAATCATAGAATATATGTTTAAAAAAATAATAATAATAACAAAATTACTTAAAAAATTTTAATTAAAGAGAATAATTGAAAAATCGCAGAAATAACGAAAATTGATGAAAATAATTGCAATACTATCGGATAAATAATTGAAATTTTTATAAGTGATGACAAAATAATGAAAACAATTATAAATTGATGAAAATCAAGAAAAATTGCAGAATTTATTTTTAAACAAAAAAAAATAATTAAAAAATCATTATATAATGGAAAATTGACAACACTAACGAAAAAGGTTACCTTATTCTTTCAATTTAAATTTCAAAATATTTCTTGATAAAGAGAGTCAAAATCAATAAAATAACAGGGACTAAGACTAACTTCACTTCAGTTTTTAAAACGTGGACAGAAATAGATGAATAAATTTTAATTAAATATTAATATTATATTATATTATTATTTATTATTATTATAATTATAATATATTATAAATATAATTATATATTATACGTAATATAATATAATATATATATTATAATTATAAATATATTATTATTAAATTTTGTCATTACTTTTTAAAATTTCAATTATTTATCCGATATTGCAATTATTTTCATCAATTTTTGTTATTTCTGCGATTTTTTAATTATTCTATTTAATTTAAATTATTTAAGTAATTTTGTAATTAATATTTTTTTTTAAACATATACTCTATGATTTTTTCAGTTACTTCCCTCAACTTTTATTGAATATTTTCAATTTTTCATATTTAAATTATTATCATCATAATTCAATTTTCTTTCTCAATCTTAAATTATTTTCAGCATATGTCAATTATTTTTTTCAATTTTGAATTAATTTTATCATTTTTCAATTATTTTTCTCGATTGTTAATTATTATTCTCATTTTCCAAAATTATTTTCTAAGATTTTTAAGTTTTTTTCTGAAAATTCAAATATTTTCTTCCATTTCTACTTATTTTTATTTGTTATCAGAATTTCAAATTTTTTTTATTAATTATGGTAAATTTCAATTATTTTTAGCTTTCTTCCAGACTTTTCTCCAATTTTTAGTTTTTCTCATTTTATAAAATAAACTTCTAAAATTTTTTCAGTATTTTTCTCAAATTTCTATTATTTTCTTCAACTTTTAATTATCTTTCTTTGTTTTCATAATTTCCAAAAGATATTATTAATTATCGTAAATTTCAATTATTTTTATCATTCTTCAAGTATTTTCTCCAATTTTTAGTTATTCTCATTTTCTAAAATTATTTTCTAAGATTTTTAAGAATTTTTCTAAAATTTTAATTTTTAATTATTTTCATTTGTTTTCATAATTTCAAAATTTGTTTATTAATTGTCGTAAATTTCAATTACTTTTAGCTTATTTCTTCAATTCTTTTCTCCAATTTTTAGTTATTTTCTATTTTTTTAAATTGATTTCTAAGATCTTTATGTATTTTTTTCAAATTTCAATTATTTTTTCTTTATTTAAAAAAAATTCTGTAGTTTTTTCAATTATTACACTTAAATGTCATTTATTTTTTACAACTTATCATTGTTTGTATCATATTTTAATTATTTTCGTCAAGTTTTAAAATTTAAAAAAATGTTTTCAATTATTTCCCAAAATCTAGTTCCTTCCATTTTTAATTCTTTAAATTTGTTTCATAATTTTAAAACTTGTTAACTATTCATCTGACTGTTCAATTATTTTATTATTAATATTATTTTTTTTCTATTACTTTCTTCAATTTTTAATTACTTTCGTTCTTTTTCTCGTTCGTTTTTATAATTGCCAAAAATTTGTACTTATTTCTCTTTAATGGTCAAAAAATTCTTTCATCTATAATAAAATATTATTTGTTTAAAACACTTTCTGTCAGAAAATATTCTTTGTCACAAAATACTTTCTGTTAAAAAATACTCTTCTCTGAAATTTTAATTATTTCTTTCAATTACTTTTACCATTTTAAAATTATTTTCTCCAATTTTTTAATATTTCAATTATTTTTTAACTGATTCACCAAACTTTTTTATTATTTTTTAATTAATTTCAGAAATTTCCAATTATTATTTTTTTAAATTCTAATTATTTTCTTCTATTTTCAACTATTATTATTATTCTACCTACTATTTTTCCCCACATTTAATTAATTGCTTAAACTGCAAATATTTTCTACAATTTTTAATTGCTTTTATAATTTTTCAACTATTTATCTTACAATTTCTATTACACTTTTTCAATTTTTTATTATTTTCCTAAATTTTCAATTATTATTCAAAATCATTTTGTAATTTTATCACTGTTTTTCAAAATTTCAATTATTTTCTTCAATTTTAAATTATTTATCTTAAATTTAATTTATAATTATTTTCGTTATTTTACAATAATTTTCTCCAAATTTTAAAGATTTTAATTGTTTTTCAATTAATTTTCTAAATTTTCTAAAATATTTATCTCAAATTTTACTTATTTACTTCAATTTTCCATTGCCTTTATCAATTTTCAATTATGTTTTTTTAATTTTAAATATATTTTATACTTTCCTCACTTATTATTCTCAAAGTTTAATTATTTTATTTTGTTTTTCATTATTATTATCATAATTTTTAATTATTTTCTCGAATTTTTGTTTTTTAATTAATTTTATAGATTTTGCTTCCTCCTAGATGAAGCTTTGTGATCGTTTAGATTTTCAATTTTCCAAAAATAGTCTAAATTGACTTTTTTAATTAATTGAATTTCATCTGAAATGCAAAAATTTTTCATTCTGTATGTGTGTGTGGGTGGTGACGTTGTTTTTGTCGACAGTTTATTTCGAGAAAACTTCATCAGATTTCAATAAAATATTTCTAATAAGTTGTATTAAATATTAATTTATTTACCATTTTAAGATAAGAATCCTTCTTTATAGTTATAATTTTTCATAACATAGAAAATCATATAATTTTGAAAAAAAGTCCACGTGGACATTTAGAGGGGGGCACGGGGGGTTCTTTAAAAGTCCACGATTGTCTTAAAATATTAAATTATCAAAAAATGCTTTTTATAAAAGTTGTAGGTCTCATTGAAAAACAGATTTTATGTCTGAAGCTTTTTTTTACAAAAATCAATAAGTTCACTAGAAAATTGCAAAAAGTGGAATGTAACCAACAGTGAAAAAAACTTATATTTCTATGGTTTTTTATTGTTTTTATCATAAAAATGATCTAGCTGGCAATTTTTAAAAGTCCTAAGTATACATAATTGTATGTAATTGATCGTAATGGTACGTAATTGTTTGTCATTTTTCGTAATTCTACGTAATTATTCGTAATGGTAAGTAATGATACGTAATTACGTAATGTTACGTAATTTTTATAATTTTTTATACATATTTTTTATCATGAAGGGGATTGCGTTTATTCCAAATAGCAGAGTAGTCCCAGATACAAATTAATACAAATTAAAATGTAAGTATTTTAAGTTTACAAATTTTTGAAAACCAATTTGATGAACCAACCACTTCAATTGTTTTTGATATCGCTTTTCCAGTAAATCAATATTATTAAAACATTTTTTTTCTAAAAATCCTTTACCTATATTTATTTTAGTACTTTTTACAAAATAAAATTTATTTAAACAAAATATTAAACCCTTCTTCTAAAAGACACCAAATATTTGGTTTAGAAAACTGTAAAACAAGTAATACTGCGCCCTTTACAAATAAATGGAAATGCAAATATCCTCCGACAGTAAATAAAGCAACAAAACAAGGAAACGATTTGCTGAATATGAAAAGCGCCTGCGCTTTATCAATTCGCAGATTATTTTTATTTATAGGACAAAAGGAAACCAGATTCATTTCTGTTTCCATTGCAATATTTTTCACATTAATAAAATAGAATCTAAAAAAAAACGTCATTTTATGCATGAAACATTAAATATTAAAAAAGAAATTATACAATCTGTTTCGTATTATGTAATTGTATTCTAAACAAGAAACTCAATAGTTATTTAATTTATTTTTTTCAAATATATAGAATATAAAATAAAAAATTTACAAGTAGAAAAAATTGTTGTGCGTTAAGTTTCTGACTTGAAGGAGGATTGAAGATAATAAGTTATTTTTAATCGCCCCTCGTCAATTCAAGAAACTGAGGAGCATCTGAGATTGGCTCTCGTGAGTCCAAGGCGATGCGTATCGATCAGCTTTGTTGTTAAGATTCAAACCATTCTTTAGAAAGTATTGATCATTGCCACAAGTAAAGTAATAAAATAATATCCTTTTCCGAAATTTATCCCTTAATCACTTCTAAACACGAGAAGAAAATAAAACTTTGATTTAATACATGGAAAGTTATATAAATATATTTCTATAATTTTGTTTTAAATATAGTCTACCAACTAATGGGGTAAGTGGTCATTTTTTTCACTAGCGGCAGAAATTACCACTTTTCTCAGAAGTGTCGGAAATGGTCATTTTTATATACCACCAGTGACATAAATAGACAATTTTCTAATTTTTAAAGTCTCAACCTAAATGAGACAAAAGCAAAAATACAAAATATTTCCAGCAAGAATCTCCTAATCCAGATAATATCATTCTTGTAGTTTCACCAACAAAAGAATTTTTAATGCCTTTAGCGTTTTCGTGACTTGATCGATCAACTCAGCAATTATTTCAAGGGGCATTGTTTCCTTAAAGAGTCTCTTGATTGTTCCTTCACAACTCTTAAAAAACTAAAGAGGACTTATTTTATCTCGCCGGAGGAAAGAAAGAGTATAGAAGCACTTTTAACAAAAAAAAAGCCTTTTTTCTCTTTTTTCTAGAACGATTCAGCAACAATTAAAAGAAAAAAAATTATTAAAAGAACGATTGGTAATATTATAATTGATAATCTTGTAATGGGAAGGAAATTTAATTTCAATTGAAGAAATAAGGAAATTGGAATTATTCGAGAGACGTCACCCGGTAGATTTTGAGTCTGGTGGGGAGTTGCGTGGATTCGGAGAGTTTCAAGTCAAGCTTGATGACGGAGAGGGGAGTTTTTAAAGTGGGAGGTCGAAACGAGGGATGAAAGCACGTGAGAGAGGGTGGAAACGAATGGTAAGGTTGGCCTTGATCGAAACCCAGCCGCATCTAAACGGAAGCTCCATCTCGTATCAGCGACCTTTAAGCTCCAAATTAGCCAATCAATTATTTCCTCATTCCCTCTAATCATCCTCTCAATGAATCCAAATCGTTCACTTGACAATCCTATTTCTCCTACTCGCTTTCTCATTTTAGTCGCAGCGAGCAGAGGATTTTTGCATGCCTCCTCTTCTGGTCGAGGTGAAGGTCGACCCAGTTGTAAAACATCCTTAAAACTCAGCGATCGATGATTTTTACAACAGCACGTGAAACAATTTTTTCTACTTGCACTTTCCCCCGTTCTTTTAATCACCTCTTCCGAAATATCGGCAATTTTCAATCAAACCCTTTCTTTTTCAATTGCGCGACAATTATTTTTGTAAGAGAATAATGTCTTTGGGGTTTTAATTAGAGAGGAAATTTCGAGTCTTGATATACTGTCCCGGATATGAGATGAGGTCTGCGGTGGATTTAAAATCAGATTGGCCGTCTTTAGGGATGACATTGATCCAGAAGTATAAGCTTTCGCAAAGCCCCACCTTCGTCATTTAACTACTCTTTCGGTTTGAATATATCTTTCGCTCGATGTCCCAAATGACGCCGAGGGTATATAAAATCGACCAGTAAAGAGCCTCAAGATATTGGCACAAACAGCATATAGGAGAGCAACCACTGTGAAACACATTCGTGACTCAAGGGTCGACTTTTGTCCTATCAGCGCTTCTTGATCAAATCATCAATTAACGATTCTTGTCAAGATCTTAATAATCCTTCAGCACTTTGTTTCGAAACACGCTTGCCGACAAAAAAGCATGTATGTACATGTCCTTGTGTTTGCTTAGTACTATTGTACCAAGGGTGACAAGATGATTAACTCGGTAATTGTATTTACGTGCCCTAATTGCCTCTGATGATTAAAATGTCGGATAAAAACCGGATTACTTTTTGGATAAGAGAATTCGGATTTATTACGTGTAGAAGTCGGATTGATTCCATATAAAAACCGTTTGAATTCCTTTTTTATTTTTTTCGCCGGATAAATTCCGTATTTTGTGTCCGGTTTCTATCCGACATTCTAAGTAGGGTGGAAAAAACGATCCAGAAATATCTATCTGCACATCCCGATATGTATAAATATCTGGCCCATCAGATAGTTTGATTTTCTGTAATTTCTTTCCATTTTGGATTACAAGTCATAGTTATAAATAAATCAGGTTTTCCATTTTCATCCACAATCTAAGTAGGGTGGAAGAAACTATCCAGAAATATCTATCTGCACATCCCGATATCGATAAATATCTGGCCCATCAGATAGTTTGATTTTCTGTAATTTCTTTCCATTTTGGATTACAAGTCATAGTTATAAATAAATCAGGTTTTCCATCTTCATCCACCAATTTAAGGTGGAAGAAACGATCCAGAAATATCTATCTGCACATCCCGATATCAATAAATATCTGGCCCATCAGATAGTTTGATTTTCTGTAATTTCTTTCCATTTTGGATTACAAGTCATAGTTATAAATAAATCAGGTTTTCCATCTTCATCCACCAATTTAAGGTGGAAGAAACGATCCAGAAATATCTATCTGCACATCCCGATATCAATAAATATCTGGCCCATCAGATAGTTTGATTTTCTGTAATTTCTTTCCATTTTGGATTACAAGTCATAGTTATAAATAAATCAGGTTTTCCATCTTCATCCACCAATTTAAGGTGGAAGAAACGATCCAGAAATATCTATCTGCACATCCCGATATCAATAAATATCTGGCCCATCCGATAGTTTGATTTTCTGTAATTTCTTTCCATTTTGGATTACAAGTCATAGTTATAAATAAATCAGGTTTTCCATCTTCATCCACAATCAAGTGATTGTTTTTAAAATACTGTAATCTATCTTTTTCCATTTTAACATAATTATCAACCAACCATTGCTGAAACATCCTTAATATTTATAGAAATAAGGATTGTTTTTCATTGGAACAAAATAAAACACAATTACAGTAAACTTTTTAGCATGTTTTTATTTACATCATAAACTATGAAAAAAACCAAGTCTTATTACAGTTGGCATCTTTCAATGAAAAGATCACGTAGATGATGGAATCTGAAACAAAACAGTCATTTTAAGAAAAACCAAAATTTACTTGTTTTAAATTATTTATTTTGCTAGTACATATGTACACGTCGTTTCTTTTTATTTTCTTTTTTTTTATATATACAGATAAAATACTTTGCGCAAAGGAAAAATTGTTACAATCGGAATATTATTTTCCTGCATGTTTCCCGACTTATTTACATAAACAATGTTCTCTTTTCCGCTTCAAACAGAAGCTTGAACTTTATTACTTTGCTGTGGTAAATTATAATTCTTGTGTAATTTTGACAATTTGCGGGAAAATAAAAGAATTATACAATAAATACGTGATTAGAATTAAAATAAATAAAGATTTCTAACTAATACGAAAAATAAGTATCGTTATTAATTCTCTATCTTAAAATTTATCAGACTTTCTCTAAAAACAGAGAAACTCACAATAACGAAGTGTTTAATTGTTCATTGTCTATATTGAATAAACTAGGAATGTAACAGGAATTTCGAGGAAGGAAAATAAGTTCCCTTCAAATCGAAGTTTCCTGCGCAATAAAATCACACAAAGTTGGATGCTTATCTTTAAAACAATTACAAACAAACACACTTATTTCTTCATTCGCATTCCTTAACTTTGCAATTTTGTCGGAAAGTAATGTTCGGAATGAGATTTGCAAAATGTCACTTAATCGAACTTTTGCTTAAATTTTTGTTTGAAGATAACAGGTACTAAGGACAAAAGGGCAAAAATACAGAGAATAGCAAAACTTGTCCAGGACCAGGCGTCACTGGACGAAGTTAATTTCTGTAGAGTTTGTCCAGCTTGAATAGCAACAAAAGATGGTGGTGCTACTCCAAAAAATGTCCCGACAGTGAATGGAACCAGTGGAACTCCAATCACTGGACTGGCAAGATTTATGAACCAGTTCGGTAAAAGTGGCGTCATCCTCAAGAATAACACGTAATTCAGAAGATTGTCATGATGCTTGGCCACAATCACCGACCACTTTTTCGCCTTCTCTGGAAAATATTTAAAGAGTAATTTTCTTCCTAGGAGAGATGAAACCAGGTAACAGAGTGTTGCTCCCACGGCGCTGCAGAAACAAACCAGAAGCAGGGCCAGAGAAAAAGGGAACAGGAATCCCGACAAAATCGAGAGAAATATTGATCCTGGAATTGCAAATGTTTGTAGACTATTAAAAAAGTATGTAAGGAAAAGATTGGATTGAAAAAATACTGAATTCCGCGAAAAGAAAATGGATTAATTAAATGTAGTTGTGACAATCGTATTTAAAACTATTTAAAATTCAAAGGATACAATATATATGTTATAAAAACTCCAGCTAGGACTTGGAAATAGTACATGTCCTTGTAACGTTCAAGAACACCGCCGAGATTTTTAGCATCTTCTATGTGTAAAGGCAGTTTTATGTGTTTCCTCTCTTCTCTGAAAAAAATCAAATATTTTATATTTTTTTTATAATGAGTTTAAGCGTCGATGAAAAAGAGAAAAGAGCTTTAAAATTCGTGCAAGACATTAAAAAAATATGATAAATAACTAATTGGTTAAAATACAAAAATTATATAAATAAAATCTATAATAATAATCCACAAGATTCATTCATTCTTTTATTGTGTCTACACCTGAAGTTTGGCACTTAGATATTTTTTGTTTTTAATCAGATACGTTTTAAAAAATGCATTTAAATTGATTAAAATTTAAATTTACAAATATCATTTCAAATAAATTTAATTTAATTAATTAACAAATTTATCATTTTTAACAGTTTTCAATACACAATTATTCTCTTTAAATTTTATAATCAATATTTAATTATTTAAAATTATTTCGTTCTGTTGTCGATTATTCTCGCACTTTTCGAAAATTTATTTTAATTGTTGACTATTTTTCTCATTTCTCAATTATTTCCTTTAATATTTAATTATGTTAGTCATTATGTAATTTTTCTTTCGATTATCAACTATTTTCTTAAAATTCCAATTCAATTCTTTAATCTTCAATTTGATTCTTTAGTTTTTAATTATTTTCTTCAATTTTCAATTGCATTCTTCATTTTTCAATTATTTCATTCAATTTTCAATCATTCTAGCATTTTCTCAATTATCAAATACTTTCTTGAAATTTCAAAACAATTCTTCAAATTCCAATTGATTTTTTTAATTTTCATTTATTTTCTACAATTTTATGATTATTCATTAATTTCAAAAAAAAAATTGTTCAAATGCCGTTTATTCTAACCATTTTTCAATTTTTTTTCAATTGTTAAATATTTTTTTATTATTTAACTATTTTCGACAATATATAACTATTTTCGTCATACTGTTATTTTTTTTAATTACCAATTATTTTCTAAAAATTTCAATTTAATTCTTTAATCTTCAATTTACTTTAATTTTTAATTATTTTCTTCGTTTTTCAATTATTTTATTCAATATTCATTAATTCTCGCATTTTCTCAATTATCAAATATTTTCTTGAAACTTCCATACAATTCTTCAATTTCCAATTAATTTTTTCAATTTTAATTTATTTTCTAAAATTTTTTCCAATAATTTTCTATCTTTTATGATTATTCATTAATTTAAAAAATTAATTAAATTTTTTGTTCGAATGTCGTTTATTCTCACCATTTTTCGACTTTTCTTCAATCGTTAATTATTTTTTTTAATAGTTAATTATTTTCGTCAAATAATTTTTTTTTTTAATTATCAATTATTTTCTTCAATTCTCCGTTTAATTGTTTAGTTTTTAATTGCATTCTTCGTTTTTCAATCATTTTATTCAATATTAAAAAATTGTCGCTTTTTCTCAATTTTTATCAAATATTTTCTTGAAATTTCCATATAATTCTTCAATTTTCATTTAATTTCTACAATTTTTTTCATAATTTTTATTAGTTTTCAATTGACAATTTAATATTCTCTTTCAATTTTATGATTATTCATTAATTTAAAAAAATTCTTGGTTCAAACGCCGTTTATTCTCAACATTTTTCGGTTTTTTTTTCAATTGTTAATTTTCTTTTTAATAGGTAATTATTTTCGTCAATATTTAACTATTTTCGTCATACTGTTATTTTTTTTTAATTACGAATTATTTTGTTAAAATTTCAATTTAATTCCTTAATTTTTAAGTATTTTCTTCGTTTTTCAATTATTTTATTCAATATTCAAAAATTCTCGCATTTTCTCAATTATAAAATATTTTCTTGAAATTTTCATAAAATTCTTCAATTTTTAATTGATTTTTTCAATTTTAATTTATTTTCTACAATTTTAAGATTATTCATTAATTTAAAAATTTTTTGTTCAAATGTCTTTTATTCTCAACATTTTCAATTTTTTTCCAATGGTTTAATATTTTTTTATTACTTAATTATTTTCGATAATATTTAACTATTTTCGTCGTACTGTTATTTTTTTTTAATTACTAATTATTTTCTTAAAATTTCAATTTAATTCTTTAATTTTTAATTTTTGTTTTCGTTTTTCAATTATTTTAATCAATATTAAAAAATTCCAACATTTTCTCAATTATCAAATATTTTCGTAAAATTTCCATACAATTCTTGAATTTCCAATTGATTTCTTAAAATTTCATTTATTTTCTACAACTTTTTCCAATGATATTCAAGCTTTTATGATTATTCATAAATTTAAAAAATTAATTAAATTTTTTGTTCGAATGCCGTTTTTTCTTAACATTTTTGGAAATTTTTTTCAATAGTTAATTATTTTCGTCAGATAGGTAGTAATTTTTTTTTAGTTATCAATTATTTTCTTTAAATCGCTATTCAATTGTTTAATTTTCAATTTATTTATTTATTTAATTTATAATAATTTTCTTTAATTTTCAATTGAATTCTTCGTTTTCTAATTATTTTATTCAATATTGAATCATTCTCGCATTTTCTCCATTATCAAATATTTTCTTGAAATTTCAATATAATTCTTCAATTTTCATTTATTTTCTACAATTTTTTCTATAATTTTCATCAGTTTTTAATTGATAATTTATTATTCTTCTTCAATTTTAAGATTATTCATTAATTTATAAAATTTTTAGTTTAAATGCCGTTTATTCTGAACACTTTTAGATTTTTTTTCAATTATTAATTTTAACAGTTAATTATTTTCGTCATATTATAATTTTTCTTTTAATTATCAATTATTTTCTTAAAATTTCTATTTAATTCTTTATTTTTCAATTTATTTCTACAATTTTTAATTATTCTCTTTAGTTTTCAATTGAATTCTTCGTTTTTTAATTATTTTATTCAATAATTCTCGTATTTTCTTGAAATTTCAATACAAGTCTTCAATTTTCATTTATTTTCTACAATTTTTCCATAATTTTCATCAGTTTTCAATCAAAAATTTATTATTCTCCTTCAATTTTATAATTATTCATTATTTTAAAAAAAATTTTTGTTCAAACGCCGTTTATTCTCAACATTTTTCGATTTTTTTCAATTGTTAATTTTTTGATTTAATAGTTAATTATTTTCGTCAATATTTAATTATTTTCATCATATTGTAATTTTTTTTTTAATTAATTATCAATTATTTTCTTAAAATTTCTATTTAATTCTTTAATGTCCAATTTATTTCTACAATATTTTAAATTATTTTCTTCAATTCTCAAACATTTCCATTAATTTTCAATTATTTTTATCGATTTTTAATTAATTCCTCAACAATTGTTGAATTATTCTCTTTAATTTTTAATTCCATTCTTCAATTTTCAATTATTTTTTTCGATTTTCAATCCAGCTGTTAAATGTGCAATTATTTCTATAAATTATTCCTATAATTTTCTTAATTCTTCAATTAGCAATTATTTTCTTTAAATCTAATATTTCTTGTTTAATTTTTACAATTATTTTTTTCACTTGTCTATTAATCTAATCATTTTTCGAATTTTGTGTTTAATTGAAAACTATTAAAAATTAAATATTTATTGTTTAATTTAACTATTCTTCTCATTTATGTAATTATATATTTTTCGAATTTTTCGTATCATACGATAAATTTTCAAATTCTGTAAACTTTACTTGAAATGTTTCTAGTTACAAAATAAAACTTCAATGTCAGAAGATAAGTAAAAACTAAGCAAGATAAGTAAAAAGTAAGTAAGATAAGAAAAAAAATAAAAAAAAGTCTGTAAAATTATACAAAAAATGATAAAATTAGAAAAATCATTAAAACAACTTTTAAAAAATGTTATCAAATTTAATAAACAAATCATTTTTCCCTTGAAGAATTTTTCTAAATTCTTTTTCTTCCTAAGAACGTTTTACTTTAAGTAGCATGTTGTTAAATTAAAAAAAACATTGTTAATAAAAATTTAAAAATATCTTTTAAATATTTTTTAACCTAACTTTTATTATCTCTTTTTCTCTTATTTTTAAAGTTTTAAATGCAAAATCCCGTTCAATTGATAACAAAATGCAAATCTTTCAAAGCACCGATTAAAAAACTAAACTGGTTTAATTGAGAATTAAAATAATGTTTTTTTTTTAAATTACAAAAAAGTAATCTTACTCTTCTAGATCTGGAAAACTCATGTATACGTAAGATAATAATGTTAAAGAGATTAAAAAAATTAATCCGACTGTTAAGACGGCTCTTCTCGTAGAAACATCCTTTTCCTTCTTCTCTGTTGACACTGAAAAATAAAGATCAACAATAAATACTTTTTATAATAATAATGAAATTAAGTCTATTTATAAAAAAAAGAAATCTTTTGATCTAAACAAAATTTAAGAAAAAAATTATTTTGTTTTATTAAACTATTATTTATATTGACATAACTATTCTAAAATATTGTAAAATAATTAATAAATAATAAACTAGAAATAAGCAGACTACAAGAAAAAAGTGTTAAATAATCATAATTTTTAAAAATAGAACAAATTCATATTGGTCCACGTGTCCAATCACCTGAGAAAGTTTACACCTTTGGAAATTTTCAAGTCATTTTTAGGTTATTCTCAATAAAAAAAAAAAGAAAAAACTTCCAACGATTTCTTCAATGAACTAATTTAAAGGCAGTGATAAAAAAAGAGCATAAATAAAGCCGATGTGCAAAACAAAGCAAAAAGTTGACAAACAAGTAAATAATGATTGTCTGACGAATTTTAAGGTTAAGTTAACTTGCAAATCGGTTAATTTTAATTACAATCGTCATTGGCAGGTGTCAATGTCAATTAATGATTTAAATTCATTGATGAGATTTTAAAAAAGAGTTAAACTCATTCTAGGACGTTACACTTTGTGAAAAAAGTCTTTATTAATGCAAAAAAACAGACAAACATGACTCTTGAAATTAGAAGGATAAATGAAATAATTGAAATAATTTACCTGAATTTTGTTGCTCAAATTGTACACTCATTTTTGAAGAAAAGGAGAAAAACTACTAGTTTTAGATAATATTCTCCAATTAAAGATTAATTTATGATCACGCGATGTGTCAAACTTCAATAATAGTGGGACAAAAATTGTCCGCGTGTTTCGTGGTGGCGCTAGTGTCGTCCAATTTTTCGCGCGAATTTACACGATGATTTAAAATTAAAGAATAGTTTTTAGTTTTTACGTTGAATCAACGTTGAAAAACGTTGATATTACGTTTGATAATTGTTTAAAAAATGTGAATTTCTCGCTCAAGTGCTAATTTGAAAATTCTGAATGGAATTATTTTGAAATAGAATTTTTTTTCGATGATACTTCAAGTCATACGTGTGAGCCTTAAAATAGAATATCTGCAGGGGTAAAAAGTAGGAAAAGAAATTTTGGAATTTTTCTAATTAAGGTATTTATTATTTAATCAATAAAATACAATAAGTTATTTTTGTCCTATTAAAAATACAATTTGTTAATTACAAAATAATTAAATTTTTTAAACATGTTAAAATTAACGAACAATAAAACTTATGATACTTAATTCAAATAATCAAGAGCAATAATTTAATAAAGTTTTTAATTCACATTTATTCCTACAGCATTCTTCAACAACGCTGCGTGTCATTCTTGTTAAATTATTGCTTTCTACTGGGCTTGATTCTGAAAGAAAAAAAAATTAATTACAAATTAATTTGAGATTTTTTTTTTAATTACATTTAATAAACTATTTAAATTAAGAAAATCATTTGATAATTGAGATAGAAATAATTTAGTTTTCGCATAATTCAAATAAAAATAAGACTTTAAAATAAAAATTATCATATGAATTTCTATTTAATTTTATTAATTAATTTTAATTAATATTAATAAATTTCATTTAATTTTATTATTTTGATTCAATCAAATACATTTTTTTGATACACTAAAAAAATTGAGTTTTTAAATCAGAAACTCTTTCTTTTTCTTTAAATTATTTTATTTAATAAAAAAAAAATTGTCTGGATTTTGAAAACTAATGTTTTTAAACAAAAATTATAGATAAGAATCAAGATTTTTATTGTTTAGTTTCTCATTAAAATATTTATTCCTTTTTTAACGAAAATTTAAAAATAATTTTGAATTTACCAGTAGTGACAATTTCATTAAACAAAACGCGTCTCATGCTGCAAACAAAGGTTATTGCCTCAGAAAGATCATTTCCACAAAAACTCCTGAGCTCTATTTCTCTAGCATAAGTTTCCGATACGTGAAATGTTAAAAATGTTGCAAAAAAAAATAATGCAAGAACAAAGTTGAATCTTTGGTAATCCATCTACAAACAGATATTTGTTATGATTAGTGATAATAATAATTATAATAATAATAATAATAATAATAATAATAATTTTTTAGCAAGACTAAAAAAAATTTTTTAAATTTTAAATTTATATAATTTTAAATTTTTAAATTTTTCTGAAATTATCGGAAAATAAAATTTTAGCAAGAATTTCCGTGTAAGTTTGGTAAAATTTTCGTAGAAAAAAATTCTAGCTGAAAATAACACGGAAAATACCCAGAAAAAACACGGAAATTTTTTTTTAGAATTTCCGTAGAATTTAATTTTGGAATAATTTAATTTTAGTGATATTATTAAAATATAAAATTTCAACAGGAATTTCCGTGTAAGTTTGGTTAAATTTTCGAGGAAAAAAAAATTATAGCTAAAAATTACAAGAAAGATGCCACAACGATTTTTAAAAATTTTCCTGAAATTACGGGAAAATTATCGTGAAAAAATATTTCTAGCTTATAATTACGCGGAAAATACCCCCTCCCCCCCCCCAAAAAAAAAACACGGAAATTTTTTACCTAGAATTTCCATAAATATCTTATAAAATATTTGTAAAAATATCGAAAAATAACGTGCTAATGGAAATTTCCGTGCAATTTTTAACAAAATTTTAGAAAATAAAAATTCAGGCTGAAAATTATTTTTGGAAAATTACACGGAAATTATACAGAAATAACAAGGAAATTTTGTCTAGAATTTCCGTAGAATTTAATTTTGGAATAATTTAATTTTAGTGAAATTATTGAAAAATAAAATTTCAGCAGGATTTTCCGTGTAAGTTCGGTAAAATTTTCGTGGAAAAAAAATTCTTGCTAAAAATTAAACGAAAAAAACCCTAAAAAACACGGAAAATTTTTTGTCTAGAATTAGCGTTAAGAAGACGTGAAATTTTTGTGAAATTATCGAAAAATAACGTTTTAATGGAAATTTCCGTGTTATTTTGAACAAAATTTTAGGAAATAAAAATCCTGGCTGAAAATTAATTTTTGGTAATTACACGGAAATTGTACAGATATAACACGGAAATTTTGTCTAGAATATCCGTAGAATTTAATTTCGGAATAATTTAATTTCCGTGAAATTATTGAAAAATAAAATGTCAGTAGGATTTTCCGTGTGATTTTAATGAAATTTTCAAGAAATAAAAATTTTCGTGAAAAATTACACGGAAAATACCCAGAAAAAACACCGAAATCTTTTGTTATAATTTCTATAGCGATCTCATAAAATTTTTGTAAAATTATCGAAAAATAACGTTCTAATGGAAATTTCCGTGTAATTTTTAACAAAATATTAGAAAATTAGAAAATTTCGGAATAATTTATTTTGCGTGAAATTGTTAAAAAATAACATTTCCGCATGAATTTCCGTGTAAGTTTAGTGAAATTTTCGAGAAAAAAAATTTCCGTGAAAAATTACTCGGAAATTGCATAAAAAGTTTACACGGACATTTTTAAAAAGTTTCAAGTTAATAAAAATTGTATTAAAATAACTTAAAAAACAATAATAATAACAATGGTAATAATAATAATAATAATATAACAATTTTCATATTTTACCTTATTATTTTTAAATAAAAAATTAATTGTCCTTTTACTCTTCGTTTTTTTTTTCTGCAGTTGTTAATATTTTTGCGATTAAAAACTACAAGTTGTAGTTTCATTAAATACCTGCTTAAGAATATTGAAATGTACTTTTAATTATAATTTTTGTTTTCACAGGTGAATTTTGTATCATTAGATCTGAATATTTTAAACAATGAATAAAAGAAATGTACATAAAGTATAAATTATTTATTTAGAATGTATAATTAATGAACCTGGAAAAGTTGACTAGTCAAATAATGCTTTTTAATTCGATTAGAAATGATAAAATTTTCTAAATCTAATTTCTAATCTTTCGTGAACGATAAGCCTGATGAATAATTTATAAAAAATCTCAATTTTTTTTCTGACTCATCTTTTTCTCTCTGTACCTTGAACTTTTTTGACATTTGAAATTTATGTTCTCATGTGGATAAACAAATTAAAATTTAAACGATGCAGATATTAAAATTCGTGATTTATTAACTTGTTATTATTGGAATAAAATAAGTTAAAAAATTTTTTATCTCAAAGTATCACGAAAATTCCAGTTGGAATTTTTATCGAGACAATGAAATTTTAAAATAGCGTCAGCCATTTTGGATCCGCCACTTTGAATTTTTTAATTCCAACTTCAAATTCGTAATTAACGATTCCAGAACAACCAATTCATTTTCATCCAAAGATAGAAACTTTTTTTCAATTTTTTTGTAATTTGAAAATTGACTATAAATGAGAAAAAATACACAAATAAGTTTTTAGTTTAGTTTGTTTTATTTTTATCATAACTCCATACTTCATACAATTTATTTCTTAATAAAAACGCTTTACATATATTTTTACAGAAAAATTCCAAGAAAAGTACACCTTTCAAAATAATATGGAAATTGTCCAAAAAGAATTTTTCCTTAAAATAAAAATTCCGCCTAGAATTTCCCGAGGATTTTTTCCGTGCTCTCTTTTTACGTGAAAGGAAATTTTTTTTTCGAAATTTTTAAAATAATTGAATCTTACAATTAATATCCAGATGAATACATTGTTTTTCAATCTTTAATTTCTTTTTTTTTTACATATTATTAATAAAGTGACAATTCTAAAGCAGTGACTTCAATTCAAGATAATACTAATAACAAACAGAAAATTTGTGCACATTTTTCAAAATCTTTTACATACTTTTTTTTGTCTTATTTACGTAATTTAATTGCATTATTTTTAAATTTTCCTCACTCTGATATGAAATAAAATTAAATTAAATTTAAATAACTTTTTTAAAAATTTTCCACACTATAGCAATCTGTACAAATTTGCAAAATTTTCAAAACCCAAACTGTGTTTTTCTTGAAAAAAAAACGGATTTTTCAAGAAAATATTTTCAAACGTAATTGACTGCTTGGAATATTGAACTTTAAAGTTAGATTATAACTGAAAATTGACGATAATTAAAAAATATTTCTAACACTGCTATAAGATAAAGAAAAAAAATTTTTGAGCAAAATATTTCAGTCATGTGATTCAGTTTTTTTTTTGTATTAAATTTAGGGGTTTTTTTAATTTAAAAAATGTTTAATTACTGAATCTTTTGATTATTTTGGAAATTTTTTATTTATTTACCTAAATTTTCCATAAATTTAGAAATTGAAAATTTTGAAATTTTGAATCTCCTAGTTTTGGGAATTTTTATTTAATAGTAAATATAATCAGGTCTAGGGGAGCGGGGGGCAAGCGGCACCCCTATAAAAATTTATAGATTCGACCCTGAGAATATAACAAAAAAAGTCACTCTTTGTTCATGCACAAAAATTTATAATTTCTTTTTTCATTCTTTTCTTTTGTGAAAGGAAATATTTTTTTAATTTTTTTATAAACCCTTTTGTAAAACCACTCAAAAACAAACTTTTAGTCACTACATTATTATTTCTGTTAAATTATAAATCAAGTTAATTTTAATGTCATTTTTTTCAAAGTATTCAAATTTCAAAATAAATTATATCTTAATTTTTTTAAACTTTGTCAAATAATCTTTAACAATTTTTTGAAAGAAATTTTACTTTAAAATTCGTGTCAAATTTGGTTTCAAATTGAATTGATTTTTTTTTTTCAAACAAAATCGATATTTTTTCTTAATTATATTTACAAATATTCAAAACTTGTTTTCAAGTTAATCAGATTGTTAAAAATGAAATTAATTATTAAATCAATTTTAGTACTTTATAGTAGAAAAATTATTTTTCGAAATAGTTATTAATACTGCAAGGTACTAGGGAGTATTTTTAGGGGTCACCTCCCTATTTTCTAGGTATGAAGAGCACTCAAACTTTACTCGATTATAAATAAAACAAAAAAATAATTTTTTTTTAGAATAATATTATACACAATTCACATTTAAAAACACACCATTTCTTTAGAGAAGCGAAATAAATTTTGTTAATAATATTCCAGAAGTCTATTATTTTTTATTTCTCAGGAAAGGGTTCCTCGTTTTTAAAAACACTTATTTAAAAATTGTGCAATACACCCAGGTATAAAAAATGTTACTTTTAGCAGAGTATCAAAAATAGGCATTAAATTAAAATAAATAGGGTCTCTTTCGATTTCGGAAAATCTAAATAAAAAATTTAAAAATTAATCTACAATTAACTGTAAATTGTAAACAAAAGTCAAAAATTTCTTTTTAGATAAAATCCAAAAAATGACCTACTTTTATTCAATGTAATACAAAAGCTCCCCATTTTTAAAACTAAAAATTGTTGAAGTAAAGAAGTCTTATTTTCAACCAATAATTTCTGAAAAAAGGGTTCCTCATTTTTATTATAAACTAAATTCATATTTGAAATTAAAATCAATCAACTAAATCCATAATTCAAACTAATAAATAATTTTAAAAAATTAGTTTCCAGATCCACTTTTGATTTTTTAGAAAAGGGTTCCCTTTTTTCGTTTAAGCTGTAAATTGATAACATAAATAAGTCGAAGGAACCCTCATAAAATTTTCAATTTACCGCAAGCTGTCTGAAATTTTAACATCTATTTATCATAAACTAAATTTAATAACTTCACCAAAAATTTCGAAAAAATGAGTTCCCTGTTTTTATTATACACCATTTTCATTTTTTTAATTAAAGCATCAACTAAATTTAATAATCCACTCTAGAATTTCCAGAAAAAGGGTACCCTGTTTTTTAAACTAAATCTACCTAAATCCATAGTTCAAAATAATCAATAATTTAAAAAAAATTCGTTTTAAGATCTACTTTTGATTTTTCAACAAAGGGTTCCCTTTTTTCGTTTAGGCAGTAAATTCCTGTAATAAATAACTCGAGGGAACTCTAATTACAATTGCAAATCACCCAAAGTTAACAATAATTCTATTTTCTATAATTTATCATTAACTAAATTTTTTAATACCCAAAGAATTAAAAAAAAGGGTTCCCCATTGTTTATATAAATCAAATTCATTTTTTTTAACTAAATCCAATTGAATCCATAACACAAACTAATAAATAATTTTAAAAAACAATTTTCTAGATCAATTTTTGATATTTTCAGCAAAGGGTTCCCTTTTTTCGTTTAGGCAGTAAATTCCTATAATAAATAAGCCATATTAAATTTGCAAATCACCAAAAAATCGACAATAATTCTATCTTCCATAATTTATCATTAACTACATTTTTTAATTCCCAAAGAATTGAAAAAAGGGTTCCCCATTTTTTAAATAAACCAATTTAATTTTTTTACACTAAATTCAACTAAATCCATAATTTAAACTAATGAATAATTTAAGAAAAATTCTTTTCTAGTACAATTTTTGATTTTTTCAGCAAAGGGTTCCCTTTTTTTGTTTAGGCAGTAAATGTCTGGAATAAATAAGTCGAATTAATATTGCAAAACACCAAAAATCGACAATAATTCTATCTTCTATAATTTATCATTAACTCAATTTTAAAATTTCCCCAAGAATTTAAAAAAAAAGGGTTCCCTATTTCTTATATAAACCAATTTCATTTTTTTTAGACTAAATCCAAATAATTCCATAATTCAGAATCATAAATTATTTTAGAAAAATTCTGTTTTATATCCATTTTTGATTTTTTCAGCAAAGGGTTCCCTTTTTTCGTTTAAGGTGTAAACTAATGAAATATATAAAGCGGAGGGAACTCTATTGTGGTTTTTAAGTCACCCAAAACTGTCTGTTATTCAAGCATCTATGTATCATCAATTGAATTAAATACCCCCCTCCCCCGTCCCCAAGAATATCCACAAAAAAGGGTTCCCCATGTTTTATATAGACCAATGTCACTTTTTAAACTAAATCCAAATAACTCCATAATTCAAACTAATAAATAATTTTAACTCAATTATTTTTTAGATTCGTTTTTTTATTTTTTCAGCAAAGGGTTCTCTTTTTTTGTTTAAGCTTTAAATGTCTGGAATAAATAAGCTGAGGGTACCCTAATTAAATTTGCAAATCACCCAAAGTTGACAATAATTCTATTTTCTATAATTTATCATTAACTAAATTTTTTAATTCCAAAAGAAAAAAAAGGGTTCCCCATTGTTTATATAAACCAAATTCATTTTTTTAACTAAATCCAACTGAATCCATAACTCAAACTAAGAAATAATTTTAAAAAACAAATTTCTAGATCAATTTTTGATTTTTTCATCAAAGGGTTCCCTTTTTTCGTTTAGGCAGTAAATTCCTATAATAAATAAGCCAAATAAAAATTGCAAATCACCTAAAATTGACAATAATTCTATATCTTCCATAATTTATTATTAACTAAATTTTTTAATTCCAAAAGAATTAAAAAAAAGGGTTCCCCATCGTTTATATAAACCAATTTAATTTTTTTACACTTAATCCAAATAAATTCATAATTTAGACTAATAAATAATTTTTAGAAAAATTCTTTTCTAGATCAATTTTTGATTTTTTCAGCAAAGGGTTCCCTTTTTTCGTTTAGGCAGTAAATGTCTGGAATAAATAAGCCGAATTAATATTGGAAATCACCCAAAATTGACAATAATTCTATCTTCTATAATTTATCATTAACTAAATTTTTTAATTCCCAAAGAATTTCCAAAAAAAGAGTTCCCTATTTTTTATATAAACCAATTTTATTTTTTAGACTAAATCCAACTAAATCCATAATTCAGACTAATAAATAATTTTAGAAAAATTCTTTTCTATATCCATTTTTGATTTTTTCAGCAAAGGGTTCCCTTTTTTCGTTTAAGGTGTAAACTGATGGAATAAATAAGCGGTGGGAACCCTATTGTGGTTTCTAAGTCATCCAAAACTGCCTGCTATTTAAGCATCTATTTATCATCAAATGAATTAAATACCCCCCTCCCCCGTCCCCAAGAATATCCACAAAAAAGGGTTCCCCATGTTTTATATAGACCAATGTCACTTTTTAAACTAAATCCAACTAATTTCATAATTCAAACTAATAAATAATTTTAACTAAATTAGTTTCTAGATCCATTTTTTATTTTTTCAGCAAACGGTTCGTCAACTAAATTTAATAATCTCCCCAATAATTTTCACAAAAAGGGTTCCCAATTTTTTAAAGAGACCAATTTTATTTTTTTAAACTAAATCCAACTAAATCTATAATTCCAACTAATAAATAATTTAAAATTTTTTTTTTAAAAATCCATTTTTGATTTTTTCATCAAAGGGTTCCCTTTTTTTGTTTAAGCTGTAAATGTCTAAAATAAATAAGCCGAATTAATATTGCAAATCACCCAAAATTGACAATGATTCAATGTTCTATGATTTCTCATTAAAGAATTTTAAAATTTCCCTAAGAATTCCAAAAAAAAGGGTTCCCTTTTTTTTATATAAACTAATTTCATTTTTAAGACTAAATCCAAATAATTCCATAATTCAGACTCATAAATTATTTTAGAAAAATTCTGTTGTAGATCAATTTTTGATTTTTGCAGCAAAGGGTTCCCTTTTTTAGTTTAAGCTGTAAATTGATGGAATGAATGGCCAGATAGAACCCCATTGTGGCTTCTAAGTCTCCATAAACTGTCTGTAATTCAAGCATTTATTTTTCATCAACTAAATTTAATAATCTCCCCAATAATATCCACAAAAAGGTTTCCCCATTTTTTAAAGAGACCAATTTCATTTTTTGTAAACTAAATACAACAAAATTTGTAATTTAGACTAATAAATAATTTTAAAAAATTCTTTTAAAAATCCATTTTTGATTTTTTCAGCAGAGGGTTCCCTTTTTTCGTTTAAGGTGTAAACTGATGGAATAATTAAACGGAGGGAACCCTATTGTGGTTTCTAAGCCATCCAAAACTGCTTGCTGTTCAAGCATCTATCTATCATCAATTGAATTAAATACCCCCCCCTGCTCCTAAGAATATCCAAAAAAAAAAAGGGTCCCCATGTTTTATCTAAACCAATGTCACTTTTTAAATTAAATCCAACTAATTCCATAATTCAAACTAATAAATAACTTTAACTAAATTATTTTCTAGATCCATTTTTTTATTTTTTCATCAAAGGGTTCCCTTTTTTTGTTTAAGCTGTAAATGTCTAAAATAAATAAGCCGAGGGAACTTTAATTAAAATTGCAAATCACCCAAAGTTGACAATAATTCTATCTTCCATAATTTATCATTAACTAAATTTTTTAATTCCAAAAGAATTAAAAAAAAGGGTTCCCCATTGTTTATATAAACCAATTCAATTTTTTTACACTAAATCCATAATTCAGACTAATAAATAATTGTAGAAAAATTCTTTTCTAGATCAATTTTCGATTTTTTTCAGTAAAGGGTTCCCCTTTTTTTTTGTTTAAGCAGTAAACTGATGGAATAAGTAGGCGGAGGGAACCCTGATGGGGATCAATCTAGTATGGCCAGTGCTTTCCTTGACAATATAGTAATCGCGGCCATTAATGTTGTGTTTTTTAGCGTCGCGATGATCTTGAACCGACTGATAAAATGGCGGCGGGCTTCTCTGAAAGTTGTACCCAGCAGTGGCCGGAGGACTATAAGCCGGCAACGAGTCATCATCAGTCTCTTCAGTTTTGATTCTCGGCACAATTGAAAAGCAGCAGCTGTCTTTGCCGCAGCAAAATTTAACCAGAAGATAGAAGAATCCTTCCAGGACAAATAGCACTCCTGCTGCTGAATAACTGTAGCCAAGAATGATAAAAAGCTGCATCAGGTCCGCCACCTGAAGACGTTTCTCTTTCGTCGGCAGATTAGGTGGACAAAAAGACACCGCTGGTATGTCTTCTCTCTTCATGTGTTTCACCATACCCGTTTCTAGGATGGTATAAAGCCTAAAAAAAAATTTTTTTTATTTTTTTTTTTTTTTATAAAAATTATTTTTTATACAAATTTTTTTTTATAAAAATTTCCTTTTATAAAAGTTTTTTTTTATACAAATTTTTTTTTATAAAAACTTTTTTTTATAAAAACTTTTTTTTATAAAAATTTTTTTTTATAAAATTTTTTTTTATAAAAATTTTTTTTTATAAAAACTTTTTTTTATAAAAACTTTTTTTTATAAAAATTTTTATTTTTTTTATTCATTCCGCCACTGCATGATCGCTTTTTGATCGCCCCTATCACCCCCTTGTGGACAATCGTGGACTTTTGACGAACCCCCTCCTGCCCCCCTCTAAAGAAAATAGAAAATAAAAAATTTTTTATTTAAAAATTATTCAAATCAATATGTATGTAGTTTGTAATTAAGATTTAATGAATTACAATAAATTTATAATTTATTAATTAAAAATTTTAATAATTTAGAAAAAAAAGGATTTGAAAGTAAATTTTTAAATATGTACAAATTGCCCGTCAATTTAATTGTAATTAAAATTTAATAAGTCGTAACAAAGTAAATTTATACTGGAAAGTGTATTTAGAATAATTTAATTAAAAAAAAAAATTTTATATTTAAAGTTTGAGAATGGGGTTTAAAATTAAAAAAAAAAGGTATAAATGAAAATTTAGTATGTTGGGTGGAAAAAGTGGTTAAAAATTGAAAAAATTGAAAATTACACTTTGAGAAAAATAAGTGATTAAAGTATAGAATATATTTTTGAAATTAAAAAACATAATTGAAAAATAATGAAGGCAATTGAAAATTGAAGTAAGTAAGTAAAATTTGAGATAAATATTTACAAAATTTAGAAAATTAATTAAAAAAATAATTAAAATGTTTAAAATTTTTTGAGAAAATGATTGTAAAATAATGAAAATAATTGAAAAAGGAAAATAGTTATAAATTAAAAAAAAATAATTACAATTTTTAAAAAAATAAATAGTAATACTTCCCATACGAAAAGCAAAATCAAAAAGTTTAATCGAAATTAAAGAAATTAATTGAGAAATGGTGAAAACAATAAAAAATTAAAAGAAAGTAGTTGAAATTAGTAATAAACAATCGGAGAAATTAGAAAATTAATAAAAAAATACTTAAAAATTGGAGAAAACAATTGCAAAATAATAAAAATATTTGAAAATTGAATAAAATAATTGAGATTCAGGTAAATAATTTAAAATTAAAGAAAAGAATTACAATTTTTAAAAAAATAAGTGACAATACTTCTTATATGAGAAAGCAAAATTGAAAAATTTAATTAAAACTAAAGAAAATAATTGTAAAATGGTAAAAAACAATTAAACATTGAAGAAAGTAATTAATATTTAAAAAATTAAATGAACTTTGAGAGAAGTGATTGGAAATTTTGAAAATTCTTTAAAAAATAATTTAAAATTTAAGAAAAAAATTGTAAAATAATGAAAATATTTAAAAATTAAAAAAAAATTAAAATCTGAGGTAAATAATTGAGAATCAGAGAAAATAATTGAAATTTAAAAAAAAAAGTAGTAAAATTACAAAATGAATTTGAAAATGAAGAAAGTAATTGAAATGTGAGAGAAATAATTGAAAATTTAGGAAATTAGTAAAAAATTGAAAAAGTATAATAGAAATTGTAAGAAAAATAGTTAAAAAATTATAAAAAATATTTGGAATTTAAAGAATTAATTAAAAGTGGTGTAAAATAATAAGTAGAATAATATTAATAATAGTTAAAAATAGAAGAAAATAATTAACATTTGTAAAAATAATAATTGAAAAATTTTTAAATTAATGGAAAAATAATAGAAAAGTTTGATGAATTAGTTAAAAAATAATTAAAATATCAGAAAAATGTATTTATAAAATTACAAAATATATTTAAAATATAAGAAAATAATTAAAAAATAATATGAAAAATTGGACATTAATGGAAATTATTGAAATATGAGATAAATAATTGTAAATTAAGGTAATTGACAAAAAAATATTGAAAATTCTCATAAATCGGAGAAAAGAATGGCAAATTGATAAAAATAATTTAAAATAAAAGAATATATTTGGAATTTGTGATAAATAATTGAAAATTCAAGAAAACAATAGAAAAATAATTTTAAAAATTGATCATTGATAGGAATTATTGAAATTTGAGATAAATAATTGAAAAATTTAGGAAATTAAAAAAAAATATTGAATATTATTTAGAATTTGAGAAAACAATTGGAAAATTGTGAAAATATTTAAAAATTGAAACAAGTAATTAAAATTTGAGGTAAATAATTGAAAATTGAAGAAAATAATTGAAATTTTGAAAAAAAAGTGATAAAATACAAAATGAATTGAAAATTGAAGGAAATGCGTTAAATATGAGAGAAATATTGGAAGATTCAAAAAAAAAATAAAATAAAAAACAACAAATTTTTTAATTTCTAATTATTTTTTAACTTATAAAATTTCGAATTATAAAAATTTCGAAATTATAGACAAAAAATAAAACTTTTTAATAAGAATGTGGATAAATGAATTTAAAATTATATATAATAATTTACAAGTTATTTTCGTTCAAGTATTTATTCTGTCCATTCCTAAAATTTGTTACTAGATGTTTTTAAATTTTAAACCATTTACCACTTACGTAAGATTTTATTAAATTTATACCTTATTATTTTTTTATTACTATTTTTTTCATTGATTAAAAATTTAATTATCCACGCTTTGAGAATAGTAAATTTGAAATTATTTAAAAATTTCTTCAATTTTTAACAATTCTTTTCTATTATGATTTTATTTACTTGCTACAATTTTCAACTATTTTTATCATTTTTCAAACATTTTTTTCAATTTCTAATTACTTTCATTATTTCTCAAATTGCCCCTGAATTTTAAATTCAATTTCTTCAAGTTTCAATTATTTTCTTAAATTTTTTCCAATAATACTTTTTTCAGTTGTAATTGTTTCAGTCAATATCAAATTTGTTTAATTATTTATTAATTAATTTTCCATTTCTTTAGTCATTTTTCAATTATTTTTACAAAATATGATACTTATTTTTTAAATTAAAATTTTTTTTTTCAAATTACAATTAATTTTCACAATATCAAATTAATAATATCAATTTGTAATGTCAATTAAAATTAATTTTAAAATTATTTTTCACAAATTTAAACCAATTTCTTCAATTTTTAATTATTTTTATACTATTTCTCAATTAAATTTCCAATTTTTCAATTAGTTTTTTTAATTTTCATTTTTATTTATCTTTTTACAATTATTTTCTCCACCTAAATTTTTATTTATTATCTCAAATTTAAGTTATTGTATCCACTTTTCGATGTTTTAATCATTCTTTAATTATTTTTTTTTCCAATTTCAATTATGTTCGTCAATTTTTAATTATTTTTCTCTAAATTGCAAGATTTTCCAAATTTTATATTATTTTGATTATTTGTTGTTAAAGCCCGAAAATTTCAATTAATTATCTCAAATTTTTATTTTTTTTTTCTACAATTTTTGATTATTTTTCTCATTTTTCAATTTCTTTTTGTCATTAACACTTATTTTTAAATTAATTTTCTATTTTCTTTATTATTTAACTCAAATTCCAGTTATTGTTTTAATTTACAATTATTTTCATCATTCTGCAAATTATTCTTTTATTACAAATATACTTTGCAATTTTTTCAATTATTTTTCACAAATTCAACTCATTTTCTTCAATTTTTAATTATTTTCATTACTTTGCAAATTTTTTCTCAAATTGTTTATTAATTTCATTAATCTGCAATTAAATTTCCTATATTTTAAAATATTCTTCTCAAATTTAAATAATTTTCTTCAATTTTCTTTTTTTTTTATCATTTTTCAATTATTTCACCCAATTTTAATTATTCTCATTTTTATCCAATAAATTTCAAAAAAAAATTTTTCAAATTTAAATTATTTAAACAAAAAACTTTTTTTATTCCAAAATTGTATAAAATAAATTTACCCTATTTCAAATGAATTAAATTAAAGTATAATATGTATTAATAAATAAATTGCTTAATTAGATAAATAATTACAAAAATTTTTATTTACTCACTCTTTGTTAATCAGGTCATAAATCGGCGATTTTTTTGGAAAGGCAAAAGCCGTTTCCATGAAGTAAAGTGTTTTTGGCGCCAAAATGTACATGCAACGTTTTGGTTCTGGAATTCCACGTAGAGTTTTGTTCCGGAAGTCGTGATAGATCATTTTTCTGGCAAGTTGCATTTCCGTCATGAATCCTCGACCTGGAAGATAATTTTACGATTTAATTTCTACTGGGGTCGAAAGTGATTACTTTTCTCCCTAGTTTGGAAAATGGCAATTTTTCTCCCTAGTGTGGAAAATGGTAATTTTGCTCCCTAGTGTGGAAAAATGGTAATTTTGCTCCCTAGTGTGGAAAATGGTACTTTTGCTCCCTAGTGTGGAAAATGGTAATTTTGCTCCCTAGTGTGGAAAATTGTCATTTTTCTCCCTAGTGTCAAAATTGGATATTTTCTTCACTAGTGTTAAAATTGGTCATTTTTTCACTAGTGTTAAAATTAGTCATTTTTTTCACTATAATAATTTTCCTCACTAGTGGCGAAAATTGTACTTTCTCCACTAGTGACGGAAATGGTCATTTTCCTTCCTAGTGACGAAAATGATAATTTTTCTCACTAGTATTAAAAAATAATAAAGATTTGGATTTTCTAATTAATTTATATTAACTGTTATTTTTAAATAAATAACTTATTGAACTATTTTTATTAATTTTTGATTAGGAAAAGTTTCAAGTTCTTACCTGTTCTTCGGATTCGTTTCAAGATGTCTTCTTCTCTCATGCCATAGTCAGTAATGTACTCACCATACTTCCATTCAACTGCTTTTTTCATTCTTTGAAATTGACCGACGTTCTAAAAAAAAAAATTATAAAAAAAAAACATTTTTTATTAAAATAGTAAAAATAGTAGGTGATAATTATTATTTTTACAAGGACAATTAGTTATTAGTACTTTGATCAAAGTAGTATCAATAATACAATATAAAAGTAGTAATTATTTATCAGTAAAATAAGAAAAAAAAATTTAAATTAAATTAAAAATCAAAAGAATTAAAAATTATATTATTAAATTAAAAATTGCTGTTCAATTGTTTAAGTAATCTTACGTCTTCTATGGCTGCTTCAACCCCTCGACCCTTCATAGCAAACCAATTGTAACCATAAGCCACGTCATTTATTGTTTCGATTCCGAGAGTGAAATATGAAAGGGTTAAAAACGCCGTCATATTTGCCGTGTAGAATGACGAGAAAATCGTCACAAAAATCCACCAAGATGCAAAAACCAATCTTGTGGAATCTAAGAAAAAAAAAATTTTTTTTCTTTATTTTTCAACAGGTGTCGGATTAAAATTTAAAAGACAAGTTTGTATAATCTTCTAATTATGATTATATTATTTTCATGGGAGAAAATTCTGTTATGTGACAATTCTGTTAATTGAAAATTTTTTAAAATTAAAAATTCGGTTATTATTAATTGTATATTAATACCTCCAACCGGTGGTTTTGTCGTTCCTTGTTTCAACAAAGCTCCATAAGCAAACCACATACATCGTGGAAAAGTGTATCTCCACATTTCATTGTCTTCTTTGTACAAATTTCTAAAAAAAAAAAAATAAAAAAAAACATTATATTATATTATATGCGTACTATACTATTTATTATATATTTTATGTATTATAAATAAATATATTTATATTCTACATTTAAAACATACATCTATATAAAAAAAAGAACCAAAAATTAAGTTTTTTTTTTAAGGAAAATAAATTTATACATTTATATATTTAAGTATATTATAGACTTATACTTTTATAAACAATATTATAATAATAATAAAATAATAATTTATTATATTATTAATATAAAAATTAAAAAGTACCGCAGATGAATTGTAATCCACGCTGAAGGGCCAACAATAAGTGCGGCTATAATAATCGCGTACCAAACTTGAGGAGTGTAAGGAGCAAAAAGTCCTGCTCCTGATGACGATCCTGAAGGTCTTCTTAATACGAATGTCATCTCCATTTCATCCATTGACACGGTATAATTAATTATATCTCGGACTTTGTTCATTACTGGTAAAAATGCCACTGCCATGTCTACTTCCTGTTTTTTTTTTTTTTTTTTTTTTAATAAAAAATTAGTTTTAATTAGTTTTTAAGTGAAAAAAGTGAGTGAATAAGCAATAATAAGTTTGGTAATTTACTGATATTAAATTTGGGCGAGCCAGCAGGAAAAGCCATTTAAATTTGAAAAAAAGAATTCAAAAATCTTAAAATTAATTGAAATATGAAGAAAATAATTGAATAATGAGCAAAATAATTAAATTTGAAAAAAAGTTGTAAATGACAAAACTAATTGAAAAATTTATTAAAAATAAAAGAATGAAGACAAAGATTGTTAAGAAATAATTGGAATTTGAAGTAAATAATTGAAGTTAGAAGAAAATAATTGAAGAATAAAAAAAAATAATTAAAATTTGAAACAAAAGTTTGAGACTAGGGTAAAAAATTTAAATTTTGCGCACAATAGTTGAGATATTGACGAAATAATTAAAATCTAAAGAAAGTAATTGAATAATGACATAAATAATTAAAAGCTGGCGTCAAAATTACACTTTTTAGACAATATTTGAAAAATTGAAAAAAATAATAGAATTTTCAAGAAAATAATTGAAACTTGGAAAAAATAATTTAAAAATATTAAAAAAAAGTGTTTATGTGTAGAAAACAGTTGAAAAATGACAAAAATAACTGAAATTTAGAAACAAATGAATAGAAAGTGAGAAATATATTACCTAAAAAATAGATTAAAAAATAAAAAATGTAATGCATTAATATTGAAAAATTGTATAAAATAATTGAAAAATTAACGATATAATTAAAATGTAAAGAAACTAATTGAATAATGATATAAATAATTGAAATCTGATCTTGAAAAGTTAATAAATTCATGACAATAATAAAAAGATTGAAGAAAATGACATTTATAGAAAATAATTCCAAAATGTCAAAAATTTTTGAATATATGCCAAAAATAATTTTAAATTGAAAAAATACTTGATAATTGGTTTAAAAAATTAAAAGTTTGAAGACTGTACTTGAAAACTTGACAAAACAATTAAAATATTAAGAAAATAATTAAATAATGACATAAATAATTGAAAACTGGTGTAAAAATTAAAAATTTATAGACAATAATTGAAAAGTTGATAAAAATATTAGAAGTTTGAGGAAAATAATTGAAATTTGAAAAGAATAATTCAGTATTGGCAAAAAAATTTTGAATATGAAAATAGTAATTAAAGTTTGAGGAAAATAATTAAAAAAGGCGTAAAAAATAATACATTCGTGACAATAATAAAAATGATTATGAAAATATTATATATTATATTTATATTATATTTAATTAAAAACAGGTGTAAGAATTTTAAAAAAATTCATGATAATAACAAAAAAATTCAATAAAATAATTAAAATTTGTAAAAAATAATTTTAAAATGGCAAAAATAACAAAATTATGAAGAAAATAATTGGAAAATGAAAAAATAATTGAATAATGACAAAAGTAATTGAAAGTTGAAGAAAATAATTGAAAAATAACAAAAGTGAATTGAAACTTGTGTTGAAAATTTGTATATTCTTGACAATAATTTGAAGATTGAAGAACATGACTAAAATTTAAAAAAAAAATAATTGAAAAGTTTAAAAAATAATTGTAATTTAAAAAAAATAATTGATAAAACTGGTGCATAAAATTAAAAATTTGAAGACAATATTTAAAAAATTGATCAATCAATTAAAATTTCAAGAAACTAATTAAATAATGACATAAATACCTAATTGAAAGTTGGTGCATAAATAAAAAATTTATAGAGAATAATAATTAAAGTTTGAAGAAAATAATTGAAATATGTTCAAAATAATTGAAAAAGATGTACAAAATTAATAAACTCATGATAATAATAAAAATAATGAAAAATATTCATGACAATAACTTAAAGACTGAAGAGAATAATTGAAATTTGAAAATTTTTAAAAAAAGTTGCAGTTTAATTTAAACTGTATTTAATTTTTTAATCTTTTCCAATAAAATAAAATAACGTAATTCGAATTTTTAATAAATTTGACTATTCCACACTTTAAATTAGTCTAAATTACGGAAATTATTATTATTTAATTAATTGTTCCTTGAAAATATTTAATTATCATTTTTAACATAATTAAAATTTACTCAAGATTCTCTAAATTAGATTTTCGAATTCAATATTAGAGTTCTTTATTTCATTGGAATTTTCGATAATTTTATGATTTTCTTTTACTAGGTTTGCTAAACAAAAGAAAAAAATTCTTATGCAATAAAAGGATAAGATATTTTTGTAAGAATTGAAGCTATTTAAAAATTTTAATTGGACCTATAGATTAGAGTTATTTTGAATCTGAAGCTATTAGTAAATTGAAGATATTTTGAAATTGAAAGATTGTAAATTGAATTTATTTATAAATTTAAAGTACAATTGAAGCTACTTATTAACTGAAGCTACGAATAAACTGAAGCAACGAATAAATTGAAACTACTTTTAAAATGAAGCTACTTATAAATTGAAGATTCTTGTGAATTGAAGTTTCCTATAAATTGAAGCTATTTCCAAATTTAATTATTCTAGAAATTGAAGAAATTTCGAAATTAAAGTTATTTAGAAATTTTAAATATAACTAATTTGAAGCTATTTAGAGACATAAAGTATTACTCAAGTGAAGCTACTTATAAATTGAAGCTACTTATAAATTAAAGCTTCTTGTAATTTAAAGCTTCCAATAAATTGAAAATATTTCCAAATTGAATTTTTCTAACAATTATAAAGATATTTCTTAATTGAAGTTATTTGGAAATTTGAGATACAACTAATTTGTAGTTTCTGAGAAATTAAAACTATTTTTTAAATTAGTTTCCAAAAGATATTTGGACCAAGCTATTTAGAAATTAAAGCTGTCTGTAACTTGAAGCAATTTAGAAATTTAAAATATTACTCATCTGAAGCTACTTATAAACTAAAGCTACGATAAATTGAAAATACTTATAAATTGATGCTATTTATAGATTGAAGCTTCTTGTAAATTGAAGCTATTTTTTAAATTGAAGATACATACAGATTTAAGCTATTTTTAAACAGAAGATATTTAGCAATAAAAACTGTTTTAAATTGAAGCTACCTAGACATTGAAGATAAATTTATGTATTAAAAAAAATTTTAATTAAAAGCTATTATAAAATTGAAGATATTTGGACATTAAAACTGTTACTCAATCGAAGCTATTTCCAAATTTAATTATCCTAGAAATTAAAGAAATTTCGAAATTAAAGTTATTTGAAAATTTGAGATACAACTAATTTGAAGCTATTTAGAGACTTAAAGTATTTCTGAAGTGAAGCTACTTATAAATTAAAGCTTCTTGTAAATTCAAGCATCCTACAAATTGAAACTATTTTCAAATTGAATTTTTCTAGAAATCAAAGATATTTCTAAATTGAAGCTATTACAAAATTGAAGATATTTGGACATAAAAACTGTTACTCAATTGAAGCTATTTAGAAATTTAAAGTATTACTCAACTGAAGCTACTTATAAATTCAAACTATTTATAAATAGAATACAGATATGTATAGGAATTGAAGCTATTTCTAAATTGAAGATATTTAAAAATTCAAGATATTGTTAATTTAAAGTTGTTTAGAAATTAAAGCTATTTTTGAAATTAAAGATACATACGGATTTAAGCTATTTCTAATCTTAAAATATTTTTATCAATTAAAACTGTTTATTAAATGAAACAACCTAGACAGGGAAGATAAATTTCTGTATTAAAGAAAAATTTAAATTAGAAGCTATTACAAAATTGAAGATATTTGGACATTTACAGCATTACTCAACTGAAGCTTCTTATAAAATAAAGCTATGAATAAATTTAAACTACTTATAAATTGAAGCTACTTATAATATGAAACTTCTTGTAAATTGAAGATTCCTAAAAATTGAAACTATTTCCAAATTTAATTTTTCTAGAAATTAAAGGTGTCTCTAAATTGAAGCAATTTAGAATTTTCAAATATTACTCAATTGAAGCTACTAATAAATTGAAGCTTTTTCCAAATTCAATTTATCGAAAAATTAACGCTATTTCTAAAGTGAAGATATTTGGTTAGAAATTAAACCTTTTTTTAAATTAAAGTTACCTACAGATTAAAGCTATTTCTAAGATACTTATAAATAGAAAGTTATTTTAAAATTAAATTTATCTAGAAATTAATGCTATTTGTAAATTAAAGTTATATGAAGTTTTTTAGAAATTAAAGCTTTTTTAAAATTAAAGATATCTAAAGATTGAAGCTATTTCTAAACTGAAGTTATTAAGTAATTGAAGCTATTTCTAAATTGAAGCTATTTAGAAAATTAAAGTATTAAATAACTGAAGCAACTTATAAATTAAAAGTATTTCTAAATTGAATTCGTTTAGGAATTGAAGCTACTTCTAAATTAAAGATATTAAAAAACTTAAGTTATAACTAATTTAAAGTTGTTCGAAAATTGAAGCTATCTTTGAATTGAAGCAACTTAGAAATTTAAGACAGTACACAATTGAAGCTTTCTATAAATAGAAGCTATTTCCAAATTAATTTCTTCTAGAAATTAAAGATATTGCTGAATTGAAGTTTTTTGGAAAATTGAGATTCAACTAATTTGAAGTTGCTTAGAAATTGAAACTATTTTTTAAATAAAAGCTATCTACAGATTGAAGCTATTTTTAGATTGAAGATATTTATCAATTAAAGCTGTTTTTAAATTGAATCTACCTAGGCAATGAAGATAAATTTCTGTAAACAAAATTTTTTATAAGAAGCTATTACAAATTTTAAGATATTTTGACATTAAAACTGTTAGTAAATTGAAGCTATTTAGACATTTACAGTATTACTCAATTGAAGTTACTTATAAATTGAAACTATTTCTAAATTCAATTTATCCATAGGAACTAAAGCTATTTCTAAATTAAAGATATCAACAAACTTAAAATATTACTAATTTAATGTTGTTTAGAAATTGAAGCTATTTTTAAATTGACGTTACTGAAACTGAAACTGAAGCTACTTATAAATTCAAACTATTTATAAATAGAATATATATATATATATAGGAATTGAAGCTATTTTTAAGTTGAAGATATTTAAAAATTCTAGATATTGCTAATTTAAAGTTGTTTAGAAATTGAAGCTATTTTTTAAATTAAAGATACGTACAGATTTAAGCTATTTCTAAACTGAAGATATTTACCAATTAAAACTGTTTATAAATTGAAGCTACCTAGACATTGAAGATAAATTTCTGTATTAAAGAAAATTTTAAATTAGAAGCTATTACAAAATTGAAGATATTTGGACATAAAAACTGTTACTCAATTGAAGCTATTTAGAAATTTGAAGTATTACTTAACTGAAGCTACTTATAAGTCGAAATTATTTCTAAATTGAATTTATCTAGGCATGAAAACTATTTCTAAATTGAAGATATTTAAACACTTTAGATATTATTAATTTAAAGTTGTTTAGGAATTAAAGTTATTTATTAATTAATGCAGTCTTTAAATTAAAGCTATTTAGAAATTTAAAGTATTACTAATTTCAAGTTGTTTAGAAATTGAAGCTATTTTTAAACTGAAGTTATTTAGTAACTGAAGTTGTTTCTAAACTGAAGCTACATAGACATTGAAGATATATTTCTGTATTAAAGAAAAAATTTAATCAGAAGCTATTTCAAAATTGAAGATCTTTCGAAATTGAAATATTTCCTAAATTGAAGCTATTTAGAAATTTAAGTTTTACTCAACTGATGCTACTTATAAACCGAAGCTATTTCTAAATTAAAATTATTTAAAAACTTAAGATATTACTAATTTTAAGTTGTTTTAAAATTGAAGCTATTTTTAATTTGAAGCTATTTAGAATTTGAAGCTGCTTAGATATTAAAGATAAATTTCTACATTTAAGATATTAAAAAAAATTTTTGTTATAAAATATTTCTGTATCTAAGGTTTAATTTATATTGAAAATAATTTAAAATTGAACATATTTCTAAAATCAAGATTATTTTAAATTCAATACAGTTCTATATTAAAAAGGATTCTAAATTAAAGATATACCTTAATTGAAGGTAATTTTAAGTTGAAGTTTTTTCTAAATAAAAGACAATTGAAAACTGACATAAAAGAAGTTTTTAAATTGTAAATTAAATATTAAAAATATTAAGAAATCAAATCGCTACATTTAAGATATTTTTATATTCAAAACATATTTCTGTAATCAAATTTTTTTCAATTCAAGTTTAATTGAAGGTTATTTCTCAAACAGACCACATATCAAACAACCAAAATTACAATTTAATAATTTAAAAACAATTTTATTTTTTCTATAATCAATTCTCAAAACCTTAAACTATAAAAAAAAAAAACTATTATCCAAAAAAATCAATAAGCAAATGTGTGTCACTTGACTTAAATAACAAAGCAAAAAGTCGGAGAATATACAACTTTTCCTAAAATCAATAACATATTTTTCTTTTACAAATAAATTAACCCACTTTTTTTCTTTTTCCCTGAATTTATAAATGGATAACAAATTTTCAATAAGTAAATATAAAGAAATGAAATAAATAATATAACGAAGACAATAAATAGTATCAATTTTAAAAAACATGAAAAACTACTTTCCATAATTTGTATTTTCAAGAATTTTTGAAAATTAGAGAATTTTTTGTTGTTGTAATTATCAAAAATAAAAAATTTCTCTTACTTCGTTCACCAGCATTCCCACAATTCCAGTATCTGGAGTTCCAAGAATTTGTTCTTTGGGCGGTATCAGCTTATAAGTGAAGTTAAATCTTCTTTGTAACAATTCTAAAATTTGAAAAGCGTAGCCAATTCCGACATACTGTCCATTAACTTGACGAATTCCCGAGTACGGGGGATCCTGAAAAAAATACAAAAAAAAATTTTTTTAAAAAAAATCTCGGAAAAACAATTTCTGATTTTTTTCCCCAGTAAATTTAACATTTTAAACTCTAGTTTTAAGCCGAAATATCTTTATTAGTTTTTGGGAACAAAATACCTGGAATAAAAATTTGCGATTTTTTCTTTTAATCACAGTCGTGAAATTAATGAAATTGTATTTTACAGTATAAAAAATATTCAAAATTATTTAGAAACTTGTTCTCTTTTTTTCGAGTTGATTTTTCGAAACTAAAAATTCCTTTTTTGCTAAAATAAAATTTCAAAATATCATAGTAATTTAAATTTTTTAATTTAATTTACCTCCCAAGTTGTGATCAGAAGTTCCTGCGGAACCGTTGCCGGCTTAACAGTCGGCATAATTGTCGACACATTCACCGCCATTTCGTTTTTTAATTTTCTATTTTCTTTAACTTTCAATAATTCACATCTTGTCACAAAATAAATCGATTTTTCACGTAAATTCCTTTTTTCTCAATTTCAACTCATCCACATAAATGTCATTCTTCACTGATTTAAAAAATCCCCTTTAAGTCAAGAAACACAAATCCACACCTTCGTTTTTTCACTCTCTTGGCTTTTTTCATAGTTGTCAGTATTTTTCCAAATTGCCGAGCTTTTTACCCATCAAAATAGTCCGAGACGTTGAAAATGTTCTCGTGAAAAAAATCGGAAAAAATTATCGCGCAAAACAATGTAAAATAAATCGAAAATTCGTAGATAAGAGGAGGCGAAAAACAGCCGAGCGAGTAGAGAAAGAGAAAAATATTAAAATTCAGCTTGGATTTTTTCACAGAAAATTAATCCAAGAAACTTGGGCCAACTTTTTCAAATCTATCCACTGGGGTTTTTTTTTCTAATTTTCATTTGAATTTCTTCAATTTTGCGTCACTCGATTTTTGAAACGGAAATTATCGGTCTTTAATGAAATTTTAGAAATTTTAGAATTTTAGAAATTTATTTTCAACTTTTTTTAGACGGAAACAAGAATTTTTTGTTTTCTTCTTGTCAAAAAAATGGAAATTTTTATGGAAAGAAAACAATTTATTTTTTTGGTGATTTTTAACTATTTTTTTTTGGCAATTTTTAGGTGAAATTGAAGAGTGTGGGACGAGAGTGAAGTTAACAAGGTGAAGTCTGGGTTGGGTATGTTCTTCGGGACAAAGTCTGAGAAAAAAGAGGCTCTGGCTGATTCCAGGGGTAGTGGCGAGATGTCAGGTGAATCGATACTGACACTTGTTTCCATTTGACATTCACATATTAATTCAGAGCGTCCCTATATTTCACACCTGTGTATTTTTCTGTGTACTTGAATCATAAACCAATCATTTTCACACACACGTGACTTTTTGTGTTGAAATAAGAACTTGGACAGCTTATTTCTAAGCTCTTCAATCAATTACTTTATCGACACACGGAATAGGAAAGAGTTCCCCGAAACTTTTTCCCTTTTATCGAATATGAGAATAAATATTTGAGTATTTTGAACCGAAAATTGGCCACGGGGTGCAATAACATTTACTTGAAAAATAAGAAATTTGATAATTGAATTATAGGAGAAGTGAATAAACTTGTAAATAATTTTGATAAATGAATATAATAATGTTGAGGGTAATAATAATGTAATTTAGATTTATATTATCTCTTGGAAGAATGATTTTTAGATAGAAATGAAATTTTATTTGAACAATATTTCGCAATTGAAGGCACTTTAATATTGAAGATAATTCTAGATTGAAGGTATATCTGTATTGAAGATATTTCTGCACTGAAGCTATTTTTAAGTTCAAGATGTTTTTTACATGAAGATATTTTAATATTAAAGATATTTTTTGGTTGAATATATTTTTTAATTAAGAATGTTTTTATGTTGAAGATAGTTCTATATTAAAGAAATTTTAGTGTAGAAGCTAAATCTAAATTGAAGGTATATATGTATTCAAGATATTTTTGTACTGAAGGTATTTTTATATTGAAGATACTTATAGGTTGGATATATTTTTTCATTGAAGATATTTTTATATTGAAGATAGTTTTATATTGAAGGATATTCTATATGGAAGCTAAATATAAATTGAAGATATATCTAAATTGGAATAATTTTTGCTCTGAAGATATTTATAGGGTCAAGATATTGCATTAATGAAGATATTTTTATAATTAAGATAGATTTATATTAAAGATAGTTCTAGATTAAAGAAATTTTTGTGTAGAAGCTAAATCTAAATTGAAGGTATATATGTATTCAAGATATTTTTGTACTGAAGGTACATTTATATTGAAGATACTTTTAGGCTGGATATATTTTTTAATTGAAGATATTTTTATATTAAAGATAGTTCTATATTAAAGAAATCTTTATATTTAAGCTAAATCTAAATTGAAGGTATATCTGTATTGAAGATATTTTAAGGTTTAATGTACTCTTGAATTGAAGATATTTTTATATTGAAGATAGTTCTATATTGAAGGATATTCTATATGGAAGCTTAATATAAATTGAAGATATATCTAAATTGGAATAATTTTTGCTCTGAAGATATTTATAGGGTCAAGATATTGCATTAATGAAGATATTTTTATAATTAAGATAGATTTATAACAAAGATAGTTCTATATTAAAGAAATTTTGGTGTAGAAGCTAAATCTAAATTGAAGGTATATATGTATTCAAGATATTTTTGTACCGAAGGTATTTTTATATTGAAGATACTTTTAGGTTGGATATATTTTTTAATTGAAGATATTTTTATATTAAAGATAGTTCTATATTAAAGGAATTTTTATATTGAAGCTAAATCTAAATTGAAGGTATATCTGTATTGAAGATATTTTAAGGTTGAATATACTCTTTAATTGAAGATATTTTTATATTGAAGATAGTTCTATATTGAAGGATAATCTATATGGAAGCTAAATATAAATTGAAGATATATCTAAATTGGAATAATTTTTGCTCTGAAGATATTTATAGGGTCAAGATATTGCATTAATGAAGATATTTTTATAATTAAGATAGATTTATATTAAAGATAGTTCTATATTAAGGAAATTTTGGTGTAGAAGCTAAATCTAAATTGAAGGTATATAAATATTCAAGATATTTTTGTACTGAAGGTATTTTTATATTGAAGATACTTTTAGGTTGGATGTATTTTTTAATTAAAGATATTTTTATATTAAAGATAGTTCTATATTAAAGGAATCTTTATATTGAAGCTAAATCTAAATTGAAGGTATATCTGTATTGAAGATATTTTAAGGTTGAATATACTTTTTAATTGAAGATATTTTTATATTGAAGATAGTTCTATATTGAAGGATATTCTATATGGAAGCTAAATATAAATTGAAGATATATCTAAATTGGAAAAACTTTTGCTCTGAAGATATTTATAGGTTCAAGATATTGCATTAATGAAGATATTTTTATAATAAAGATAGATTTATATTAAAGATAGTTCTATATTAAAGAAATTTTTGTGTAGAAGGTAAATCTAAATTGAAGGTATATAAATATTCAAGATATTTTTGTACTGAAGGTATTTTTATATTGAAGATACTTTTAGGTTGGATGTATTTTTTAATTAAAGATATTTTTATATTAAAGATAGTTCTATATTAAAGGAATCTTTATATTGAAGCTAAATCTAAATTGAAGGTATATCTGTATTGAAGATATTTTAAGGTTGAATATACTTTTTAATTGAAGATATTTTTATATTGAAGATAGTTCTATATTGAAGGATATTCTATATGGAAGCTAAATATAAATTGAAGATATATCTAAATTGGAAAAACTTTTGCTCTGAAGATATTTATAGGTTCAAGATATTGCATTAATGAAGATATTTTTATAATAAAGATAGATTTATATTAAAGATAGTTCTATATTAAAGAAATTTTTGTGTAGAAGGTAAATCTAAATTGAAGGTATATATGTATTCAAGATATTTTTGTACTGAAGGTATTTTTATATTGAAGATACTTTTAGGTTGGATGTATTTTTTAATTAAAGATATTTTTATATTGAAAATAGTTCTATATTAGAGAAATCTTTATATTGAAGCTAAATCTAAATTGAAGGTATATCTGTATTAAAGATATTTTAAGGTTGAATATACTCTTTAATTGAAGATATTTTTATATTGAAGAAAGTTCTATATTGAACGATATTCTATATGGAAGCTGAATATAAATTAAAGATATATCTAAATTGGAAAAACTTTTGCTCTGAAGATATTTATAGGTTCAAGATATTGCATTAATGAAGATATTTTTATAATAAAGATAGATTTATATTAAAGATAGTTCTATATTAAAGAAATTTTTGTGTAGAAGGTAAATCTAAATTGAAGGTATATATGTATTCAAGATATTTTTGTACTAAAGGTATTTTTATATTGAAGATACTTTTAGGTTGGATATATTTTTTAATTGAAGATATTTTTATATTAAAGATAGTTCTATATTAAAGGAATCTTTGTATTGAAGCTAAATCTAAATTGAAGGTATATCTGTATTGAAGATATTTTAAGGTTGAATATACTCTTTAATTGAAGATATTTTTATATTGAAGATAGTTCTATATGGAAGGATATTCTATATGGAAGCTAAATATAAATTGAAGATATATCTAAATTGGAATAATTTTTGCTCTGAAGATATATATAGGGTCAAGATATTGCATTAATGAAGATATTTTTATAATTAAGATAGATTTATATTAAAGATAGTTCTAGATTAAAGAAATTTTTGTGTAGAAGCTAAATCTAAATTGAAGGTATATATGTATTCAAGATATTTTTGTACTGAAGGTATTTTTATATTGAAGATACTTTTAGGTTGGATGTATTTTTTAATTAAAGATATTTTTATATTGAAAATAGTTCTATATTAGAGAAATCTTTATATTGAAGCTAAATCTAAATTGAAGGTATATCTGTATTAAAGATATTTTAAGGTTGAATATACTCTTTAATTGAAGATATTTTTATATTGAAGAAAGTTCTATATTGAACGATATTCTATATGGAAGCTGAATATAAATTAAAGATATATCTAAATTAGAAAAATTTTTGCTCTGGAGATATTTATAGGGTCAAGATATTGCATTAATGAAGATATTTTTATAATTAAGATAGATTTATCTTGAAGATAGTTCTATATTAAAGGAATTTCTGTATAGAAACTAAATCTAAATTAAAGGTATGTATGTAGTGAAGATATTTTTGTACTGAAGGTATTTTTATATTGAAGATACTTTTAGGTTAGATATATTTTTTAATTGAAGATATTTTTATATTTAAGATAGTTCTATATTGAAGGATATTCTATATTGAAGCTAAATCTAAATTGAAGATTTAACTGTATTGGAAAAATTTTCGCTCTAAAGATATTTATAGGTTCAAGATATTTTTTCAATGACGGTATTTTTATATTAAAGATAGATTTATATTAAAGATAGTTCTATATTAAAGAAATTTTTGTGTAGAAGCTAAATCTAAATTGAAGGTATATATGTATTCAAGATATTTTTGTACTGAAGGTATTTTTATATTGAAGATATTTTAGGGTTGAATATATTTTTTACTTAAAGATATTTTTATATTAAAGATAGTTCTGTATTGAAGATATTTAAAATCAAAGTTATTTCTATATTGAAAGTATTCCAAATGGATTTATTTCTATTTTGAAGGTATTTAAAACTGAATATATTTTTACATTGAAGGTATTTTCAAACCGAAGATATTTTGTGAATAAAAATATTATTTCATTAAAGTTTGTTCTGTGAGTTTTCACGTAAAAATACTTTTATATTGAAGATGTATTTAAAAAGAAGATATTTTTAAATTGAACTTAAAAACTTCTTTGTTTGCAATCGTAAATTATAAAATTTCCAGAAATTATTTTATTTATATAAAAGACTGTTATCAATAATTATAATAATAAAGTTTTATTTTTTAAATTATAATGTAACAGTAAAATATAAATAATAATTATAATCCATCTTTTATTTAATATCAGACAAAAGCTCTATAAACTTTTAAGCAAACACTTGAGAAATTTCTATCTACAATTTTATTGATGAACTAAAATCGTAAAAATTGCATTACAAATTGGCACCTATCCTGTTTCTGTTTACTTTTAGTGTGCAATTTACTAACATAAAGTGTCACTAATGATATTATCTGAACTCGTAATTTTTCTGACAAAAGGAAACTACATTTAATTCTTATAAAAAGTATATTATTGGACATTTTTTTATTTAGATTATTATTATTATTTTTATATTCCGGTAAAAAATTGATTATTTTACTCCCAAAACTAATTTTCAATCAATTTGTTTAATTAAAAATTTCCGATAAGAGAATTTGATTGTTTCAAATTACAGAAAGATTTTAATATCATTTTTGTAATATTCTTATCTATCCTATACGCATAATATAATGCATTACATATAACAGATTATCCGGCAAAAAGTCATTACCGAAATTCTGATCGAAGATAAAAAGTATGAGTGGAATTATTTTTTCCCAGATCCCCCATTTTCGATAAAGAAAAATTGTCAATTTTCACGAAAAAGTGAATTTTTTTTCCCACCTGTAGCGGAAATTGATAAATTTTTAATTTTCGATTTTTAACCTCTAGGGACTCGTTAATAAAACGAAAATAAATAAATTATTATAAATTAATATTTTCCCTAATATGAATATATATAAATTTTCGTTAAGCTAGTTCAATCAATTAAAGTGCAATTTTTCCAATTATGAATAAAAATGTACGTAATTGTGTAAAATTAATATTAGTATTAAATTAAACAAAACAAAAATTTCTTAACTCTAAAAATTTTGGTTAATTTAATCACAATTCTGCTAAATCGTTCAGATCTTTAGCGAGAAATAAATCATCTTCCATTACCTAAAGCCTTATCAATAATTCTATAAAAACATATAAAAGTACAAATGTGACATAACTGTGGAAGAAAATAAGATTACTGAGGTGCAATAAACTTCAGCTGCCTGTTTCAAATGATAATAGAGTTAACAGTAGCTATAATAAAAAAATCTAGTGTAATCCTGACTCATCCCTGTTGCCACAAATGTGTAGTAACATCTTCAAGAAACGTCGAGCTCTTCTTGTATCTCACAATATTGATGTCTTCTTTTTAATTTGCACATAAACTCAGACCGAGTCATAATAATGATACTCATTACTGTCAATCAATGGTCACTTTTGCATAAAAATTTAAAGGTCTTTCACACCCTCCGACTTGTAATTAAACACTCGCAGATCGTAAAAATCAATTTTTTATTTTAAAACAGACTAGAACTGTTTGCAAAATGTTTAGAGCTGATTCAAAAGTTTTGAGTCAGTTATCCGTTCATGGATACTTTAGATAAAAAATTGCTGAAAATTATTTATTAAGAATTTTTTTATTACAAAAATAGTCTCGAATGAGTTAAAAAAAACTGTTCTTTAATTCTAGTTCGGAACCGTTTAGAACAAGTTATGAACTGTTTGGAATAAGTTAGAAATTTACTGGGTAGAAACAACATATAATTGTTTAAAATAAATTAGAAATATTAAAATATAGATTGCCTCTCTTAAAAAAGTTCAAAACTGTTTAGAGCTAATTGAAACACTTCAGAACTAGTTTAAAACTGTTTAAAACTAGATGCAAACTATTTAGCACTATTTGAAAAGCGAAATAGAAAAGTTAAAAAAATTAAAAAAAAATTGTTTGAAACAGTTTATAACTAGTTTTGAATATTAAGAACTTCTAGAAACAGTTTTGAACTAGGTACAACATGTTTAAAACAGTTTAGAACTACTTAAAATTTATCATGACAGTTGGAACCAGTTTAGAACTTTTTAAATATTTGGACAATCTTTAAAACTGTCTGTAACCACTGAAAACTGTTAACGACATTAAAGAGCTTCTTTCAACTGTTTAGAATTATTTTAAAACAGTAAGAAAGTGTTTAAAATTAGTTACAAACTATTAAGAACTAGTTAGAAACTGTTTAGAACTAGTTAGAAACTGTTCAGAACTAGTATAAACATCATTTAATTTTTTTATACCAATTTTAAATTATTTTGGAGTGTTTAGAATCTTTTACAACTGTTTAAAACCATTTAAAACTGCTTTGTATTAGTTGCAAACTTGTTCAAACCTGTTTGAAAATATTAAAAATAGTTTTAAATAATTTAGACTGTTTAGAACCGCCTAAAACTGGTTAGAACTGGTTTAAAATTGTTTATAATATTTTTGAACTACTTAAAGCTGGTTAGAACAAGTTTAACACTATTTGGAACTAGTTTAAAACTGATTTGTATTAGTTACAAATCTGTTCAAACCTGTTTAAAAATATTAAAAATAGTTTTAACTGAATTTAGAATGTTTAAAACCGCCTAAAAATGTTTAGAACCTTTAAAAAATGTTTAGAACTCGTTTAAAATTATTTATAATATTTTTGTACTAATTAAAACTGTTAAGAACCGGTTTTAAACTATTTGGAACCAGTTTAAAACTGTTTAGAACGAGTTACGAACTGTTTAGAACGAGTTACGAACTGTTTAGAACGAGTTTTTTTCAGAAAAAATTGTGCAGAAACCATTAAAACTGGTTAGAACTCGTTTAATATTGTTCATATTTTTTTTGTACTAATTAAAACTGTTAAAAACCAATTTTAAACTATTTGAAAATAGTTTAAAACTGTTAAGAACGAGTTAAAACTGCTTTATATTAGTTACAAACCTTTTCAAACGTGTTTAAAACTATTAAAACTAATTAAAACTGTTAAAAATCGGGTTTAAACTATTTGGAACGAGATTAAAACTGTTTTGAATAAATAACGAACTGTTTAGAACTGGTTTCAAACTGTTAAGAATCATTTACAGAAACTTAACTTGGTAGAAACTATATAAAATTGTTTAAAATAATTTAGAAATATTAAAATATATACATTGAATCGATTAAAACTGTTTAGAACTACTTAAAACTCTTTAAAACTTGTTTAAAACTGTTTAAAACTAGATGCAAACTATTTAGCACTATTTAAAAAGCAGAACAGAAAAGTGGACAAATCCTAAAATAAAATAAAACTTGTTTTAAACAGTTTACAACTACTTTTGAATATTAAGAATCACTGGAAACTGTTTAGAACTAGTTAGAACCTGTTTATAACAGTTAATAACTACTTAAACGGTCGGTAACCACTGAAAAATGTTAACGACGTTTAATTGCTTCTTTCAACTGTTTAGAATTATTTTTAAACAGTTAAAAATGGTTTAAAATTAGTAACAAACTATTAAGGACTAGTTAGAAATGGTTTTGAACCAGTTAGAAATTGTTTAGAACTAGTTAGAAACTGTTAGGAACTGTTATAAACATCATTAAAAATGTTTACAACAATTTTGAATTATGTTAAACTGTTTAGAATCTTTCAAAACTGTTTAAAACCATTTAAAACTGGTTAGAACTGGTTTAAAATTAATTATAATATTTTTTAAACTAATTAATACTGATTAGAAAAAGTTTAACACCATTAAGAACTAGTTTGAAACTGCTTTGTGTTAGTTACAACTTACAAACCTGTTTAAACCAGTTTAAAACTATTAAAAATAGTTTTAAATTAATTTAGACTATTTAGAACCGTCCTAAAACTGGATAGAACTGATTTAAAAAGTTTAGAATATTTTTGTACTATTTAAAACTGTTAAGAACCGGTTTTAAACTGTTTGGAACGAGTTTAAAACTGTTTTGAATAAATTACAAACTGTTTAGAACTAGTTACAAACTGTTTAGAACTAGTTACGAACTGTTAAGAATTAGTTATAAAAAACTGAACTCGGTAGAAACTATATAAAATTGTCTAAAATAAATTAGAAATATTAAAATATGTATTGACTCGATTAAAACTGTTAAAAACTGTTTAGAACTACTTGAAACTCTTTAGAACCTGTTTAAAACTATTTAAAACTAGATGCAATCTATTTAGCAATATTTCTAAAGTAGAATAGAAAAGTGGAGAATACCTAAAATAAAATAAAACTTGTTTTAAACAGTTTACAACTACGTTTGAATTATATGAATCACTAGAAAGTTTTTAGAACTATCTACAACCTGTTTATAATAGTTTAGAACCACTTAATATTGATCATGACAGTTGGGAACCAGTTTAAAACTTTTTAAAATATTTAGACAATCTTTAAAACAGTCAATAACCACTGAAAACACTTGACGACATTTAACAGCTTCTTTCAACTGTTTAAAATTATTTTAAAACAATTAGAAATTGTTTAAAATTAGTTACAAACTATTAAGAACAAATTAGAAACTATTTAAAACCAGTTAGAAACTGTTTAGAACTAGTTAGAAACGGTTTAGAACCAGTTAAAAACTGTTTAGAACTAGTATAAACATCATTTAATTTTTTTTGACAAATTTTAAATTATTTTAGAGTGTTTAGAATCTTTTAAAACTGTTTAAAACCATTTAAAACTGATTAGAACTGGTTTAAAACTATTTATAATATTTTTAAAACTAATTAGAACTGATTATAACAAGTTTGACACTATTTAGAACTAGTTTAAAACTGTTTTGCATTAGTTAGAAACCTGTTCAAACCTGTTTAAAACTATTAAAAATAGTTTTAAATTAATTTAGACTATTTAGAAATGCCTTAAACTTGTTAAAACTTGTTTAAAATTGTTTATAACATTTTTGTACTAATTAAAACTGTTAAGAACCGGTTGTTAACTATTTGGAACGAGGTTGACAATATTTGGAACTAGTTTAAAACTGTTTTGTATTAGTTACAAACCTGTTCAAACCTGTTTGAAACTATTAAAAATAATGTAAAATTAATTGAGACTGTTTATAACCGCCTAAAATTGTTTAACATATTTTTCTACTATTTAAACTATTAAGAACTAGTTAGAAACTATTTAGAACTAGTAAAATATTTTTAGAAACTAGTATAAACATCATTAAAATATTTTACAACAATTTTGAATTTTTTATACTGTTAAAAATCTTTTAAAACCATTTAAAACTGGTTAGAACTGGTTTAAAACTGTTTATAATATTTTTGAACTAATTAAAACTGGTAGGAACAAATTTGACCCTATTTGGAACTAGTTTAAAACTGCTTTGTATTAGTTACAAACCTGTTCAAACCTGTTTAAAACTATTAAAAATAGTTTTAACTTAAATTAGAATGTTTGGAACCGCCTAAAAATGTTTAGAACCTTTTAAAACTGGTTAGAACTGGTTTAAAATTGTTTATAATATTTCTGAACTAATTAAAACTGATTAGAACAGGTTTGACACTATTTGGAACTAGTTTAAAACTGTTTAGAATAAATTACGAACTGTTTAGAACGAGTTACGAACTGTTAAGAATTATTTACAGAAACTCAACTCAGTAAAAACTATATAAAATTGTTTAAAATAAATTAGAAATATGAAAATATGTATTGTCTCAATTAAAACTGTTAAAAACTGTTTAGAACTACTTGAAACTCTTTAGAACTAGTTGAAAACTGTTCAAAACTAGATGCAAACTATTTACCACTATGTAAAAAGCAAAATAGAAAAGAAGAGAACCATAAAAAAAATTTTTGCAACAGTTTTTAACTACTTTAGAATTTTAGGAACCTCTAAAAACTGTTTAAAACTAGTTACAAACTGTTTATAACAATTTAGTGCTACTTAAACTTGATCATAACAGTTGGGAACCAGTTTGAAACTTTATTAGTTAGAAATGGTTTAAAAATAGTTACAAACTGTTAAGAACTAGTTATAAACTGTTTAAAACCACTGAAATATTGTTAGGAATTAGTATTTAACCTCTTTAAAAATTTTTACACCAATTTTGAATTTTTTAAGACTGTTTAGAATCTTCTAAAACTGTTTAAAACAATTTAAAGCTGTTTACAACCTTTTAAAACTGGTTATAACTGGTTTCAAATTATTTGTAATATTTTTGTTTTAATTAAAATTGATTAGAACTTGTTTTAAACTAGTTGGAACTAGTTTAAAACTGTTTATTATTAGTTACAAACCTGTTCAAACCTGTTTAAGACTATTAGAAACATTTTAAATCATTTCAGACTTTTTAGAACCACTTAAAACTGTTAACAACCTTTTAAAACTGGTTAGAACTGGTTTAAAACTGTTTATAATATTTTTAAACTAATTAAAACTTATTAGAACCAGTTTAAAATTATTTGCAACTATTTAAAAATTGTTTTGTTTCAGTTACTAACATTTAAAAATGTACCAAACAGTTTTGAACTATTTCAGACTGTTTACATTAGTTTAGAACCTATTAAAACTGGTTAGAACTAGTTTACATTGTTTATAATAATAATTTCTGTTTTTTAATAACCAGTTTAAAAATATTATTTAACATATCGAATGATTTAAACTTTTTTGAAAATAGTTTTCAAAACTGTTCTGAACAAGTTTCAAACTGTCGGAAAATATTTTAAAACTGTTTGGAAATGGTTTAAAATTTTTTAATATAATTTAATACTCAATAATTATTTTTCCATTGTACCTTTTGCAGTCCAAGACTCAATTTTTAAATAATCAAAATTAAACATAATAAATCAATTTCAAGTGAATGATTAAATTTTAAGTTGAAGTGGTTTTAAAGTCAATTTTACAACTTTTTTAAATAACAGTTAAAATTTCAGGACTGATTCAAAAATCATAAACAATTGTTAATAACCATAATATTGAAAGGCTGACATATTTTGCTCCAATTGCTATTAAATAAGACCAATAATTTGAATAGGAATAATAATTAGATAAGATAAATTATTAAATAGGGGAGATCACGGCCCAGTGGATAACGGAATCTAGAGTAGATAATAATTTAAACTATTAATTTCGTAAAAAAAAATAAATAGTCTCTCGGAAATTGATCCGATTAAAAAATAGCTAGACTAAATCTATAATTTCGACTATTACATATATATATATATTGGAAACTATTATAAATTAAAATATTAAACAAAAAACATATACAATAATACTTTTTAATTTTTTCAAAATTGAAATACTAAAATCGTTAAAGTGAAATTCACGCGTTTTTCACAAGTGATAAAGATAAATAAATAAATAAAAAACAATAGAGTTATGAGAAAATAAAAATAAAAATCAGCGTATTTTTTCATTTTTTTATAAATGGTTATTTTTGAAAAAGTATTTGCTTTCTGTAAAATCAATGACTGCGTTACACGTCACCTTCGATAACTGGTATTCCGCAGTAGGACAAAGATAAGGGGATGTTTGTGTTTATACATATAGTTAGGTATCATCATGTCAATAAACGTAATATGAACATAAAATAATATGAAAAGTGTCCCTTCGTGCAGCGTATCATGATTCGACGTAACATCGATGGAACATTCGATCTATCTGGTAATTATACTCTCGTGAACTCAAGGGCGCACAAACTTGGACTTTACACTTTTTAAATTTATTTTCCCACAACTTTTGTGTCCGAAAAATTACAATTTTTCACAAAAATCATGGCAAGAAAAAAACTGTGAAACAATTTATTGAAACAAAAAATTTATATATTAAAACGTATCTCCAAGTTTACAGAGTCAATTTTCTTCTTCACTTTTTAGGACAGAAGAATGTAGAACAAGATTTTGCTATTTGTCCGTCTGTCTGTCCGCCCGTCCGTCTGTCCGTCCGTCTGTCTGTCTGTCTGTCCGCCCAACCGTCTGTCTGTTCTTCAGTCCGTCCGTCTGTCCGTCCGTCTGTCTGTCCGTCTGTCTGTCTGCCCATCCATCTGTCTGTTCTTCTGTCCGTCCGTTTGTCTTTCCGTCCGTCCGTCCGCCCGTATGTTCGTCTGTCCGTCCGCCTGTCTGTTCCCCCGCCCGCCCTTCTGTCTGTCCGTCCGTCAGTCCATCCACCTGTCAGTCAGTCCACCTGTCTGTCCGTCCGTATGTTCGCCTGTCCGTCCCTTTGTCTATCCTTCCGTCCGTCCGTCTGTCCGTTAGTCTATCTCTCCGTACATCCGTCTCTCTGTTCGTCTATCCGTCCGTTTGTGTATCCGTCCGTCCGTCTGTCTGTCCGCCCAACCGTCTGTCTGTTCTTCAGTCCGCCCGTCTGCCTGTCCGTCCGTCTGTCTGTCCGCCCATCCATCTGTCTGTTCTTCTGTCCGTCCGTCCGTCCGCCTGTCTGTCCGTCCGTCTGTCCGTCTGTCTGTCCGCCCATCCATCTGTCTGTTCTTCTGTCCGTCCGTATGTTCGTCTGTCCGTCCGCCCGTCAGTCCCCCCGCCCACCCGCCTGTCCGACCGTATTTTCGTCTGTCCGTCTGTTTGTCTATCCGTCCGTTTGTCTGTCCGTCCGTTTGTCTATCTGTCTCTTCGTCTGTCGGTCCGTCCGTCCGTATGTTCGTCTGTTCGTCCGTTTGTCTATCCGTCAGTTCGCCTGTCTGTCCGTCCGTCCGTATGTTCGTCTGTCCGCCTGTCCGTCCGTTTGTTCGTCTGTCTGTCCGTCTGTTCGTCTGTCTGTCCGTCCATATGTTCGTCTGTTTGTCCGTCTGCCTGTCTGTCCGTCCTCCTGCCTGTCTGTCCGATCGTCTGTCTTTTCGCCTGTCCGCCTGTCCGCATGTCTGTCTGTTCATCCGTTTGACTAATTTAATTAGCAAGCATAATTTTGCTCAAATATTAGTCACTTTGTCACAACCTAATTGTAAGTAAAGTAAAAATAATTATTAGACAAAAAAGTAGTTAAAATTTGACTAATTTAATTAGCAGGCAGAAATTTCCCCAAATATTAGTTTTTTCGACATAACCTAATAGTAAGTAAAGTAAAACTAATTATTAGTCATAAAATAACAAAAATATAGTAAATTTTGAATAATTCAATCAGCCTTCAGAGTTTTCCTGAAATTTTAGTTATTTTGACATAATCTAATTGCAAGCTAAGTAAAACTAATTTAAGAACCATTTGACTAATTAAATTAACAGAGGCAGAATTTTGCTCAAATATTAATTATTTTGACATAACCTAATTATTAGTAAAAAAATAACAAAAAAAAATAGTTAAAATTTGACTAATTTAATTAGGAGGATGAATTCTCCTCAAATATTAGTTATTTTATTTTTTTTAATTTTATTTTATATATATTTTTTTTTTAAATTTTTATCATAATCTAAAAAAGAATTTAACTAATAATTAATTATCTTTTACCAAATGATTAATAACTCTTTGAATTATTAACTAACTTTCTACTATCACCATTTAGTATAACTAATTTCTCAGTAAAAATCAATCTGACCACAAGAATTAAAAGAAAATCAAAAAAATAATTCACTGTCGTATTTGTAATGGAAAATAAAAAGTCAACAGATAAAAATTCATCCACGTCTTGCCGTTTTTATTGCATTTTTCGTCATAAATTCTCTATTTTAATGCACAGGAAAGGCTGAAGGTTCATTTCTGTTGCAGTTCATTTAAAAAGTCTCATTATCAAATTACAAAAAGTAGAGAATTATAAAAACTTTTTTCTCAATTATTAAACAACTACTTAAAAAAAAACGAAGATTGCATTTTTCCTAATTTAAATCAATAAAATTATTAAATGCAATTTAAGAATGAATGTTTTTTTTCGCCAATTATTGATTGCACTTAAACAATCAGTGTTTCGAATTACACTTTCTTTTTTTTTCTAGATTTCTTTTTTTCAAGCGCTATACAATATTTAAAATAACACATCAGTTTTTCCAATCTGGCTTGGTTTACAAAATTAACGAGTTCGAATTAAATTTTGGAAGTGAAAAAAATAGAGAGACATTTTTATAATGAAAGACATATAATTAGCCTTTTAAAGGCCACAGTAGCTGGTTAGTTCTTCGATACTACATGGTTTTACGCAACACTCGTCATGGACACCTCGTGAATATCTTCTAAATCGACCACCACCGAATCTTCCGATCATTGCGTTCGCACTTTGTCTGGTTCTAAATGGATACATGTCGTCATAGACGAAAGGAGTGTCGTCTATCTCCATTTCTGAAACAAAAAAATTCACTCAATTTTAAAAAAATTCTCTGGAAAAAAAGTTTTTTACGCAAAATACTAAACTAAATACGTCCGCCTGTCATACCTTCTGTTTGTCCGTCCATCTGTCCGTAATTCCGAATATTTGTCTATCCTTCTGTCCGTCCGTTCGTCTGTCCGTCCATCCGCCCGTTCGTCTGTCCGTCCGTCCATCTGTCCGTCTGTCTGCCCGTTCGTCTGTCAGTCCGTCCGTTTGTCCGACCGTCCGTCTATCAGTCCATCTGTCTGTCCGTCTGTCTGTATTTTCGTTCGCCTGTGTATCCGCCCACCTGTCTGTCTGTCCGTCCGTCTGCCTGTGCCTCCGTCCGACTATCTGTTCGTCCGCCTATCCGCCTGTCTGTCCGTCCGTATGTTCGTCTGTTCGTCCGTCTGCCTGTCTATCCGTCTTCCTGCCCGTCTGTCTGTCCGTAAGTCCGTCTATTTGTCTATCCTTCAGTCCGTCCATCTGTCAGTCTGTCTGTCCGAACGTCTGTCAGTCCGTCCATCTATCAGTCCGTCCGTCTGTCCGTCTTTTCGTCCATCTGTCTATCCGTCCGTCCGTCTGTCTGTCTGTACGTCCGTCCTTCTGTCTGTTCGTCCACCCGCGTGTCTGTCCGTTCGTCTATTTGTCTGTCAGTCCGTCCGTCCTTCCATCTGCCCTTCACAGTCTTGTTTCTTGGTCCGATCGACTTAAGATAATAAATTAGATAATAAAGAGTTCAAATTTGTTGTATAAATCCAATTTTGAATCAATTCTAAAAATTTTGAAACAAGTTCTAAACAGATTTCAATAAGACTGACTGATATTACAAAAGTACAACACGACTAATTTTATTAGTCAAAAAATAACAAAAACATAGTTAAAATTTGACTAATTTAATTAGCAGACAGAATTTTCCTCAAACATTAGTTATTTTGACCTAAATTGTAAGTAAAGTAAAACTAACTATTAGACAAAAAATAACAGAAAAAAACCCTCAATTTAATTCAATTACATAAAAAAAATATTATTTCACGCCATAAATACATTCGGTATTGAATAAAAAGTTTAAAATAAGTCAAATTTGAATATTTTGAATCAGTTGAAAAAACTGTTGATAAAAAAAAAAACCTCGTTCCGAAGATTCGAACCTCGGCATTCGGTGTACCGAAATAGACGCTTTAACCACGCAGCTACGTCGGACTACAATACAAATTTAATTTTTTGATTGTTTTAACGTGTGGTTTCATTATATCGAAGAATTTAGACCAGAATTGAAAAAAATGTCGAGTCAGAGATGAAAAAAAACTAATAAATGTATAAATTTATTGTAAAACTATTTTTTTTTTTAAAAAAAGGAAAAAACAAACCTTGACCGCTCTTTTTAAACATTGAATTGTATTGGCCATTACACATGAGTTGCAAAGCATTCGAAAGATGTTTTCCGCAGTAGTGTTTATTCATTCCCGATCGTTTCTGGACATGTTTGAGAAGATCCAATTGAGCTTTAACCAATTGCGGAATTAAAAGCGACGCAGCAAGCACAAGTGTCACTAGAACGTATAACCGATGCGTGGACATCTGAAAAACACAATATCAGTTTTTAGAAATCCAATCTCATTTTTTTCTTTTAATTAATTTAATATTTTTTAATACTAATTTTTTTTAAATTTTTTTTTTAATTTTTTAAAAAATTTTTTTTTTCTCAAAAATTAAAATTTTTTTAAAATTAACTCTCTAGATCTGAATTAGTTAAAAATAACTAAGTTAGTAGTAAAATCGTGGCTGTTTTTTTGTTTCATCAGTGTTAGTGAAAATTAACTAATTTAGTAAAAAAAAAATTAAGTAAAAATTTAGTAAAAAAATGACTAAAAAATAGTCAAAAATTGACTAGTTGAATTAGTATACAGAATTTTATTAAAATATTAGTTATTTTGACACATAACCTAGAAATAAATTTGACTAATAATAATTAGTTATTTTTTACGAAATAATTAAGTAAAAATATAACTATTTAAATTAGTGACTGATTTTTTGTTTTCAAATTTGATATTTTTAACTTATTCAGATAAAGAGAGAAGGTAAAAAACTAAAATAAAAAATATAGGAGAAATTTTGAAAGAAGAGGATTTAGATAAATAAAAGATTCTCAAAATTTTTATTCAACTTTAATTTATTTTTTAGTATGAAACAAATATATAAACATTTAAAATTTTTTTGTTGATGCAAGATCGCAAATTACGTTTTTATATTTTTGACAGCTTTTTTTCTCATTTTTATTTTTTTGGCGCCTAACTATAATTATAATAGCAATAATAATAATAATAATAATAATAATAATAATAACAATAATAACAATGACAATAATCAATTCATAATAATAATAAATTAAAATAAATAAATTAATTAATTAAAATAATAAAATTCAACTTAGGTATGAATAATAATAATAATAATTCAATTTGAATTTAATTTGCTTTGATCAAAAAAAAAATGAATAAAAAAATAATGATGATAATAATAATAAGAAGAGGAAACGACTCGAGGAAATTGAAAATGTGGATAAATTGGCACTCGTTAATAATAATTAAGTTAAAAATAAATTTGAAGCATAATTTTTTTCATTTATGAAACATATTAAAGAAAAGTTACTACCTACAAAGTTTTATTTTTATCAGTTTATTTATTTAAAAATTGTGAAATTGATCCTTCGTAATTATAGTTTATAATTTTATAATTTTAGAAAATATATACTTTTAAATCATGGACATAGATAAAAGAATAAAATATTTTTTTAAAGAGTCAAAAAAAGAAATTTTTAAAAATATTTTGTATTAAATTTAGATTTAATAATTATATTTATAATAAGAAAAAAATAAAGAAAAAAGGAGGAAAGTAGGACAAATAAAAATAAGAAATAATAATATAAGATAAGATAAAATAAAACTAAATTGGATTAATTAGATTATATAAAATCATTATAATTATTATTAACAATAATTTACCTCTTTTTGGTTTCAATTAAAATTGAATCTTAAATTAAAAATAAAAATATTAAATTTAAATCATGATTTTAATATGACAAATTAATGTTATTAATTTAACTAATTTTTATTGTAAAAAAAAATTATTTTTCATTTTAATATCTTCAATATTAGGTTTTTATTTTAAACTGTTTTAAATTCAAGAAAAAATGATTTTGTTCATTTTAAATTAAATTAGAATTTTAATTTATAAATTTATTTCACATTTAATTTTGAATAGATAAAAATTTCTTAAAATCAAATCGAAATTAATTTCAAATATATTAGATATATTCAAGAAAAAAAATTTTATATAAAAAAATTTGTAAACGCAATTCAAATGTTATTAAAATTTTAACTATTATTCAAAATTTGTTTTAAATCAATTTAAAAATCTTCAGTTCATTAATAGTATAAAAAAATAAAAAATTTCAATTGGTATTAAAATATACCAAAAATTAAAATTAATAAAATAAAAGTAGACAAAAATATATTTTTCATAAAATTTAATTGTGAATAAAAATTAAAAAATAATTGGTAAAATTAAAGAAATTTTAATATAAAAAGTTAAGAAAATAATTCTAATTATGAAAAATCTGCATATTTTATTTACTTATAACAAAAAATCATAAAACTATAGAATAAAAAAAAAGTAAAATATAAAAGAATAAAATACAAAAATGAGTATAAAACCAAATAAATAATATAAAAAACGTAACAGAATATAATTAGATATCGATCCAGTTGTGAAAATACAATTATGACATAATAATGGAAGAAAATAAGATTATTGAGGTGCAATAAACTTGTTTCGAATGATAACTTTCTCGCGGATAATTAAAAATACGTATAATCCTGACTCATTTCTGTTGCCACGAAAGTGCAGTAACATCGAGTATTTGTTGTATCTAATGATTTAATTCTTCTTTTTAATTAGTCTCACATAGTCTCGGATTGAAACGCGCCAACGATATTAATTATAGTCGGTCGTTGGTTGTTTCGTGGAAAATTTTGAACAAGACGGGATTTCCCTTCTTATTTGCTTCTAACCCCAGAGGATCATTGGAACCGAACTACAAACTTGTAATTACGATAATCGGAGAATTTTTATTTTTTATGATAAAAAAGTAAAAAAAAGAAAAAGAAAGTGGTGGGCAGAGAGTTAATTTAAAAATTTGATTTTAGGATTAATATTTTTATTTCATGGAATAAAAAATACGAGATTTTTTTGTGAAAGATATTAAATGGAGGAGAGAATATTTTTTCGAGGGTACAAAAATATGTTTATAAAACGTATATATAAAAATAAGTATATTAAACTGTGTACTTTTTAAAGAAAGGCAAAAAGTCATCTTGCCCCACTTCCTGCATTTTTTAGTTATTTTTTAATCTTTTCTATTAAATTTAATAACTTAACAGTTACTTTTTTCTAGAGAGATTATTTAAAAATCCAATTCTAAGATTAATAGTTTTATTTGATGATATTTAACTGTGTACTTTTTAAGGAAAGGCAAAAAGTCATCTTGCCCCACCCCCTGCATTTTCTAGTTATTTTTCAATCCATTCTATTAGACTTAAAATTTAATAACTTAATAGTTACTTTTTTCCAGAGAGTTAATTTAAAAATCCGCTTTTAGGATTAATATTTTTATTTCATGGAATAAAAAATTCGATATTTTTTTGAGGAGGACTTATTGAATGGAGCTGAGTATATTTTTTTGAGGATACTAAAAGCTGTTTATAAAACGTATGTATAAAAATTAGTATATTAAATTGCGTTCTTTTTAAGAAAAGGCAAAAAGCCATCTTGCCCCACCCCCTGCATTTTTTAGTTACTTTTCAATCCATTCTAGTAGGTATAAAAACTTACTAGTTACTTTTTCCCAGAGTGTTAATTTTAAAAATTCTCTTTTAGGAATAATATTTTTATTTGATGAAACAGAAACTCGAAATTGTTTTAGGAAGACTTATTAAATGGAGCTGAGTATAATTATTTTTTTGAGGGTACAAAAAGCTGTTTATAAAACGTATAAATAAAAATTAGTATATTAAATTGCGTTCTTTTTAAGAAAAGGCAAAAAGCCATCTTGTCCCAGAAATTGGAAATTTGGTTATTGGAAAATTGTGAAAGTGGCTATTGCATAATTAATAAATTAGAAAATTCTTTAAAAACTGATAAAATTAAAAATTGGTAATTTTGTTTTTGGAAAATGGAAAAATTAGAAAATTGGAAAATTAGAAAAATTGGTAAATTGAGAAATAGGTGATTTGGTTAAATTGAAAATTGGTAAATTGGAAAATTGGTAAATAAGAAATATTTAAACTGGTAAATTGAAAAATTGGAAAAGTGGTTTTTGAAAAATTGGCGAACTAAAAAAATTGGAAATATAGCAAATTGAAAAAAAAATAAACTGGTAAATTGAGGAATTGGAGATTTGGAGATTTGGTTCTTGGAAAATTCGTAAATTAGAAAATTGGAAAATAAGTAAATTTGAAAATTCTTTAAACTGATAAAATGAGAAATTTGATGATTAGAAAATAGAGAAATAAGAAAATTGTAAAAGTGATTATTGAAAAATTGTATAAGTTGGAAAGATTGGAAAATTGACAAATTAGAAAATTGGAACAGTGGTTTTTGGAAAATTGGCAAACTAAAAAAATTGGCAAATTGGAAAAAAACTGCAATTTACGAAACTGTAGATTTGGTTAAATTAAGAATTGGTAAAATAGATGATTGGCAAATTAGAAAATTTTTTAACCTGATAAATTTTTCTTGATCAAACAAAAATTAAGAAATTGGAAATTTTGTTTTTGGAAAATAGACAAATTAGAAAATTGGAAAAATTGTTAAATTGAGAAATTGTGCATTTGGGTAAATTGATAATTGGCAAATTACAAAAATTGTTTAAACTGGAAATTGAGAAAATGGAAATTTGGTTATTGGATAAAAATTGGATAAAAAAACTGCAATTTGAAAAATTGTAGATTTGGTTATTGGAAAATTGGTATATTAGAAAATTGGTAAATTAGAAAATTGTCAAATTAGAATATTCTTTTAACTGATAAATTAAAAAATTGGAAAATTGACAAATTAGAAAATTGGAGAAGTGGCTATTGGAAAATTGGTAAATTTTAAAAATTTGTATACTGGTAAATTAAGAAATTGAAAATTTGGTTATTGGCAAATTGTAAAAGTGGATATTTGAAAATTGGTAAATTGGAAAAATGAAAAATTGGTCATTAATAAAAATTTTTAACTGTTAAATTGAGAAATTGGATTTTTGGTTATTGGAAAACTGTCAAAGTGAAAAAATTAATAAAGTCGATAGAAAAATTGGTAAGTTGAGAAATTTGTGATTTTGGTAAATTGAAAATTTGTTAATTGGATAATTGACAAAATAGAAAATTGTAAAACTGGCTATTGGTTAATTGGTAAATTAGAAAAATTTTTAAAATGGTAAATTGAAAAATTGGAAATATTTTTAAACTGGTAAATTGAGAAATTGGAAATTTGGTTATTGAAAAATTGTCAACGTAAAAAAATGGGTAAATTGGAAATTTGGTTATTGGAAAACTGGCAATGTAAAAAAATTAGTAAATTAAAAAAATTGTTAAATTGAGAACTTTGTGATTTGGTTAAATTGAAAATTAATAAATTGGATAATTGTCAAATTAGAAAATCTTTTAAATTGATCAAATGAGAAATTAGTAATTTAATTATTGGAAAATAGACAAATTAGAAAATTGGAAAAGTGGTTATTGAAAAATTGGTTAATTGGAAAATTGGTTAATTGGAAAATTGACAAATTAGAAAATTGGAACACTGGATTCTGGAAAATTGGCAAACTAACTGGCAAATTGAAAAATTAATAAATTGGAAAAAATGAACTGTAATTTGAGAAATTGTAAATTTGGTTAAATTGAAAATTGGTAAATTGGATAATTGTCAAATTAGAAAATCTTTTAAATTGATCAAATGAGAAATTAGAAATTTAATTATTGGAAAATAGACAAATAAGAAAATTGGAAAAGGGGTTATTGAAAAATTGGTTAATTGGAAAATTGGTTAATTGGAAAATTGACAAATTAGAAAATTGGAACACTGGATTCTGGAAAATTGGCAAACTAACTGGCAAATTGAAAAATTAATAAATTGGAAAAAATGAACTGTAATTTGAGAAATTGTAAATTTGGTTAAATTGAAAATTGGTAAATTGGATAATTGGTAAATTAGAAAATTCTTTTAACTGGAATATTGAGAAATCGGAAATTTTGTTTTTGAAAAATAGACAATTTAGAAAATTGAAAAATAGACAATTTAGAAAATTGAAAAATTGTAAAATTTGAAAAATTAGCTAGAAACTAATTCTAAAAATTTCTAAACTAGAAAAATTGGTAAACTGTTAAATTGAGAAATTGGGAAATTGGTTATTGGTAAACTGGCAAAGTAAAGAAATTGATAAATTAAAAAATTGAAAAATTGGAAAATTGAACAACTGAAAAATCAGGAAATTAGTCAATTGAAAAATTGAAAAATTGGAAAATTGGAAAAATGAAAAATTGGAAAATTGGTCAATTAGAAAAATTGTAAAACTGATAAATTGAGAAATTGGAAATTTTGTTATTGGTAAACTGGCAAAGTAAAAAAATTGGTAAATTGAAAAATTATTAAATTAGAAAAATTGGTAAATTGAGATCTTTGTGAATTAGAAAATGTTTTAAACTAGTAATTTGAAAAGTTGGAAAAGTAGTTTTTGGAAAATTAGCAAACTAAAAAAATTGGACAATTGGAAAAAAATAAACTGAAGAATTGAGGAATTGGTATTTAGTAATTGGATAATTGGCAAATTAGAAAATTGAAAAAATTGGTTATTGATAAATTGGTAAATTGGAAAATTCTTTAAACTGATAAATTGAGAAACTGTAAATTTGATTACTGGAAAATTGGTGAATTGGAAAAATTGGAAAATTAGCAATTTAGAAAATTGGAATTGTGGCTACTGGAAAATTGGTAAATTAAAAAATTCTTTAAACTCATAAAATGAGAAATTAGAAATTTGTTTATTGGAAAATAGAGAAATTAGAAAATTGGAAAAGTGGTTCTTGAAAAATTGGAAAAATTGGAAAATTGACAAATTAGAAAATTGGAACTGTGGATTTTGGAAAATTGGCAAACTAAAAAAATTGTCAAATTGAAAAATTAACCAAATGGAAAAAAATAAACTCTAATTTAAGAAATTGTAAATTTAGTTGAATTGAAAATTGGTAAATTGGATAATTGGCAAATCAGAAAATTCTTTAAATTGGAAAATTGAGAAATCGGAAATTTTGTTTTTGGAAAAAAGACAAACTAGAAAATTGAAAAGAAAATTGAATTGGAGAATTGGTACATTTGTAAATTGAAAAATTGAAAAATTGGGAAATTTGTAAATTGAAAAATTGGGAAATTGGTAAATTGAAAAATTGGAAAATTAAAAAATTGGGAAATTGGAAAATTGAAAAATTGGGAAATTGGTAAATTGAAAAATTGAAAAATTATAAAATTGGGCAATTGGAAAATTAAGAAATCAGAAGAACATTATAATTTATCGATAGTATCGCGCTTTTGAAGTTCTAGTAAGTTACAATATTGATACTATTTATTTATTTTTTTTTTTTTTTTTTTTTGTTAAATTGAAAATTGGTAAATTGGATAATTGGCAAATTAGAAAATTCTTTCAACTGGAAAATTGAGAAATCGGAAATTTTGTTTTTGGAAAATAGACAAACTAGAAAATTGAAAAATTGGAAAAATTGGAAAATTAGTTAATTAGAGAAATTGTTAAACTGTTAAATTGAGAAATTGGAGAATTGGTACATTTGTAAATTGAAAAATTGAAAAATTGGGAAATTGGTAAATTGAAAAATTGAGAAATTGAGAAATTGGTAAATTGAAAAATTAAAAAATTGGGAAATTGAAAAATTGGTAAATTGAAAAATTGGGAAATTGGTAAATTAAAAAATGGAAAAATTGCTAAATTTGAAAATTGGAAAATTAAAAAATTGAAAAATTATAAAATTGGGCAATTGGAAAATTAAGAAATCAGAAGAACATTATAATTTGTCGATCGTATCGCGCTTTTGAAGTTCTAGTAAGTTACAATATTTATACTATTTTTTGTTTTTGTTTTTTTTTGTCGTTCATAGTAAAAATTTCATGTTTAGCGTAACGTGTGTGTTTAGACCAATCGAATTTATATAAAGTCATCGCTACAGAGAAAAATTAACATTGCGACTTGAGGAAAACAATGCATCATCGAGATCTTCGATGGTCTTGGTCTATTTTTAGATTATTCTCTTCTAAAAATAATCCACGAAGAGTATACACATTTCTCTGAAGTCGTTTGATGGCTAGGCTGCATCCCATCGATAAAAAAAATCCATCTGCTTTGTCTAGAAGAGCGACCTTTGTTCTTCTTGATTCTATTGATGCTTTGCGTCGACACTCGCCTACTGCAAATGGGCCACTGCAATTACTCTAAACTAATAGAACAATTATTAAGTATGTGAAACAAAAAAAAAAACAAAAATTATCATTATGCCACCAAGGGGCAAGATAGTCTCTTTCTCAATTCGAAATTGTTACGACGATAACGAAACTTGAATTATTAATCTAAAAAAACTTTTGTATCTCTACTCTTGTTAATTGATCATTAAAATCAGAAGTAGATTTTTTTTAAATATTTAAGAGTTTATCACGTGCTGTTAAAAGCAGTTATGGAAGAAGGGAGAGGGTTTAAAAAATTAAATCGAAAAAAATGTATCACTAAAAAAAAAGTCTGGTAATTTTTTCTAGTAAAAAAAATTGAATTTATAAATCATCTTGGTTAATTTCAAATATTTTTAAATTGAAAATTCTTTTGTGATAGTTTTTTTTTCTTATATTGAACACTCAACAGTGAGAGATCGATTTAGAGGTTAGGTTATAGACTTTTGTTTAATTTTGCTTTCTTATGAATAAGTATAATAACTATTTTACGAATATAGTTTTAACTCGCGAAACTGAAGCAATTTTAAGTTAAAAAATATTTTATTATTTGTTTAAACTATTCGTTAAATTAGAATAAATTAACTTTTTATAAGAATCTGTTTTGTGTCATTTGCTCATATCGAAATATTTTAAATAAAAAAATACATAATTATTTTTGCTCTCTAAATCTGAATTAGTTAAAAATAACTAATTATTAGTAAAATCGTGGCTGATTTTTTGTTTCAGCAATTAGTAAAAAAGAACTAATTATTATTAGTAAAATATGACTAATTATTAGTAAAAGAACAACTAAAAAATGCTCAAAATTTGACTAATTAAATTAGTTAACAGAATTTTACTAAAATATTAGTTATTTTGACATAACCTAAAAATGAATTTGACGAATAATTAGTTATTTTTTACTAAAAGATGAGTAGAAATATAATTATTAGTGACAGACTTTTTTGCTTTCAAATTAGTTATTTTTAATTAATTAAAATTTAGTCTTATTATAAAAAAAAAATTCTTTCTAATTTTTAATTATATATCTTTAATTTTAGTTATTCATTCACTTGGAAGTAATTTTTGGTAATTTTTCAGTAAATTATTTAAACTTGTTTCCTCTTTTTAATCAACTTCGTTCATATTCTAGTTATTTTTTTACATCTTAGTAACTTTTTTGTATATTCGTATTATTCATTTCTTTATTTTAAAAAATGTCTTTTTTAAAAAACTAAAATTGTTTCCTTTCTATTCTTATTAGTACTTTTTTTATTCTCATTAATTTAACTTGTACAGACATTTATTTTTTTAATTTTATAGTAACGTTGTCAATTTTTAGTAATTTTTCCTCTTCTTTCAATAATTTGTTTCTTGGTTTTTTCTAGTTTTTTTGCTATTTTTAAAACTTTTTAGTAATTTTTTTTAATCCTTAGATTCTTCTTTGATTTTTTTTATATCATAGTAATTTTTTTCAATTTAGTGATATTTTTCAAATTTCTAGTTACATATCTAGTTATATCTATTTTTTCCCCCGAATTTACATTTTTTTTTTATTTGAAATTTTACCTCTTTACTTTTTAGTTATTCTAGTTACTTTTCAGATTTAAGTTCTGTACTAGTTACTTTTTTCCATTCTTAGTTACTTTTATACAAAACCTAGTTATTTTTTCAAAACCTAAAAATTCTTTCCGAATTTATAGTTTTTTTTTCATTCTCTAATTCTGCACTTACTTTTCAATTATTTCGTTACTTTTTTTTAATTCAAGTTCTGTCCTAGCTACTTTTTTCTTTTCCAGACACTTTTACTCAAAATCTAGTTATTTTTTCACATCCAAGTAATTATTCTCAAATTTCTAGTTTTTTTCCAAAATCCAATTCTAAGAATTTATTTATCAGTTATTCTGGTTACTTTTTTTAGATTCAAGTTCTGTACTAGTTACTTTTTTCCTTTTCTAGAAACTTTTTCGCAAAATCAAGTTTTTTTTCGCATCCTAGTAATTATTCCCGAATATCTAGTTTTTTTAATTTCTAATTTTCCTCTATGCTGTTTAGTTATTCTGGTTACTTTTTTTAGAATCAAAGTCAGTACTAGTTACTTTTTTCCTTTCTTAGTTACTTTTATACTTTTCTGTTATTCTGGTTACTTTTTTTCCTTTTCTAGACACTTTTACTCAAAATCTAGTTATTTTTCACTTCCTAGCAATTATTCCTGAATTTTTAGTTTTTTTTTTAATTTTCTTTTTTACCTCTTTACTTTTCATTTTTTCTGGTTACTTTTTTAAGATTTAAGTTCTGTACTAGTTACTTTTTTTAATTCCTAGTTACTTTTACTCAAAATCTAGTTTTTTTCACATCCTAGTAATTATTCCCTAATTCATAGTTTTTTCCCCATTTTTAATTTTACTTCTTTACCTTCTAGTTATTCTGGTTACTTTTTTACACATTTAAGTTCTATACTAGTTACTTTTTTCTTTCTAGTCACTTTTACTCAAATTCTAGTTATTTTTCACATCCTAGAAATTTTTGCTATTTTCAAATTACCCTTTTTAGGTATAATAGATTTTTTTAAAACGCTTTCAAATTAATTTTTTTTTTAACAAATTTTTAGTTATTTTTTTGCACTTCCTAGTTACTTTTCTCATTTTGTAGTTGTTTTTATTTAATTTCAATTATTTACTTACATTTCAATTTTGTCGTTTATTTTCAAGTTTCTATTAATTTCTGGTTACTTTCCAAAGATTTCTACTCAATTTTTTATTTTTTAATATTTTAGCCTTTTTTAGTAATTTTTCCCCCTTTTCTATAGGGTTTTTTTATTTTTGTCTTGCCTTTAATTCGAAAATTACGCCCTGTTCTAAAATTCTAGTAACATTTCTAACTCTTTTTTTTTCTTTCTTACTACCTAGATATTTTTATCTTTAAATATAATATTCCATCTTTTCTAATTTTACAATTTCTTCCTTAATTTCTAGTAATATATTTACAGTTCTAGTTATTTTCTAACTTAACAGAATTTTTATTACTTTTTAGTAATATCTTACAATTTATAATTTTTTATAACAAATGCGTTTATCTTAACTCTCTAGTCACTTTGTTAACTTCTCGTAGTTTTTTCACTTACCCGAAACTATTTTCATTTCCTAGGTATTTTTTTACTTTCTAGTGATTTTGTCACTTTCTAGTAATTTTTCACTATTTTAATGTAACTTTCTTCGTATTTCAGACATCTTAAAAAATCTCAATAAACAATTTACTTTCTAGTATTTTTTTAATATTCTAGTTATTTTTTTCCTCAACTTTCTTCAATTTCTAAACATTTTGTACTGTTTGGTGATTTTTTCAAATTTGCAGTATTTTTTCTTTAATTTCTAATTCTACTTTCACTTTTTAATAATTTTTCCCCCTTTAACTTATGGTGATTTTTCATTTCCTAGTTATTTTTTTACATTTTCTAGTAATTTTTTTCATCTTCTAGTTTTTTTCACTGCTTCAAAGTAACTTTCTTTCTATTTCAGTTATTTTAAAAAAATCTCAATAAACACTTTAGTTCCTAGTACTTTTTTCAATATTCTAGTTATTTTTTTCCTAAAGTTTCTTCAATTTCTTAACATTTTTTACTCGTTAGTGATGTTTATTCGTATTTGCAGTAGTTTTTTCTTCAATTTTAAATTCTACTTTCACTTTTTAATAATTTTTCCCCCTTTAACTTCTGGTGATTTTTCATTTCCTAGTTATTTTTTTTACTTTCTAGTAATTTTTTCACCTTCTAGTATTTTTTCACTGTTTTAAAGTAACTTTCTTCTTATTTCAGTCATTTTAAAAACATCTCAATAATCACTTTATTTTCTAGTACTTTTTTTCAATATTCCAGTTATTTTTTTTCTAAAAATTCTTTAATTTCTTAACATATTTTACTCGTTAGTGATGTTTATTTGTTTTTGCAGTAATTTTTTTTCAATTACAAATTCTACTTTTACTTTCTAGTAATTTTTCTCTGTTAACTTCTAGTGAATTTTTATTTCCTAGTTATTTTTTACTTTCTAGTAATTATTCCCGAATTTCTAGTTTTTTTCCAAAATTCAATTCTAAGAATTTATTTATCAGTTTTTCTGGTTACTTTTTTCCTTTTCTAAAAACTTTTTCCCAAAATCAAGTTTTTTTCGCATCCTAGTAATTATTCCTGAATTTCTAGTTTTTTTTAATTTTCAATTTTTCTCTATACTTTTTAGTTATTCTGGTTACTTTTTTTAGAATCAAGGTCAGTACTAGTTACTTTTTTCTTTTCTTAGTTACTTTCATACAAAATCTAGTTATTTTTCTACATCCAAGTAATTCTTCCAAATTAAAATTTTTTTCACTGTTTTGAAGTAACTTTCTTTTTATTTTAGTCATTTTAAAAAAATCTCAATAAACATTTTATTTTCTAGTACTTTTTTTTCAATATTCTAGTTTTTTCCCTAGTTTTTTCAATTTCTTAACATTTTTTACTTGTTATAGGATTTTTTTTCGTATTTACAGTAGTTTTTTCTTTAATTTCTAATTCTACTTTCGCTTTTTAGTAACTTTTCCCCCTTTAACTTCTAGTGATTTTTCATTTCCTAGTTATTTTTTAAAATATTTTTTTAGTTTATTTTTATAGTTTTTTTTATCACTGTCTAGTAATTTTTCACTATGTTAAAGTAACTTCTTCTTATTTCGGTAATTTTTAAAAATCTCAATAAATAGTTTACTTTCTAGTACTTTTTTCCAATATTCTAGTTATTTTCTTTACTTTTTAATCTTAGCCGAAATTTCCAAAAATTAGGAAATCCTTTCTTTTTACATAACCTCAAACTAGAAAGTGGTTTTTCACCGCAAATAAAAATATTATTAAAATCAATTTTACCAATTTTTAAAAGACCCAGTTGTACATTTTTCAGAGAAAATTTCATTGTACTCTAATTTGTTCTTAAATAATAATTATTCAACATTTTATGCTATTTTCTTTAAATCTAGTTAAAATCTGTAATTTTAATCCAAATTTAACAAATAATAGCTCATTTTTCTCTTTGAGATGTTCTCTTCAATTTTATTTGCTAGATTTTGTTAAATATTATTTTGTTTAAACATTTCCTAAAAAGCAAGTTTTATTTCTCTAATAACTTTTAACTTTTTTTAACTTTTAACTTTTTATTCTTTTAGCAAAACCCAACAAATAAATCATTCTTTAAATTTAAAGTAAATTTTACTTTATCATCAATTTTCAGTTTCTTATGAATTTTTTTCTATTTCTCAAAACAATTTACTTTCTCCCTTTATTTCTCAAACTTTTTTAAAACAATTACTCTTTATTATTTTCCTTTATTTTTTCAGTTTTGTAATTTTTCCCCCTCTTTAAAAATCTTGATATTTCTTTTCTCTTTTTATCATTCTACTCTTCTCAATAACTTTTTTAATTTTCTCAAATCACCTACATTTTTATACAAATTATTATTTGTTTATTTAATTTTCTGAATTTTTGTTTTTATAATATTTACAATCAGTAAAATTTCCCCTAGTTATTTCGACAATTTTCACAATTTTTTTCCAATCGTCTTTGCGAATAATTTTCAAAATGATTTTATTTTTCAAAAGTTTCGTCACTTTTTCCACTTTCTCTAATTATTTATTTTTTTCATTCTTGTAGAATTTTTATTCCATATTTTTATTTTCTTTATTTCACCAATTTCCCTCGGTTTTTTTCAACCTTTTAATTTTGTCAAAATTATTATTTTTACAAGTTCTCTAGTTTGAGGTTATGTAAATTGAGATAACCTCCTTAAATAACAAAAATAAAAAAATTTAAAAACTGTTAATTTTTCAATAATTTGTCAAGAAAATATCTGTCCTTATTTTGCTGTTTGATAGAAAAAGAAAAAAAAAACGTTAGAAAAATATTACTCTAAAAAGTAGCTATTACGGAATGTGTGGGTGATGTAAATATTTACAGTGTTCTAATTCGATTGGTAAATATTGTTTATACAGTTGTGTATTTAATGGTATCAGAGAGGAGTAGAGAGCATAAAGAAAAAGAGATAAAATTATTTTTAAAAAAAAGTGGTAAAACATTAACTCGGAGACAATTGTACAACAAGAAGAGTGAGCTGTTTTTTTTTCTGTTTCATTATTGCGCCAATTAAAGTAGACGGACGATAGTTGCGAGCTCACACGACACAAACGAGTGAAGCGAGAAAGATATTATTCTGTCTTTGTCAAGCTTCAAATTATCTTCATATCAAGCGCCTCACTCAAACTATTGTATCAGTAGAAATAGAACACACCAATCAGAATTAAATTATCAAACACGCTCTTTTCTATTTTAAGTCGGTTTCTTTTTTAATCTCAATTAAAAAAGATAACATTTCCTTTCTCTGGATAAATTTAAATTAAGACTTTTTAATTATTAATTGGTTATTGATTAGATTCTTCATTTCTCTTTTTTACGAATAATTATTGGTTTTATTCAATTCTAGGTTATGTGAAAAGGAGTTTTTTTTAATGTTACTTAATAATTTTTGATAAATTTCGATTTATGGTGTTCGTAATAATTTTTTAAACAATTTTAAGAATAATGTAGAAATTGTGGAGATTGAATTGAGTCTTCTGGGAAATGAGTTTTTTGAAATAATTGTAAAATTACTGAAACGTTTCTAGGCAATTAAGTGAAGGTCAAATTTGTCTTCTTGTTAAAAATTGTTTCAATTCAAGTTTTATGACATGAAAATTTGTCTTTTTGTATTAACGTTTTTTCTTTTTTATTTATTTATTTAATTCGCACCAAAGTCGGAACTCATCACTTTTTTTATAAATTCAAATTTTAAACGCATCCAAATTTTGAATGCATCCAAATTTTGAACTCATAAAAAATTTAACACACCCAAATTAGACGATTTCAAATTTTGAACGCATCCAAATTTTGAACGCATCAAATTTTTAACGCATCCATACTTTGAATGTATCCAAATTTTGATCGCACACAAATTTTGAACGCATCCATATTTTGAATGCATCCAAATTTTGAACGCATGCAAAATTTGAAGGTATCCAAATTTTGAACGAATACCAATTTTGAACGCATCCATATTTTGAATGCATCCAAAATTTGAACGCATCCAAATTTTTAACGCATCCATATTTTGAATTCATCCAAATTTTGAACGCATCAAAAATTTGAACACGCCCAAATTAGACGCATCCAAATTTTGAATTCATCCCAATTTTGAAAGCATCCAAATTTGGAACGCATACCAATTTTGAACGTATGCATATTTTGAATTCATCCAAATTTTGAACGCATTTAAAATTTGAACACGCCCAAATTAGACGCATCCAAATTTTGAATTCATCCCAATTTTGAACGCATCCAAATTTTGATCGCACACAAATTTTGAACGCATCCATATTTTGAATGCATCCAAATTTTGAACGCATGCAAAATTTGAATGTATCCAAATTTTGAACGTATACCAATTTTGAACGCATCCATATTTTGAATGCATCCAAAATTTGAACGCATCCAAATTTTTAACGCATCCATATTTTGAATTCATCCAAATTTTGAACGCATCAAAAATTTGAACACGCCCAAATTAGACGCATCCAAATTTTGAATTCATCCCAATTTTGAACGCATCCAAATTTGGAACGCATACCAATTTTGAACGTATGCATATTTTGAATTCATCCAAATTTTGAACGCATTTAAAATTTGAACACGCCCAAATTAGACGCATCCAAATTTTGAATTCATCCCAATTTTGAACGCATCCAAATTTAGAACGCATACCAATTTTGAACGTATGCATATTTTGAATTCATCCAAATTTTGAACGCCTTTAAAATTTGAACACACCCAAATTAGACGCATCCAAATTTTGAACGCATGCAAATTTTGAACGCATCCATATTTTGAATTCATCTAAATTTTGAACGCATTAAAAATTTGAACACACCCAAATTAGACGCATCCAAATTTTGAATTCATCCAAATTTTGAACGCATCCAAATTTGGAACGCATACCAATTTTGAACTTATGCACATTTTGAATTCATCCAAATTTTGAACGCATTTAAAATTTGAACACACCCAAATTAGACGCATTCAAATTTTGAACGCATGCAAAGTTTGAACGCATGCAAATTTTGAACGCATCCATATTTTGAATTCATCTACATTTTAAACGCATTAAAAATTTGAACACACCCAAATTTTTAACGCATCCATATTTTGAATTCATCCAAATTTTGAACGCATCAAAAATTTGAACACGCCCAAATTAGACGCATCCAAATTTTGAATTCATCCCAATTTTGAACGCATCCAAATTTGGAACGCATACCAATTTTGAACGTATGCATATTTTGAATTCATCCAAATTTTGAACGCCTTTAAAATTTGAACACACCCAAATTAGACGCATCCAAATTTTGAACGCATGCAAATTTTGAACGCATCCATATTTTGAATTCATCTAAATTTTGAACGCATTAAAAATTTGAACACACCCAAATTAGACGCATCCAAATTTTGAATTTATCCAAATTTTGAACGCATCCAAATTTGGAACGGATACCAATTTTGAACTTATGCACATTTTGAATTCATCCAAATTTTGAACGCATTTAAAATTTGAACACACCCAAATTAGACGCATCCAAATTTTGAATTCATCCAAATTTTGAACGCATCCAAATTTGGAACGCATACCACTTTTGAACTTATGCACATTTTGAATTCATCCAAATTTTGAACGCATTTAAAATTTGAACACACCCAAATTAGACGCATCCAAATTTTGAACGCATCCATATTTTGAATTCATCTAAATTTTGAACGCATCCATATTTTGAATTCATCCAAATTTTGAACGCATCAAAAATTCGAACACGCCCAAATTAGACGCATCCAAATTTTGAACGCATCCAAATTTGAAACGCAAACAAATTTTGAACGCATACATATTTTAAATTCATCCAAATTTTGAACGCATTTAAAATTTGAACACACCCAAATTAGACGCATCCAAATTTTGAACGCATGCAAATTTTGAACGCATCCATATTTTGAATTCACCTAAATTTTGAACGCATTAAAAATTTGAACACACCCAAATTAGACGCATTTAAATTTTGAACGCATCCAAATTAAGAATCCATTTTTGAACAAATTTAATTAATAATTTATCCAAATTTAAAAAACTCAAAATAAGTATTTATTTTTCAGCACAAAAGCCTTTGTTGAAAAAGAAGCGATTTTACGATCTGATCCAATTTGATTGAAAGAGAATCGATTAAATTTTGACATAGATTGATAGTTTTTGTAATTTGTCGAGATATCTCTGATTCGCTTTTTTTGCTCTCGAGCACTTTACATTACATTGTACTTTTATCGATCTCTTGGCAACTCCAAGTGGCACGAGATAATTAGAATTATATTGTTCTTGAGGCTCTCTGCTCTAATTCCGGGGGTTATGATATTTTAATTAATTGGAGCACAACTTTTTGATTCTGATCAATGAGGCTTTTGTACTCGCGGCTTGAAATTGCTCTTGTTCTCGAAAATGTTATTAATTTTTTCCCGGCAAAATTGACTAAATTTAAAGTGTTTCTCAATTTCTGAAAATAGAAATTTCCTATATATACCTATTTTTTTCTCTCTCTTGCAACTTTAATTGTTCGTAAAAATTTAATTAGAGAAGACTTGGGAGCCACTTAAATATTATTTATCTCACCAGTTTCGAGGTACAGTTTGAAGAGAGTTCTCAAAAGTTTGGCACTTGATTCGAAAAGGTTTCTCCAACTCTGCAAATGAAAAATTCAGTTTGGGAAACAAATTTTAAGTGAAAAATAGAGTCTACTTTTTGTTTTGATTTAATTACAAAAATTTATACGTTCATAATTATTAAAATCATCCAAATTTGAATCAATGAAAAAAAATTGATTAATGCAATTCTGAACGTACCCAAATTTAGATAAATTCATTTTAAATGCATCCAGATTTAGAATTATTTAATTCTAAAAGTATCCAAATTTCAATTAAATTAATTTTGAACCCACCCAAATTGGAAGGCATCCATTTTTAAAGAAATTTAATTTTAAACGCATTTTTTTATAATTTCTAAATTTGAACACATCCATTTTTAAAAGCACCCGAATTTGGATGAATTTAATTTCGAACCCACCAAAATTGGAACGCATCCATGTTTAAAGAAATTTAATTTTAAACGCATTTTTCTTTGATAATTTCTAATTTTGAACACATCCATTTTTAAACGCATCCAAATTTGGATTAATTTAATTTTAAAAGCCTAAAAATTTGGATGAATCCAATTTTGAACGCTGTCAAATTTGTGTGAATTTAATTCTCAAAATGTCTTAATTTAGTAAATTCAATTTTGAACGCAACCAAATTAAAAAGTTTCGAGATTCAAATCTTCCTTTTTTGGATGAATTCAGTTTTGAACGCAAACATTTTTAAACGCGTTTAAATACGGATAAATTCAATTCTCAGCTTATTGTTATTTAGATAAATCCAATTTTGAACGCATCCAAATTTTGAATGAATCCAAATTTTGAACGCATCCATATTTTGAATGCATCCAAATTTTGAACGCATCAAAAATTTAACACACCCAAATTTAGACGCATCCAAATTTTGATCGCATACAAATTTTGAACACATTGATATTTTGTATGCATCCAAATTTTGAACGCATCCAAATTTTGAACGCATTCATATTTTATATGCATCCAAGTTTTGAACGCATCCAAATGTTGAACGCATTACATTTTTAACGCATCTAAATTTTAAATGCATCAAACTTGGCCATAAATTCAATTTTTAAAGAAGCCAAATTTACAAGAATTCACATTTGAACGCAACCAAATTTTGGATTAATTTGATTACCAACGCATCCAAATTTGACTGAATGCAATTTTAAACGTAACCAAATTTGAATAAAACCGATTCTCAACTAATTTGGATAAATCGATTTTTGAACACATCCAAATTTAGATTAATGCAATTCCGAACTTATCCAATTTTGGATAAATAAAATTTCAAAGTCACCAAAATCCAAAATTATCCATTTTTAAATTACTTTAATTTTTAAAGAACTCAAATTTTTACGAATCCACATTTGAACCCATCCAAATTTAGATTACTGCAAATTCAAACGTATCCAAAGTTTGGTAAATTAAATTTCAAACTCGACGAAATTGAAACTTATCCATATTTAAATCAGTATAATTTTTAATGAACCAAAATTAACAAAAAATCACATTTGAACGCATCCAAATTTTTGGATTAATTTAATTTCCAACGCATCCAAATTTGACTAAATGCAATTTTAAACGTAACCGACTTTAAATAAATTCATTTTTCAACTAATTTGGATAAATCGAATTTTGAACGCATCCAAATTTGGATAAATCCTTTTTTAAATGCATCCAGATTTGGATACATCCGTTTTTGAACGCATCCAAATTTGGATAAATCCATTTTTTAACGCATCCAAATTTGGATGAATCCATTTTTGAACACGTCCAAATTTAGATTAATCCAGTACTGAACGCATCCAAATTTAAAAGTACCAAGATTTAATTGCGTCTTTTTTTGGCTAAATCCATTTTTGAACGCATCCAAATTTGGATAAATCCATTTTTGAACGCATCTCAATTTGGATAAATCCATTTTTGAACGCGTCCAAATTTAGATTAATCCAGTACTGAACGCATCTAAATTTGAAAGTACCAAAGATTCAATTGCATCTTTTTTGGATGCATTTAGGTTTGAACGCTTCCAAATTCTGATGAATTTAACTTCCAAAGAATTCAAATTTTTGTGAATACAATTATGAACACATCCAAATTTAGATTAATGTAAATCGGAACGCATCCAAATTAAAATAAATCAAAATTTAAACTTATCGAAATCGGAAATTATCCATTTTGAAATTGCTTTAATTTTTAAAGAACCCTCATTTTTACGAATCCACATTTAAACGCATCCAAATTTAGATTAATACAATTCCAAATCCATCCAAATTTGGATAAATTAAATTTATATACTCTCCGAAATTGGAACTTATCCATTTTACTTTAATTTTTAAAAAACCCAAATTTTGACTAATCCACATTTGAACGCATCCAAATTTTGGATCAATTTGATTTCCAACGCATTCAAATGTGACTGAATGCAATTTTAAACGTAACCGAAATTGAATAAATTTAATTTTCAACTGATTTGGATAAATCGATTTTTGAACGCATCCAAATTTGGATAAATCCATTTTGAACGCATCCAAATTTGGGTAAATCCATTTTTGAATGCATCCAGATTTGGATAAATCCATTTTCGAACGCGTCCAAATTTAGCTTAATCCAGTACTGAACGTATCCAAATTTGAAAGCACCAAGACCCCAATTTTTACGAATCCACATTTGAACGCATCCAAATTTATATTAATGCAATTCCAAACCTATCAAAATTTGGATAAATTAAATTTTAAACTCACCAAAATTAGAAATTATCCATTTTTAAAGAACCCCAATTTTTACGAATCCACATTTGAACGCATCCAAATTTTGGATAAATTTGATTTCCAGCGCATTCAAATGTGACTAAATGTAATTTTAAACGGAACCGAAATTGAATAAATTTAATTTTCAACTGATCTGGATAAATCGATTTTTGAACGCATCCATATTTGGATAAATCCATTTTTGAACGCATCCGAATTTGGATAAATACATTTTTGAACGCATCCAAATTTTAATAAATCTAATTTTTAAACTCACCGAAATTGGAACTTATCCATTTTACTTTAATTTTTAAAAAACGCAAGTTTTGACTAATCCACATTTGAACGCATCCAAAATTTGGATAAATTTGATTTCCAACGCATTCAAATGTGACTAAATGTAATTTTACACGGAACCGAAATTGAATAAATTTAATTTTCAACTGATCTGGTTAAATCGATTTTTGAACGCATCCATATTTGGATAAATCCATTTTTGAACGCATCCAGATTTGGGTAAATCCATTTTTGAATGCATCCAAATTTGTATAAATTCATTTTTGAACGCGTCCAAATTTGGGTAAATCCATTTTTGAACGCATCCAGATTTGGGTAAATCCATTATTGAATGCATCCAAATTTGTATAAATTCATTTTTGAACGCATCCAGATTTGGATATATCCATTTTTGAACGCATCCAAATGTGGATAAATCCATTTTCGAACGCGTCCAAATTTAGATTAATCCAGTACTGAACGTATCCAAATTTTAAAGTACCAAGGCCCCATTTTTTACGAATCCACATTTGAACGCATCCAAATTTTGGATAAATTTGATTTCCAACACATTCAAATGTTACTAAATGCAAATTTAAACGTAACTGAAATTGAATAAATTTAATTTTCAACTGATTTGAATAAATCCATTTTTGAACGCATCCAAATTTGAATAAATTAATTCTTGAATGCATCCGAATTTGGATAAATACATTTTTGAACGCATCCAAATTTTGATAAATCTAATTTTTAAACTCACCGACATGAGAACTTATCCATTCTTAATTTACTTTAAATTTTAAAGAACCCAAATTTACAAGTTTTCACATTTCAACGCATCCAAATTCAATCCCTCCAGATTCAATCTCATTATATTTTTACTAATTCAATTTTGAACTTATCAACTTTTAAATTCATCCAAATTTGTTGAAATTTTTCAATTTTGCATAAAACAAATTTTTCTTTAATTCAATTTTTAACTCAAAATCAATAATTTAAAAAAATTTTTAAATTTCATTTTTAATCAAATCCAGAAAACACTCACCGTTATTGGTCGATTGTAGTTGAAGATCTTGTCAATTAGTAGCTAAATATCACTTTAAATATCACAGCCACGTATTAAAATGAAATGAATAGATGAAATTTACAATTTCCGATTTAATTTTGCCGGGGAGTGTTGTGTAATTTTGAAGCCGTGGACCGATAGTTTCTTCATTAATCGTGTAAAATGTTTCTGAGCGATTCGAATAACTTGAAAAAGGTGTTGATTTTTTGGCAGGATTTCCTCTCTTCTGGGACACATTTATGCGAATCTTCCGAGATAACTGATAATTGGAGGGACTTTTTCAAATCCCTAGCAACTTGTTTTTTTTTTTTATTCTGCAATTTTGAAGATTTTTTTTTTATTTTTTTGTGTCCTGCGCCTTTGGATCCAGCTTCCGGTTCTGGATCTGGAGCCTTGTGTAAAGGCCGAAGACCGGCCAACACTGAACAAGAGTCCAGCAACAAACTTTCCTCTCTTCACAGGATTGTTTGATAATCTCCGTTTAAGAAGGGAGGTCATTCCGTAACGATAAATTTTCTGCGACGAAGTTTTTTGTCTTAAAAAATTGCAATAATCACTTCTCCAAGATTCTTGTTTCTTTAAATTGTTCTCGGTTATAAAAAAAAAGAAAAAAAAATTGAAAATGAAATTATTAAAATTGGGATTACAGAATGGAGACTTTTTTTATGAAATTAAATTCCCGGTTTTTTGTGGTTACAAATTTTTGAAGAATTGAAAATAGTATTTTTAGTTTTGAGAAATTCGACTTTATAATTTATGTAATTTACTTATTCTTATAATCTTATTAATTGAAATTAAAGTTTAAAAGATTTTTTTTTAGAGGTAAAAAATGAGGAAAATAATTGTCAATTGGAAAGGAAATTTGAAAAATGAATAGATTAATAGACAATTAAAATAAAAATGGAAAAAATTAAATAGGGAGTATTAAATTTGAGGAAAATGTTGCAAATTAAAAAATTTAGGAAGTTATATTGCACGCATTTGGCAATTGGATTGAGAATCGAAAAAATTAATTAAAATTCAAAAAAATAATTGAAAATTAAAGAAAGATATTAAAAATTGAGGAATGGAATTGAAATTTAAAGAATATGATTAAAAATTTAAAGACAATAATTGAAAAAAGGCAAGAATTAATAAATGTAGAAGAAAACAATTGGAAACTGAAGAATTGAAATAGAAATTGAAGAATGGAATTAAAAATTTTAAAAAATAATTGAACAATTGTATTTAAAATTAAAGAAACTTAATGACAATAATCGAAAAAATAATAGAAAAAAAGTTGATAATTTTTTAATATTAAAGAAACTAATTGAAAATTGAAAAGTGGAATTTAAATTTAAAGAAAATAACTGAGAATTGAAGAGAAAAATTCTAAAATTGAATAATTGAATTAAAATTTAAAAACAATTATTATGAGTAAAAAAATAAATTGAAAAATTCCGAGAATTATTAAATATTGAGGAATTAATTGAAAATTGATAAAAAATAATTGAAAATTAAAGAAAATATTTGAGAATTGAAGAAAATAATTAAAAATTAAAAAATTAAATGGAAATTTCAAGAAAATACTTTATAATTAAAAGAAAAATATGACGAAATCAATTAAAATTTGACGAAAATAATTAAGAATTGAAAAACAAATTCTAAAAATGGTGAGAATAATCGGCATTCGAATCAAATTTTTTTTTCAAATTATTGAATAATCGTAAAATTGGAGGAAAATAAAAAATTTTCAATTAAAAACTGATTAAAATTATGGAAAAAAATGTAGAAAGTAAATGAAAATTAAAAATGTATTGAAATTTCAAGAAAATTATTGAATAAAATAAATCAAAAACGAAGAATGCAAAGATTGAAGAAAATAATTGAGAATTCATCAAAATAATTAAAAACTAAAGACATAATTGAAGACTAAAGAGTTAAATTGAAATTTTAAGGGAACAGTTCATAATTGAAATAAAAATTACAAAATTACTAAAATAATTAAATATTAATTAAAATAAGTGAGAAATAAGGAAAATAATTGAATAAAGAAAAATTCAAAAACCGGTGAGAATAATCGTCAACAGAACAAAAAATTCAAAAGAAGTAAAGAATAATTATAAAATTTAAAGAGAATAATTGAAAATTGAAAATTTTGTAGGAAATAATTGAAAATTGCGGAAAATAATCAATAATAATATAATTAAAGGAAATAGTTGAAAAATAACGAGAATAATTGAAAAATTAAATAAAATATATATAAAAAATGACAAATATAATTTTTAATTGAAAACAAAATTTTAAAATCGACTAGATTAATAGAGAACTGAAAACAATAATTGAAAAAATTAAACAAGAAATATTAAATTTAAAGAAAATAATTGCAAATTAGAAAATTAAGAAAATTATAGGAATAATTGTTGGAAACTGAAAATCGATAAAAAATAATTGAAAATTAAAGAAAATATTTGGAAATTGAAGGAAATAAATAAAAATTGAAGAAATAAATTTGAAATTAAAAAATTAAATGGAAATTTCAAGAAAGTACTTTATAATTAAAAGAAAAATTACAATATGACGAAATTAATTAAATTTTGACGAAAATAATTAATTATTAAAAAAATAATTAAGAAAAAAATAATTCTAGAAACGGTGAGAATAATCGGTGTTCGAGCAAGATTTTTTTTTAAAATTATTAAAAATCGTAAAATTGTGGAAAAATAAAAAATTTTTAATTGAAAACTGATGAAAATTATGAAAAAAAATGTAGAAAATAACTGAAAATTGAAGAATTGTATTGAAATTTTAAGAAAATTATTGAATATATTAAATGAAAAAGGAAAAATGAAATTTAAGATTGAAGAAAATAATTCAGAATTGAACAAAATAATTAAAAACTGAAGAAATAAATTGAAGATTAAAAAGTTAAATTGAAATTTTAAGGAAACAGTTGATAATTGAAATAAAAATTACAAAATTACTAAAATAATTAAATATTAATGGAAATAATTGAGAAATAAGGAAAATAATTGAATAAAAAAAAAATTTAAAAACCGGCGAATTAAAATTAGAAACTTAAAAAAATAATTGAACAATTGTGTTTAAATTTAAAGAAACATAATGATAATCGTAAAAAATAATAGAAAAAAGGCGATAAATTTGTAATACCTATTAAATAAATAATTGAAATTCAATTTGAAAAGTGGAATTTAAATTTTAAAAAAATAACTGAGAATTGAAGAAAATAATTCTTGAATTGAATAATTGAATTGGAAATTTAAAATCATTTTTACGTGTAAAAATAATTGGAAAGATACTAGAATTATTGATTACTGAGGAATTAATTAAAAAACGATAAAAATAATTGAAAATTAATTAAAATGTTTGAGAATTGAAGAAAATAATTGAAAATATTGTAGAAATAAATTGGAAATTAAAGTATTAAATGGAAATTTTAAGAAAATAATTGATAATTAATTAAAGGAAAAATTACAATATGACGAAAACAATTAACTATTAAATCAATAAATTTACAATTAAAAAAAATAAAAAAATGTTCAGAATAAACGGCGTTTGAATAAAGAATTTTTTTTGAAATTAATGAAAATAATCACAAAATTGAAAAAAGAATATTAAATTATCAATTGAAAATTGATAAAAATTATGGAAAAAATTGTAAAAATTAAATAAAAATTGAAGAATTATATTGAAATTTCAAGAAAATATTTGATAAAAATTGAAAAAATAAGTGAATTATTGAATATTGAATAAAATAACTGAAAAACGAAAAATACAATTGAATTTAAATTGTCAATTGAAAAAAATAATTGAAAAAATCTGAGAATTTTTTAATATTGAGGAATTAATTGAAAATCGAAAGGAATAATTAACAATTAAAGAAAATACTTGAGAATTGAAGAAAATAATTAAAAATTAAAGAAATAAATTGGAAATTGAAGAATTAACTGGAAGTTTTAAGAAAATAGTTGATAATTAAAAGAAAAATTACAATATGACGAAAATAATTAACTATTAAAAAATAATTAGGAATTAAATAAAAAATTCTAAAATTGTGAGATTAATCGTCATTCGAACAAAATTTTTTTTTAAATTATGAAAAAAATTTAGAAAAAAAATAAAAATTGAAGAATTGTATTGAAATTTCAAGAAAATTATTGAATAAAAAAAATGAAGAACGAAGAATGCAATTAAAAATTGAAAAAAATAATTGAGAATTGAACAAAATAATTAAAAACTAACGAAATAAATTAAAGATTAAAAAGTTAAATTGAAATTTTAAGGAAACAGTTGATAATTGAAATAAAAATTACAAAATGACTAAAATAATGAAATATTAATGAAAATAGTTAAAAATTGCGGAAAATAATTAATAATTAAAGAAAATAGTTGAAAAATAACCAGAATAATTGAAAAATTAAAAAAAATATATTTAAAAAATGACGAATATAATTTGCAATCGAAAACAAAATTTTAAAAACGACTAAATTAATAGACAATTTAAAATCAATCATTGAAAAAATTAAACAAAAAATATTAAATTTAAAGAAAATACTTCGAAATTAAAAAATTAAGAATATTATAGCAATAATTGTTTGAAATGATAGAATTTGTGACACCTGAATTAAAAATCGAAAAAAAAATTAAAATTGAAAAAATACTTGCTAATTGAAGAAAATAATTAAAATTTGAATAATTGAATTGGAATTTAAAAACAATTTTCATGAGTGAAAATCCGAGAATTATTGAATATTGATGAATTAATTGAAAATCGATAAAAAATAATTGAAAATTAAAGAAAATATTTGAGAATTGAAGAAAATAATAAAAAATTGAAGAAATAAATTTGAAATTAAAAGATTAAATGGAAATTTCAAGAAAATACTTTATAATTAAAAGAAAAATTACAATATGACAAAATTAACTATTTTTTGACGAAAATAATTAACTTTTAAAAAAATAATTAAGAATTGAAAAAAATCGAAAAATGGTGATAATAATCTGTTTTCAAACTAAAGATTTTTTAAATTAAATAAACAATCATAAAATTGAAAGAGAATAATAAATTGTCATTTTGAAAACTGATTAAAATTATGAACAAAGTTGTAGAAGATAAATGAAAATTGAAGAAATTAATTTGAAATTGAAATAATAATAATTTAATATTAAAGGTAATAATTAAAAATAAGTATAGAATAATTATAAAATTTAAAGAGAATAATTTTATTTTTTCCGTAGGCTTTTCTCTGCGCTGATCATTTTACTAACTCGAAATAATGAATTTAGTAAAATTTCTCAAACGCAAAAAAATGTTTATACTGCAATAACAATTTGAGATGAAAATATACAATTTCTTATTTGTATTTTTTTCGTCAATTTAATAAGTTCTTTTCAAAATAATAATATAATATTTCAAAAATACACGTTTAATGAAAATGTGTTTCAAAGTTTAAGATTTTTACCGATAATCTACTTCCCTAAACAATTAAGAGATTTGTTTATAAAATTTTGTTAATGCAGCCTAATGGAGATAAGTAATCAATGAAAGTTTAGTTTATCGGAGTTATAAACACGTTTGTAAATTATAATTCAACTTTGACCCTGTATTGACACTTAAAAAAACAAATTTGCTTTAACAATCTAATTCTAATAATACGTTAACAATTGATGTTCAATGTCAGTACGAAATGACAAAATACTATATTTGAGTAAACAAATTCATTCACATAACCTCAAATTAGAAAGTCGCTTTTCACCTCAAATAAAAATATTATTCAAATTAATTTCATCAAATTTTGAAAGATCCAGTTGTACTTGTTTCGGAAAAAATTAAGTTGAATCAAATAATAATAAAAAATACGTAAAGAACAAATTTTATTTGTTTAATAACTTTTAAACAAAATATTATTCAACAAAATTCAACAAATAAAATTCTAGATAAGATTTCAAAATTTGGTGAAATTAATTTTAATAATAGTTTTATTTGATGGGAACAGTCACATTTGTCAGTTTGAGGTTATGTCAAGAAAAAAATATGTTTATTTAAAAAAATGTTCAAATAAGACGAGTTTTTTATTTTTTATTATAAATAATTGATAAAGAAATTAATATGGTGATTGAACGATGAGGAAAATAGAAATGCACAAAGTCATATAACATGATTGGAAATATGTATTCATGTATAATTCAACTAGTGGCGTGAAAACTTTGGGAAGTGACAGTTGAATAAAAAAAATTAGAACTGTAGGTTAAGGGGATGTACATAAATTACTTGTCCACTCAAGAGAAACTGATGGGCTTCAATTTTAACACTCGTGTCACGAAAAGGCATTAATTTCGTCAAATTAATTTTTTGTTCCGAATTTTCACTTGAATTTATTGACATTTTAAAACTTTGACTCTAAATTAGTAAAAAAAATCACTTAACGGTAAAAAAAAAGTAATTATTTAAAGTAGTGAATTTCTACTAATAATTTAGTTTAAAAAAAAACAAAGTTTAGTTAAAAAGTTGAAAATTAAAAAAAAACTACATTTTAGGTCAAGTTAAAATAAGTGAAGTTTTAGTAAAATTTGAAAATTAATTTTTTTAATTAATTAATTAATTAATTATAATATTTTCAATATTATAATCCGAAGTTAAGTGTATTTGGATTTTAAATGATTCAAGATTAAAATTATTTAAATTTGAGTTAGTTTTAAATTAAAAGGTTAGAAGCGAAATTGTAATTATAAGTTAAAAGGTAATTAAAAATTTGAAAAAAAATTAAAAAGGTAATTAAAAATTTGAAAAATATTCAAATTTGATTTAAATCAGAATTAAGAGATTATAATTTGTATGAATTAATTAAACAAAGCACTCAAATTGGTATTATTTAAAAATTAAGAAATTCTATTTTTAATTAATTTCAAAGTCAAAATAAGTAGATATTTTTATACCAATTTTCGGAATTTTTAACAAAAAATGAATTTTATTTGTGAAAAGAATTTTCTTAAAAACGGTGTGAAAATTTGCAAGTTTTCTCTGCCATGAAAAATTGTAGAAAAACTAAAATCAATATTGTCATAATAGTTTATAAATAAACACGAAAATCAATTTTTTCATAAAATAAATCAAGGTATTGTGTAACATTGGAAAAATTGAAAAATCGCTATTGTTATTCAAATTTCTAAACAACGATATGGCAAATTTTACGATTTTAAATCAATTTTGTGTCAATATTGTAAAATTACCCAAATAGTTAATTTTGTTTAATTTACCAAACTAAATAAATCAATAAATAAATTTTCAATTCACTGAATTAAAAAAAAGGGAGGAATATATGACATCTGGTTTTATTGCTTGGAACTAAACAAATAATTTTCTGTCGATAAAATCAATTTCTAAGTTTAAAATAAAAAATATGCAATAAATATTAAAAATATACAAATATACAAATATAAAATATACTAATGTAAAATATACAAATTTTATACTATCTTAATTATTATTTTTCTATTTAAAATATTTAATTTGAAAAAAATTCGTTTCTGTTAAAAAAAACTTAATTCGGATTTTTATGTATCTTAAAATTTTTTAAATAAAAATTGACTTTTTTATTAAAAGCTTGTTTACCTAGAAATCGAAAGACAAACGATGGGGTAAGCAAATTCTGCTTCGGGATCTTCTATTGTTGTTCTGAAAAAAATAAAATACAGAATTAAACATAATTAAGAAATTGATCGGGTTTTTTTTTCTTTTTTTTTTAAAATAGATATTTTGTCAATTCAGTACGATTTAGAAATCATTAGAAACACTTGTTCACAAATTGAGGATTAAAAAAAATGAAAAATGGAAAATCACTAATTTATTGGACCCACCAGGGGCAAGTTGGTTTTCTAGACTCTAAGAACAATGATCTCGACAAAAAATAATTGTATAATTATATTATTCTACAAAATTATATGATTAAATTAAAACGGATCAATTTGCCCCTATCAGGGGCAAGTTGGTTTATAAGACTCGAAAAGCAAAGATCTCGACAAAAAATAATTGTACAATTTCTCAATTATTTTTACAAAATATGATTTCTGTTTTTCAAATTAAAATTTTTTTTTTCATTTGGTTTTATATCAAACAAATTCTATAATTTTCTCAAGTTTTTTCTAAATTTTTATAATTATCTCTAATTTTCCATTATTTTTATCATTTTTCAAGTAGTCTTATTTATCTCAAATATATTTTGCAATTTTTTCAATTTTTTTTTTACAACTTTCTATTATTGTCTTCAATTTTCAATTATTTCTATCATTTTTCAATTACTTTTTTTCATTTTCAATTATTTTTTCAAATAATTTTCTAATTTAATTTTTTTTATTATTAATCTTAAATTTCAGTTATTTTTTCAATTTATAATTATTTTTATTATTCTGCAATTACTTTCTTTTATTACAAATATATGTTGTAATTTTTTTAATTACCCCTCACAAATTAAAATAATTTTCTTCAATTCTCAAATATTTTTATTATTTTGCAAATATTTTCTTGAATTTTTTATTATTTTCCTTGTTCTTCAATTAATTTCCTAGATTTTAAAATATTTTTTTAAAATTTAATCATTTTCGTTTAATTTTCAATTACTATTGTTATCATTTTGCAATCAATTTTTTCAATTTTCAATTATTTTTACTATTTCTTAATTAAATTTCTAAATTTTTAATTATTTATCTCTTTTTTCAATTATTTTTTCAAGTTTCATTTTACAATAATTTTCTCCACCTTCTAATTAGGTGTATTAATTATTTACCAATTAATTTCCTAAATTTTAATTTATTATCTCAAATCTTACCTATTATATCTACTTTTAAATGTTTTAATCATTATTCAATTATTTTTCTGAAATTTAGTTAATCAATTATTTTATTTTTATTTTTTTAATTTGCTATGATTTTCACAAATTTCATATTATTTTGATTATTTGTCGATTAATTCCGAAAATTTCAATTATTTATCTTAATTTTAAATTAAGATATGTTTTCTTAATTATTATAATATTATTATTTTCTTCAATTTTCGATTATTTCTTTAATGTTTTAATTATTTGTGTAAAATTTCAATAATTATCTTTAATTTTCTATTATTTTCATAATTTTTCAATTACTTCACCCAATTTTAATTATTCTCATTTTTATCCAATCAATTTCTAAAAATTTTTATCATTTTTTTCTCAATTATTTTTTTTAATTTTTTTCAATTCCAAAATTTTTGTAAATTTTGTCCTAAACAAATAAATCTTGTCTTATTTATCTTTAAGTATTGTATTTAAAATTTTTATAATTGTTGATAAAACATAAGCTGTAGAAACTACTTTTTAAATCTGAATTAGTTAAAAATAACTAATTTGAAAAGTCACTAAAAAAAATAGTTATATTTCTATTAACCGTTTAGTAAAAAATAACTAATTATTATTAGTCAAATTCATTTTTAGGTTATGTCAAAATTACTAATATTTTATTAAAACGCCGTTTACTAATTCAATCAGTCAAAATTTAACTATTTTTTATTTATATTTTTACAAATAATTAGTGATATTTTACTAACAAGATTTTACTAATTAAAAGCTCATGTGTATATAAATTATTTATAATAAATAAAAAAAGGGAAAAAAAGGATTAATTGGATTTTTATAATTTAAAAAAATCATTATAATTATTAACAATAATTTACCTCTTTTTGGTTTCAATTAATATATATTTGTATTTTATATGAAATAAAATTGAAAAAAAAATTTGATTTAAAAAATATTAAAATTAAATTAATAATTTTAATATGACATATTAATGTTATAAAATTTAACTAATTTTTAAGTTATAAAAGAAAAATTTTTCATTTAATTATCTTCAATATTATGTTTTTTGATAAACTTTTTTATATTTAGAAATAAAAATAATTTTATTTATTTAAAATTAAATTAGAAGTTTAATTTTATCATTATTTCTTAATATAAAGTTGAATACTGGTTGAATAGATTAAAGTTTTTAATCTTAAATTAGTACGGTTTTACTAATAATTAGATATTTTTAACTAATTCAAATTTTAGGACGCATAATTAAGTTCTAAAATTAATTATTCAGAATTTTCATTTCACAGAATTTCATTACGTAGAATTTTCTTGTAGCCGAAATTTCACATTTTCGAATTTATTTTCAATCGAATTTAAATGAATTCGAATTGTTACCTAATAGAATTTTTAGGTCACCAAATTCATATTTAACAGAATTTTCATTTAAAAGTATTTTAATTTAAACGAATTTTAATTTAAACGAATTTCAATTTACAAGAATTTTCATTTTACAGAGTTTTCAGTTAATCGAATTTTTAAATGACAAAATATTCATTTGACCAAATCTTCATTCGGCCATATTTTGGCGCGAATTTTGAAATTGGTCAATCAGAAACTATGAAAAACTTTCCCATTGGTCAATTTTAAAATTTGCGCCAAAATATTTCTGTCGGCTGCTTTTTCGGCCATTTGCAATTTCGGACAATTGAACATTCTACGTTTTAAATTTTCAATCAAATGTCAATTCGTACTAATACAAGTTTGGATAAATGAAGATTCGGTCAAATGAATATTCTGTCATTTAAAAATTCGATTAACTTAAAATTCTGTAAAATGATAATTCTTCTAAATTAAAATTCGTTTAAATTGAAATTCTTTTAAATTGAAAATTCTGTTAAATATGAATTCGGTGAGCTAAAAATTCTATGAAGTAAAAATTCGAATTCACTTAAATTCGATTGAAATCAAATTTGAAAATGTGAAATTTCTGCTACAGGAAAATTCTACCTCATGAAATTCTTTGAAATGAAAATTCTAAATAATTAATTTTAGAACTTAATCAATACGTTCCCAAATTTAGAGATTAATAGCACAAATTGTATAATCTAGTTATAAATAATTACAAAAGAATTTATTACTCGTAATCAAATAAGATCGTCAAATTTTGCGTTAAAATAATTACTCTAATTAAGAAACACTTTAATTTATTTTTATTTTATTTCTCCCCCCCCCCCCCCACCCGTTCAACATTAAGTGTACAGATGGTAAAAATTTATCATTTTTGCCGGTCCGGGGCAAGTTGGTTAACAAATGCACTGCTCCCGAAAAAAAAACTAATTGTACTACTCTATATATATTGTATTTTGAAATAATAATGATTAAACTAGAATTAAATTGAAAATATAAAAAAGAATAAAATTGTCAGAAATTGCAAATGGCCGAAAAAGCAGCCAACAAAAATATTTTGGCACGAATTTTAAAATTGACCAATGGGAATTTTTTTCATTTTTTTTTTTGATTGGCCAATTTCAAAATTCGCGCCAAAATATGTCCAAATGAAGATTCGGTCAAATGAATATTCTGTCATTTAAAAATTCGATTAACTTAAAATTCTGTAAAATGAAAATTCTTCTAAATTAAAATTCGTTTAAATTGAAATTCCTTTAAATTGAAAATTCTGTTAAATATGAATTCGGTGAGCTAAAAATTCTATTAAGTAAAAATTCGAATTCATTTAAATTAGATTGAAATCAAATTCGAAAATGTGAAATTTCTGCTACAGGAAAATTCTACCTCATGAAATTCTATGAAAAGAAAATTCTAAATAATTAATTTTAGAACTTAATCAATACGTTCCCAAATTTAGAGATTAATAGCACAAATTGTATAATCTAGTTATAAATAATTACAAAAGAATTTATTACTCGAAATCAAATAATAGATTGTCAACTTTTGCGTTAAAATAATTACTCTAATTAAGAAACTCTTTAATTTATTTTTATTTTATTTCTCCCCCCCCCCCCCACCCCCGTTGTACAAATGGCAAAAATTTACAATTCGACGCTCTTGCCCCGGTTCGGGGCAAGTTGGTTAACAAATGCACTGCTCCCGAAAAAAAAAAAACTAATTGTACTACTTTATATATATTGTATTTTGAAATAATAATGATTAAACTAGAATTAAATTAAAAATATAAAAAAGAATAAAATTGTCAGAAATTGCAAATGGCCGAGAAAGCAGCCGACAGAAATATTTTGGCACGAATTTTAAAATTGACCAATGGGAATTTTTTTCACAGTTTCTGATTGGCCAATTTTAAGATTCGCGCCAAAATATGGCCGAATGAAGATTCGGTCAAATGAATATTCTGTCATTTAAAAATTCGATTAACTTAAAATTCTGTAAAATGATAATTCTTCTAAATTAAAATTCGTTTAAATTGAAATTCTTTTAAATTGAAAATTCTGTTAAATATGAATTCAGTGAGCTAAAAATTCTATTAAGTAAAAATTCGAATTCATTTAAATTGGATTGAATTCAAATTCGAAAATGTGAAATTTCTGCTACAGGAAAATTCTACCTCATGAAATTCTTTGAAATGAAAATTCTGAATAATTAACTTTAGGACTTAATTATGCGTCCCTAAATTTGAATTAGTTAAAAATATCTAATTTTTAGTAAAACCGTACTAATTAAAGATTAAAAACTTTAATCTATTCAATTTTATATTAAGAAATAATAATATAATTAAACTTCTAATTTAATTTTAAATAAATAAAATTATTTTTTTTCTAAATATAAAATAGTTTATCAAAAAACATAATATTGAAGATTTTAAAATGAAACATTTTTCTTTTATAACTTAAAAATTAGTTACATCTTATAACATTAATATGTCATATTAAAATTATTATTAATTTAATTTTCATATTTTTTAAATCAAAATTTTTTTTCAATTTTATTTTTTATAAAACACAAATAGATATTAATTGAAACCAAAAAGAGGTAAATTATTGTTAATAATTATAATGATTTTTTTGTATAATCTAGTTATAAATAATTACAAAAGAATTTATTACTCGAAATCAAATAATAGATTGTCAACTTTTGCGTTAAAATAATTACTCTAATTAAGAAACACTTTAATTTATTTTTATTTTATTTCTCCCCCCCCCCCCTCCCCCGTTGTACAAACGGCAAAAATTTACAATTCGCCGCTCTTGCCCCGGTTCGGGGCAAGTTGATTAACAAATGCACTGCTCCCGAAAAAAAAAACTAATTGTACTACTTTATATATATTGTATTTTGAAATAATAATGATTAAACTAGAATTAAATTGAAAATATAAAAAATTTGTAAATTGACTTACATTTGTGTAAAACGAGACTGTTACCACAGAAGGAGCGTAGGACTTGTGTCGAAGGAAAAGTTGGAGTTCGCCCTTTTAAGCTTTGAGAATACGGGGGTAATGTTGAACAACTAAGACGTGTTCATTAAACATGTTGCTCGAGTAGATGTCAAGTTTGTTAAACGCTGCATGGCTAATGTTCCTCTAACTCAGAAAGGGGTAGTCAGTCGACCGTGCGTTCATTATACCTTGCGCTTAATTGGATTTTATCTTATTTTCAACATTTCTTCACTTCAAAGACAATTTTAATTTAACATTTATTCATCATTTCTAATCTCTTATCCGGGAACGAGGACGTCCTTCGTTCAGCCTTCAAGACACAAATTAAATATGGAATCTTTGAATTGGCAAAAAAACAGGTCAAACTTCTGCTTAGCGACAACAAGAGTGTATACCCCGTAATTATTACTTGTGACGTCAGACACCAATAATTTTGAAAATAATCAGGTTGACGCTTGGAATTTACATTTAGTGGTTTAAACGCACCAATAAAAGGTCAAAATTTTATTATAATTTAAAAATTCAATATTGTGGTGTTAAAAGACAAATTTTAGGTTAAATTTGATAATGATTAGGTGTTTTGAAATAACAGTGAGACTGTTTACACTGGTGGTTTAAGGAAAAAATGGATTTTACAACACATTAGCAGTTGGTGTAAATGGGATCAATTATTTTGTATTTAGGTTCTTGTGGATCTCTATCCCTGTTGAAAAATCCTACATCAGAAATGATATAAAAAATTATATCAGAAACGACATCGGAAATAATATCAGAAATCATGTCAGAAATTCAACCAGAATTTACATCGAAAATGCCATCAGAAATGACATCAGAAATAATGTCAGAAATAATGTCAGAAATTAGGTGGAAATGATATCAGAAATGACATTAGAAATGATTACAGAAATGAATTAAAAAATTACATCAGAAAATACATCGGAAATGGCATCAGAAATTATATCAGAAATGACATCAGAAATGAGATCAGAAATGATATTAGAAAAGATATCAGAAATAATATCAGTAATGATATCAGAAATGACATCAGAAGTGACATTAGTAGTGATATCAGAAATTATGTCACAAATGACATCAGAAATAATATCAGAAATGGCATTGGAAATAACATCAGAAATGATTTCAGAAATGATATCAGAAATTATGTCAGAAATTACGCGGAAATGATATTGGAATTAGCATCATAAATGATATCAGAAGTGATACAAAAAATTACATCATAAAATACGTTGAAAATGGCATAAGAAATTATGTTAGAAATGATATTAGACAATATATCAGAAATAATATCAAAAATTATATGAGAAATGACACCAGAATGACATCAGAAATGACGTCAAAAATGAAGTCAGAAAGGATGTCAGCTATGACATCAGAAAGGATTTCGTAAATGATATCAGAAATGGCATCAGAAATGACATCAGATGTGACATTAGTAATGATATCAGAAATAATGATAGACTCAACATCAGAAATTATGTCAGAAATAATGTCAGAAATGACGTCAGAAATGGTATCGGAAATGATATCAGTAATAAAATCAGGAATAATATCAAAAGTGATATCACAAATGGCGTCAGAAGTGACATCGGAAATTAAATAAGAAATGACATCAGAAATAAAATCAGAAATGACATCAGCAGTCACATTAGTAAGGATATAAGAAATTATGTTAGAAATAACATCAGAAATTATGTCAGAAATTACGCGGAAATGATATTGGAATTGGCATCATAAATAATATCAGAAGTGATATAAAAAATTACATAAAAAATTACATCAGAAAATACATCGGAAATGGCAGCAGAAATTATGTTAGAAATGATATTAGACAATATATCAGAAATAATATCAAAAATTATATCAGAAATGACACGAGAATGACATCAGAAATAACATCAGAAATGATACTTAAAATTACATAAAATATCAGAAATTTCATTAGAAATGACATCAGCAGTGGCATCAGTAATAATATCAGAAATTATGTCAGAAATTACATCGGAAATGGTATGGGAAATGACATCATAGAGAAAGTCAGAAATTACATCAGAAAAAATATCAGTAATTATATTAGAAATTATGTTACAAATTATGTCAGAATTTGGAGGCGCATGAATATTCCCTAAATCTCATTTAGCCTAAATCCCATTAAGCCTAAAATCAAAAAGCCTAAAATGCATTCAGCCAAAATTCCATTAAACCTAAATTGCATTTAACCTAAATTTCATTTAACCTAAATCGCGTTTAACCTAAATTCCATTAAACCTAAATTTCATTTTACCTAAATCCCATTCAATCTAAATTCCATTTAACCTAAATCTCATTTAACCTAAATCTCATTTTAACGAAATTCCATTTAACCTAAATTCCATTTAACCTAAATCCCATTTAACCTAAATCCCATTTAACCTAAATTCCGTTTAACCTAAATCTCATTTAACCTAAATTCCATTTAACCTAAATCCCATTTAACCTAAAACGCATTTAGTATAAATTCCATTTAACCTAAAATGCATTCAGCCTAAATCTCACTTCACCTAAATCCCATTTAACCTAAATCTCATTTAACCTAAATTCCACTTAACCTAAATCCCATTTAACCTAAAACGCATTTAGTCTAAATTCCATTTAACCTAAAATGCATTCAGCCTAAATCCCATTTAACATAAATTCCGTTTAACCTAAATCTCATTTAACCTAAATTCCACTTAACCTAAATCCCATTTAACCTAAAACGCATTAATTCTAAATTCCATTTAACCTAAAATGCATTCAGCCTAAATCTCACTTCACCAAAATCCCATTTAACCTAAAACGCATTTAGTCTAAATTCCACTTAACCTAAATCCCATTTAACCTAAATTCCATTTAACCTAAATCCCATTTAACCTAAATTCCATTTAACCTAAAACGCATTCAGCCTAAATCTCACTTCACCTAAATCCCATTTAACCTAAATCTCATTTAACCTAAATTCCACTTAACCTAAATCCCATTTAACCTAAAACGCATTTAGTCTAAATTCCATTTAACCTAAAATGCATTCAGCCTAAATCTCACTTCACCTAAATCCCATTTAACCTAAATTTCATTTAACCTAAATTCCACATAATCTAAATCCGATTTAACCTTAAACGCATTTAGTCTAAATTCCATTTAACCTAAATACCATTTAACCTAAAACGCATTGCGCCTAAATCTCACTTCACCTAAATCCCATTTAACCTAAAACTTTACTTGATTCAACTATATTTATCCTTAAATTAAAAAAAGTTTTAGGTTAAATGGGATTTAGGTGAAGTGAGATTTAGGCTGAATGCGTTTTAGGTTAAATCGAATTTAGGTTAAATGGAATTTAGACTAAATGCGTTTTAGGTTAAATGGAATTTAGATTAAGTGGAATTTAGGTTAAATGAGATTTAGTTTAAATGGGATTTAGGTGAAGTGAGATTTAGGCTGAATGCCTTTTTCGTTTAATTGAATTTAGACTAAATGCGTTTTAGGTTAAATGGGATTTAGGTTAAATGGAAATTAGGGTAAATGAGATTTAGGTTAAATGGGATTTAGGTGAAGTGAGATTTAGACTGAATGCGTTTTAGGTTAAATGGAATTTAGGTTAAATGGGATTTATGTTAAATGGAATTTAGGTTAAATGGGATTTAGGTTAAGTGGAATTTATGTTAAATGAGATTTAGGTTAAATGTGATTTAGGTGAAGTGAGATTTAGGCTGAATGCATTTTAGGTTAAATGGAATTTAGACTAAATGCGTTTTAGGTTAAATGGAATTTAGACTAAATGCGTTTTAGGTTAAATGGGATTTAGGTTAAGTGGAATTTAGGTTAAATGAGATTTAGGTTAAACGGAATTTAGGTTAAATGGGATTTAGGCTGAATGCATTTTAGGTTAAATGGGATTTCGGTTAAGTGGAATTTAGGTTAAATGAGATTTAGGTTAAATAGGATTTAGGTGAAGTGAGATTTAGGCTGAATGCATTTTAGGTTAAATGGAATTTATACTAAATGTGTTTTAGGTTAAATGGGATTTAGGTTAAATGGAATTTAGGTTAAATGAGATTTAGGTGAAACGGAATTTTGGTTAAATGGGATTTAGGTTAAATGGGATTTAGGTTAAATGGAATTTAGGTTAAATGGAATTTAGATTAAATGGAATTTCGATAAAATGAGATTTAGGTTAAATGAGATTTAGGTTAAATGGAATTTAGATTGAATGGGATTTAGGTAAAATGAAATTTAGGTTAAATGGAATTTAGACTCATTGCGTTTTAGGTTAAATGGGATTTAGGTTAAGTGGAATTTAGGTTAAATGATATTTAGGTTAAATGGGATTTAGGTGAAGTGAGATTTAGGCTGAATGCATTTTAGGTTAAATGGAATTTATACTAAATGTGTTTTAGGTTAAATGGGATTTAGGTTAAATGGAATTTAGGTTAAATGAGATTTAGGTTAAACGGAATTTAGGTTAAATGGGATTTAGGTTAAATGGGATTTAGGTTAAATGGAATTTAGGTTAAATGGAGTTTAGATTAAATGGAATTTCGATAAAATGAGATTTAGGTTAAATGAGATTTAGGTTAAATGGAATTTAGATTGAATGGGATTTAGGTAAAATGAAATTTAGGTTTAATGGAATTTAGGTTAAACGCGATTTAGGTTAAATGAAATTTAGCTTAAATGCAATTTCGGTTAAATGGAATTTTGGCTGAATGCATTTTAGGTTTTTTGATTTTAGGCTTAATGGGATTTAGGCTAAATGAGATTTAGGGAATATTCATGCGCCTCAGAATTTGAATCAAAAATGCCATCAGAAATGACATCGAAAATGAGATCAGAAGTGATATCTGAAATGATATCAGCAATAAAATCAGAAATAATATCAGAAATGATATCAGAAATGACTTCAGAAATGACATCAGAAATAACATAAGAAATGACATCAGAAAAGATATCAGAAAATATACCAGAAATAATATAAAAAATTTTATCAGAAATGACATCAGAAATTATATCAGAATTATGTCAGAATTTACATCGGAAATGCCATCAGAAATAATATCAGAAATTATGTCGGATTTTATTCAGAAATGCCAAAAAAAATTTTATCACCTACTATAAAAAAATGGGTATCAACCATTACGACAGAAATGATATCTAAAATGACATAAAAAATTACATTATAATTAGATCAGTAAATACATTAGAAATTACATAGGAAATGTTCTTAGAAATGACATTAGAAATGACATAAAAAGCGACATCAGTAATAATATCAGAAATTATATTAGAAATTATGTTACAAATTATTTCAGAATTTAAATCGACAATGCCATCAGAAATGACGACAAAAATGATATCAGAAATGATATCTGAAATGATATCAGCAATAAAATTAGAAATACTATCAGAAATGATATCAAAAATAATATCAGAAATGATATCAGAAATGATATCAGAAATTATGTCAGAATTTACATCGGAAATGCGATCAGAAATAATATCCGATTTTATTCAGAAATTCCATAAAAAATTTTATCAGCTATTATATAAAAAATGGTTTCAATCATTACGACAGAAATGATATCCAAAATTACATTAAAAATTACATCATAATTTGATCAGAAAATACATCAGAAATCACATAGGAAATGACTTCAGAAGTGACATCTGTAATAATATCAGAAATTATATCAGAAATTACATCGAAAATGATATGGGAAATGACATCATTTGATAACATCAGAAATTACATCAGAAAAAATATCAGAATTATATTAGAAATTATGTTAGAAATTACGCGGAAATGATATTGGAAATCGCATCATAAATGATGTCTGATATGATATTAGCAATGATATCAGAAATGATTAAAAAAATTACATAAAAAATTACATCAGAAAATAAATCGGAAATAGCATCAGAATTGATGCCAGAAATGATATTATAAAAGATATCAGAAATAATATCAGAAATGATATCAGAAATGACACCAGAAATGACATCAGAAATGACATCAGAAATTATGTCAGAAAAATTTTTGGAAATTATGTTAGAAATTACATAAAAAATTACATCAGAAATTACATTGGGAGTTTCATAAGAAATGACATCAGAAATTATGTCAGATATGGCATTGGAAATGACATCAGAAATAATATCAGTAATTTGGCTGAAATGATATTAAAAGTGGCATTAGAAATTATATAAAAAATTACAAAAAAAAATTATTTCAGAAATTACATCGGAAATAACATCAGAAAGGACTTCGGAAATGATATCAGAAATGATATTAGAAATTATGTGAGAGATTAAATCGGAAATGACATAATAAATGACGTGAAAAATTATGTCGGAGATGATATATGACATCAGAAATGACACCATAAATGACATTAGATATAACGTCAGAAATGACATCAGAAATTATATTAGAAATGAGTTCAGAAATAATATCAGAAATGATGTCAGCAATTATATCAGAAATGATATATAAAAATACATCAAAATTTACATATTAGAAATAATGTCAAAAATAACATTAGAAATGAAATGAAAAATGATATCAGAAATTACATCGAAAATTAAATCAGATATGACATCAGAAGTGATATCAGAAATGATATCATTTCTGGTTCAAAAATCGGATGTTATTTCTGATGTCATTTATCATGTTATTTTCGATGTAATTTCTAATATCATTTCTGATATCATTTCTGATGTTCGATTTTTCAATACTCGTAAAGAATTCTGTTATTTAAGAATTTTTATTATTCTTTTCATTTTCATTTATAATTAAAAATAAATCAATTTTACTGATATTCGTAGTAGTTAAAATTTAAGTTCCTTGAGTTAATTGATAGAAATAAAATAATCTTAAATTTCATTTTAAGAAGTATTTTAATCAGACTGTTTACCCCTGTATTTTAAAATTTTTTTAGTCGATTACTTTACATTTATGTTTTTTTTTTAAATCTAACGATTAATTTAATTGTAAATCTCAATGTTTTTAAAATATTTACTTTCTGAAAAATAAAGGAAATGTAATTAAATTTATCGGCAAATTATATGAAATAATTAAAAAGAACATTATTTTTTATTCATAAAAGTCCACTATCGCTTTTACCTTTAAACTTCCTTGAGATATTATTTGCAAGAAAAAACTCAGAATTCAAGGAAATATATCGATCTGGCCTTATGGCTTTAGGTTATGAATGAAAATACGAAAAACGAAGCTATTGTGGAACATTCGTGACAGACAGACATTAACACAAAACTCGTAAAGAATGAAACTATATAAAAGTCACTTAAATTTAGAATCTACTTCTAAATCCAGTGAACACCCTCCTTTAATATTGTGTGCAATCAAATTTTTTTAAAAAAGGTAGATTTTATCTCGGGTCGGCGGCCCTTGACAGAAAACACGAACCTAGATTTTATAAAATTAATTTCACTCTTTTAGATCTTCAATTCGGTGCCAAAACATCAAAATTACAAATGAGGACCATTTTGAAATTAGAAATTTAATTTTCAATTATTTTCGACATTTTTCAAAATAGTTTTCAATTTTTTCCATTTTTTTCCACAATTTTCAATTATTTTCGTCAATTTTAAATATATTACTCAATTTTTTCAATTATTTTCTTCAGATTTAATTTAATTTTCAATTATTTTCGTCACTTTACAATATATTTTCAATTTTTTCAATTCTTTACTAGAATTTTCAATTATTTTGTTCAGATTTAATTTAATTATCAATTATTTTTGGCACATTTCAATATAATTTGCAATTTTTCAATTCTTTACTAATATTCACCATTTTCAATTATTTTTGGCACATTTCAAATATATCCTATCTTTTTATTAATTATTTCATTCAATTTTTAATTATTTTTCCTATGTTCAATTACTTTTTTCAATTATAAATATATTCATTAACTTTCTCAATTATTTTACAAAATTTTCAATTATTTTTGTCAATCGCAAATACATTAAAATTTTTCAATTATTTCAAAAATTTCAAATATGTATTCAAATTTTTCCAATTATATTCTTCAATTTCAAATGTATTCTTGAATTGCTTTCAATAATTATCTTCAGTTTTCAATTACTTGCTAGGTTTTCAATATTTTATTACAATTATTATTTACTATTGTCGTAAATTTAAAGTTTTCTCATTCTCTTCATTTTTTTTCAATTCTTTTCTCTAATTTTCATTATTTCTTGAAGTTTTCAATTCTTAAATACAATTTTCAATTATTTTTATCAATTTCAAATATATTCTACCATTTTGTCAATTTCATTCAATTTCAATTATTTCTATCAATTTCGAATATATCTATCAATGTTTTCAATTATTTTCTGGAATTTTCAATTATTTTATTCAATTTTCAATTATTTCGTTAATTTCAAATATATTCTACCACTTTGTCAATTATTTCATTCAATTTTAAATTATTTTTCCAATGTTCAATTTTTTTTTAATTTTCAATTATTTCAATTCTATACAAAAATTTTCAATTATTTTGTTCAGATTTAATATAATTATCAATTATTTTTGGCACATTTCAATATAATTTGCAATTTTTTCAATTCTTTACTAATATTCACCATTTTCAATTATTTTTGGCACATTTCAAATATATCCTATCTTTTTATTAATTATTTCATTCAATTTTTAATTATTTTTCCTATGTTCAATTACTTTTTTCAATTATAAATATATTCATTAACTTTCTCAATTATTTTACAAAATTTTCAATTATTTTTGTCAATCGCAAATACATTAAAATTTTTCAATTATTTTCAAAAATTTCAAATATGTATTCA